>SJYV01025548.1:1659927-1817710 GCA_006410875.1 Neotragus pygmaeus
CCCAGAGTCCACCCAAACCCATGTCCATTGAGTCAGTGATGCCATCCAACCATATCATCCTCTGTCATCCCCTTCTCCTCCTGCCCTCAATCTTTCCCAGCATCAGGGTCTTTTCCAATGAGTCAGCTCTTCACATCAGGTGGCCAAAGTATCGGAGTTTCAGCTTCAGCATCAGTCTTTCCAATGAATATTCAGGACTGATCTCCTTTGAGATGGACTGATTGGATCTCCTTGCAGTCCAAGGGACTCTCAAGAGTCTTCTCCAACACCACAGTTCAAAAGCATCAGTTCTCCAGTGCTCAGCTTTCTTCACAGTCCAACTCTCACATCCATACATGGCTACTGGAAAAATCATACCTTTGATTAGATGGACCTTTGTTGGCAAAGTAATCTCTCTGCTTTTTAATATGCTGTCTAGGTTGGTCATAGCTTTTCTTCCAAGGAGTAAGCGTCTTTTAATTTCATGGCTGCAGTCACCATCTACAGTGATTTTGGAGCCCCCCAAAATAAAGTCTGACACTGTTTCCACTCTTTCCCCATCTATTTGCCATGAAGTGATGGGACTGGATGCCATGACCTAGTTTTCTGAATGTTGAGCTTTTTTTCTTTTTTTGCATTTTTAAAATGTATTTATTTATTTTAATTGGAGGCTAATTACTTTGCAATATTGTAGTGGTTTTTGCCATACATTGACATGAATCAGCCATGGGTGGACATGTGTCCCCCATCCTGAACCCCCCTCCCTACTCCCTCCCCATCCCATCCCTCAGGGTTGTCCCAGTGCACAGGCTTTGAGTGCCCTGTTTCATGTACAGAACTTGGACTGGTGATCTCTTTCACATATGGAAATATACTTGTTTCAATGCTATTCTCTCAAATCATCCCACCCTCACCTTCTGCCACAGAGCCGAAAAGTCTGTTCTTTATATCTGTGTCTCTTTTGCTGTCTCACATGTAAGGTCATTGTTACCATCTTTCTAAACTCTGTATATACACGTTAATATACTTTATTGGTGTTTTTCTTTCTGACTTACTTCACTCTGTATAATAGGCTCCAGTTTCTTCCACCTCATTAGAATTGATTCAAATGTGTTCTTTTTAATAGCTGAGTAATATCCCATTGTGTATATGTACCACAGCTTTCTTATCCATTCATCTGCTGATGGACATCTAGGTTGCTTCCATGTCCTAGCTATTGTAGACAGTGCTGCGATGAACATTGGGGTACACATGTCTTTCAATTCTGGTTTCCTCCGTGTGTATACCCAGCAGTGGGAATGCTGGGTTGTATGGAAGTTGTATTTCCAGTTTTTTAAGGAATCTCCACACTGTTCTCCATAGTGGCTGTACTAGTTTGCATGCCCACCAACAGTGTAAGAGGGTTCCCTTTTCTCCACACCCTTACCAGCGTTTATCGTTTGTAGACTTTTTGATAACAGCTGTTCTGACCAATGTGAGATGATACCTCATTGTCTGCATGCTAAGTTTTAAGCCAACTTTTTCACTCTCCTCTTTCATTTTCATCAAGAGGCTCTTTAGTTCTTTTTCGCTTTTTGCCATAAGGAGGGTGTCATCTGCATATCTGAGGTTATTGATATTTCTCCTGGCAATCTTGATTCCAGCTTGTGCTTCATCCAGCCCAGCATTTTGCATGATGCACTCTGTATATAAGTTAAATAAACAGAGTGACAATATACAGCCTTGATGTACTCCTTTCCCAATTTGTGTGTGTATGTGTATATTCTATTTTAGTATTTTTTTTTCCATTTTAATTTACCCCATGAGATTGGATATAGTTCCCTGGGTTATACAGTAGGATCGGGTTAGTTATCCATTCTAAATGCAATGTGTTTAGTCACTCAGTCATGTCTGACTTTTTCCAACCCCCTGAACTGTAGCCCACCAGGCTCCTCTGTCCTTGGGATTTCCCAAGCAAGAATACTAGAGTGGGTAGACTTTTCCTTCTCCAGGAGATTTTCCCAACCCAGAGATCAAACCCAGGTCTCCTGCATTGCAGGCAGCAGATTCTCTACCAGCTGAGCCACAGGGAAGCCCAAGAATTCTGGAGTGGGTAGACTAATCCTTCTCCACAGGAGCTTACTGACCCAGGAATCAAACTGGAGTCTCCTGCATTGCAGGTGGATT
The DNA here is from genome assembly GCA_006410875.1 of Neotragus pygmaeus. Taxonomy (NCBI): domain Eukaryota; kingdom Metazoa; phylum Chordata; class Mammalia; order Artiodactyla; family Bovidae; genus Neotragus; species Neotragus pygmaeus. The sequence continues at coordinate 1,662,073 of SJYV01025548.1, forward strand.
CTTTACCAATTGAGCTATCAGGGAAGCCCTCTAAATGCAATAGTTTGAGTATATTAGTCCTAATTCCATCACGAGGGCTGCACATTCAGGACCTAGTCACCTTCCCAAGGCCCCACTTCCAAATGCCATCACATTAAGGTTTGTTGTTTCTGTTTCTCAGTCACTAAGTCGTGTCCAACTCTTTGCAACCCCATGAACTGCAGCATTCCAGGCTCCCCTGTCCTTTACTATGTCCTGGAGTTTGCTCAAAATCATGTCCATTGAATCAGTGATGCCATCCAACCATCTCATCCTCTGCTATCCCCTTCTCCTGCCCTCAATCTTTCCTAGCATCAGGCTCTTCTCCAGTGAGTCGGCTCTTTGCATCAGGTGGCCAAAGTATTGGAGTTTCAGCTTCAGCATCAGTCTTGGAATGAATATTCAGGATAGATTTCCTTTAGGATGGACTGGTTGGATCTCCTTGCAGTCCAAGGGACTCTCAGAAGTCTTCTCCAGCACCACAATTCAAAACCATCAATTCTTTGGTGCTCAGCCTTCTTTATGGTCCAGCTCTCATGTCCATACGTGACTACTGGAAAAATCATTGGAGAAGGAAATGGCAACCCACTCCAATATTCTTGCCTGGGAAATCCCATGGACAGAGGAGCCTGGCGGCTACGGTCCACAGGGTTGCAAAGAGTCAGACACGACTGAGCGACTAAAACAACAAACAAGCCTTCAACATATAAATTTGGGGTGGGACACAAACACTTAGTCCATAGCATCCAACCTGGGGGTATTTTTTCTAAATAATCGACAAAAAGGAAAGACAAAGCTACACTCTCTCGGAATTCCTACCACTTTCAAGAACATGCAAAGCACAACGGCATAGGAAGTTTTGGCTGGTGTCTGTGTACTTATTATTTCCACTACGGAAGTCTTAGAAAACTGAAGGGCTTACAGGTTCTGTGTTGCAAATAAAATCAACACCTCTCTAGAAGATATCAGCTTGTCTCCAAAAACACTTGGATTAATCTAGTATCTCCTTGTCTCTACATTAAGATAATCATGACAACTGGGTAAAATATTTATCAGTAGAAAGTGCAATCCAAAGACACCAAAACACTCACTGAACAACTTTTACAAACTGTTAGGAATTCAGCATAAGATCTCCATGAAAGCAAGCGTCTTCCCATGTTGTAAATATCGGGGACATGTTTGGTAAACTGGGTCTGAGAACAAAAATAAAGAGTAAGAATTCACATTGACAGGGGCTGTCATGTCAGCACTTTACAGGTTCACAGGCTCTGCATGTTTCCAAGAACCACTTTATATATAGCGGTGGGACAATATATTTGTCCTGACAGTAGACGTGTGTGTCTGCAAGCGTGTGTTATGGGGGCTGGGGTGAGGGGGCATGTGTTCTTCACGCTCTCGGGCACAAACATACTAATTAACTATTTATTGATTAGATAACTAAAGATAATTTTTAAAGCCCAATTGACCACAAGTCTTTGACTTTCTCCCCCATACTTAGAAACCCTGTTCTTCCATGGAAAATCATAATAAGAGTAATAACAAAAATAACTAGCATCACTCCAAAAGCTGACATCTCAATTTTGTCTTCACACACTGCCCTGTCTACGCACATTGCTTAAAAATGAATTCCCTCACATTGCTTAAAAATGAATTCCTATGTCTTTTCATTTTTTCCAGCTTGACAAATGATATTGTCCAGGGTCCAGTCTCTCCATACCTACAATCAAGACTGAAAAGAAGGATTAACTGAACCAGCAGGTGAGAATTTAGGAAAACCTCCAGTTTTCAGGTTCTAGTTGGATTTGCCATGTCTACCAGAGGAGGACTGACAATTCCATAGGAGTTGTTAGGACAAGAAGTGGGACAACATGGGGATTTTAATCAGATGCACCTATAGCTGCAACTATATGGTAACTGTCTACGTAGTAACAATAGTTAATACATTCAATATTCTGAGTCCTCCCCTGAGGACAGACCTGGTGAGCAGGGAATCATAGGTGGGGATCATGCCTTTCCTTCTGTTTGTCCTGCAGTCACGTGGCCAGCAGGTTCAAAAACCAAGATGGGTCTTCACCCACCCACCTTGGTCATCCTTGTTTGGGATGTAGTATTTCCTGTTAAAGCAGCAAAAAAGGCATAGGTTGCTCAGATAAATTGTTCTTCTACTGAGACTTTGAAAGCACTGAAACAGCCTGCACCCTGCATGCCCACACCCTGTTCATAGTCGTGGACCACAGTTGCAAGAGCTGTGGAGGATAAAAACAATCATTCCATTCGCAATCTTTGTTCATGTCTCAAAAATCGAACACTCAGTTGTGTAGGCACTATAGACCCTTAGATTGGGCCAGGGAAGGACCCAAAGTCATGTGGCATCTTAAGAGCATTCAGATCTAGCCCCTGGATACTCTTCCTGGCTTTAAAAGGGTGCATTTCTTAAAAAAAAAAAAAAAAACTTTTCATGACTTTTTCAATTTTAATTATTTTATTTCTTTTTCTTTGCTATTACTTTATTTAGAATTCTTGAGTTATTTTTGTGAGAACCCTAAAATGAACTTTCCTAGAACTTTCTTTGGCCTTATGGGAATCTTTTTTAAATTTATTTTTAATTGGAGGGTAATTATTTTACATAATTTTATTGAATATAAGTTGGTTTACAATGTTTTAGGTATACAGCAAAGTGATTCAGCTGGTAAAGAATCCACCTCAATGCAGGAGACCCCGGTTCAGTTTCTGGGTTGGGAAGATCCCCTGGAGACAGGATAGGCTACCAACCCACTCCAGTATCCTTGCCTGGAGAATCCCCATGGACAGAGGAGCCTGGCAGATTACAGTCCATGGAGTCACAAAGAGTCAAACAAGATTGAGCAGCTAACACACAGTCTGATTCTTTTCCCATTATAGGTTATTGCAAAATATTGATTATGGTCTCCCCTGCTATACAGTAAGAACTTGTTTATCTATTTTATATATGAAAGAGTGCAGTCTTTATTTACGAATTAGCTCATTGAGGACTTGGTGTCTGCAGTTCTCAGATTGAATTTTACTCTACCAGAGCATTCAAATGATGTGTGGGAGGAGCATCAGTGGGAAAAAAAAGTAAAAATTCTGGAATCTCTGAGTTGTAGTAAATATTTTTAGGAACCCAGTTCCTAAACCTCACAAGGAACCACCCCCATGAGACTCCAAGATGCATATCTGAGCAGTTGCAACCAGGAAAGAAAGAACTGAAGTTTTCCCCTTGTTAGCACTCAATTCTCCACATGGGAGAATTTATCAAATACTGATCTGATATGCCAGTAAACAACGGCCCCTGTGCCTCTTTAGAGATGACTTCCACAAACAGGGTCAGAAGAGATCTGCCCACATAGGGTTAAGTTCCCTTCTTCTGTACAAAGGGTAAAGGCTCAGCTCTTCTAAAGTCTGAACCGGAAGTGTTCAGTTCCCAATTCCCAGCGCAAAGGTGAACACTGGGGAAAGCGACACTCATAGCTTTGAGGTTGAAAATCACTTCAAACAAGTGATTGGACCCTTCCATCACTATGCTGTTCGTTGAGCATGTACTATGTATCCACCTCTGTTCCAGGTGCTTGAGATAAGTCAGTGAACCCAAAAGGCAGAAGCCCCTGCTCGTGGAGCAAAAGGTATTGGTTTATTGATTTGGTTCCCTGGTGGCTCAGCGGTAAAGCATCTACCTGCCAGAAGATGCGGGTTCGACCCCTGGGTTGGGAAGACCACCTGGAGAAGGAAATGGCAACTCCAATATTCTTGCCTGGAGAATCCCATGGATAGAAGAGCCTGGCGGGCTACAGTCCATGGGATCGCAAGGAGTCGGACACAACTGAGCGACTAAACAACAACAACATCCACAACCCCAGCATTCCTGTGAAGACTGTTACCAAAACAACCCAATTCCTTTTTCACGCAGTGTTGGCCTCCAAACCTTGCTTACAATCAAAGGCACTTTAATGAGCACTTCAAGATGTGCTGATTAAAAATGGCAACATGGACAGAGAACACTAGTCTACTATTTCTGTGGGGCTGGAATTGTCAATGCAGGGAACCAGTGAAAATCCCAAATGTTATGTTTGGAATTGAATTCAGCCAAACCTACCATGAACCAGTTCCAGGAATGAGGTGCCCAGGTGAGGGTTCAAACCCCCCAGTCATTCTCCACGTGGGGACCAGTTCTGTCCGTCTTCATATTTGAAAAGCCCGCAGCTCACTTCTGCAGACAACACCCCCAGAAGGGTGGCCTGTAGCTTTTGGGGGTCTCCAAGAGTACCAGCTGGATGCTAGCCAGCCATTCAGAGGTGCAAGCTGTCCTGCCTCCAACTAGCCCCCCAGCCTTCCAGTTCCCGGAGAGGTAGAATGGCTGGCCTGTGCATGCCCATCCTTCTTCCTGCCTTCATTTCTCATTTATCTTTATCAGTGCATGTCTGGAAAACTTAATTGCTGTTATTTCCATCTTGAACAGGCTAATAAGGATCAGGAAAGGAAAAGCTTTCCCCCCCCCTTCTCCCTAAATTTGCCCACAAAAATAAAATAAATAATTATAATAATAAAAGCAATAAAATAAAGGCCCATATTGATAAGGGAACTGTCACTCAGTCTTTGGCTTTCATGAAAACAGGGCGCACAGCCTTGCTCCTGTGTTTCTTTGGGGCGTTGCATTCACCGGCGTAAATAAACCTACCGCTTGTGAGCTGGGAAAGCTGCTATTTTAAAGATGAAAAAATTTCAGCTTCTGGATGGCTGCTTTCATTTAACACAGCTTCAAATGAATTTATGAACTGTTCTATAATGTTTTCTGCATACACCAAATGGCAGGCTTTAGGCAGAAACCCAATATATGTTTAGTTAGTATATAATAAACATAATATTTACATGGGCGATGCACTGTGTTAAGAATCTAGAGGAGATGCTCTATAAACTGTCATTGAATTCTCTAACATAGAGCTCTACACCAAGTGGTCCATCAAGATCCCAGGAGAATTTTTGCAGAGAGACATGGCCCACCCCACGTACACACACGCGCACACACACACATGCATGCACAGACACACACACGTGTTTGTTGGCATGTGCATGTAAGCACACAGACCTGGGTCTCTTTCATTTAAAAAAAAGAAAAACTCTAATCAAAATCTTGACAACAATCTCATTTTCTTTGGCTGCTAGAATGACAATGTCATTTAAGATATTGTTTTTAACTTTCAATATATCTCTGTTGTTTTGAAGACTGTTTCAGGGCCTAAATATATATATATATATACACACACACACACACACACACACACACATATATATATGTATATATATATATTTAATCCCAGTAGATAGAGAAATTAGTTCATTTCTTAAGCAATAAACAGAGAGCAGGGAGGCACTGAGTAAACATGTTTAGATGGAATTTTTCCTTTGAAAAGCCCACTAGTTAGGCCCTATAACACCTTGGTTGATATTTCTACAGTGCAAACACGATAGTGGAAATTAAGTTGCCCCAGCAAATTCAGTTTAGTGGAAATTTGTTATGAATAAAATACTGCTGTTGGTTCTAGAACATTGAATTTATCCCCCAAACAATATCCCAGAAATACCACTTCAGACGAAATCAACTCTAAATAATTGATAAATTCAGTTTGTTTAGAAACCTTTTGACCTCTGTAATAGAAAGTAAAAACACATTTCAGTTATTAGAGTCACATATATTCCCTCTGGTAAGAAGAGCTTTTAATTTTAAGCTGGGCTCTGTAGGGGCCATTTGATAAAGCTGCAAGAAATTTTTCAACTGCTGCTGTTGGATTTGGGTCAACCTCCTTTGGGAAAATGGAAAAAGATAAATTGGTAGCTTTTCATAACACACAAGGAAACTTCAGAGATTTTAAAAATTAAGACCTGTTGGAAGTGAAAGATAGATTTTTGGTAGCCTCCTCAATTTCCCATCCCCTAAATCTCTCTCTTAACTCCCTTTCTCTCTTTTCTTTAAAAATAAGATTTAAATGTTTGTGCTATTAAAATAAATGAACAGGGAAGCAGCATTTCCCATTAACGTCATGCATTTCTTTTTACATAAGAGCTATCATTCTTATCTGCCATATTTAATGCAATGCTAAAGTTTCATAGAGAAAATAGCAAGGTACTAGTTCAATTATTATTTTAAGATTTTTTGTGATGTGAACCATTTTTAAAGTCTTCAACTGAATTTGTTATAATGTTACTTCTGTTTTACAGTTTGATTTTTTTGGCCACGAGGCATGTGAGATCTTAGTTCATCAATGGGGAGTCGAACCCACACGCCCTGCCTTGGAAGTCAAAGTCTTAACCACTAGACCACCAGGGAAGTCCTTCACCTATTTTCTTANCATATTTAATGCAATGCTAAAGTTTCATAGAGAAATAGCAAGGTACTAGTTCAACTATTATTTTAAGATTTTTTGTGATGTGAACCATTTTTAAAGTCTTCAACTGAATTTGTTATAATATTACTTCTGTTTTACGGTTTGATTTTTTTGGCCACGAGGCATGTGAGATCTTAGTTCATCAATGGGGAGTCGAACTCACACGCCCTGCCTTGGAAGTCAAAGTCTTAACCACTAGACCACCAGGGAAGTCCTTCACCTATTTTCTTAAACACTTGTTATAAATACACTTATTAAATAATTTTATTGACTATTTCTCTTTGGTGATAAAAGGCATAGCTTGGCAAAAGTTCTCCAACATGGCTCTCCATGTTGAAAAAAATGCACAAACTGTAACAAAAGATTTACATTTATAACAGTATTATCAATATCATTCATAAGTATTCAAAAACACAACCTTTCTTTATGATGAAGAAACTGAAATTTTAAAAATTCATCTCTATTGTTACATTTACCTAAGATGTGCTTCAGTTACATAACTCAAGGAAGTAGATTTTTATCTGTACTTTCTAAATGTTGTGTGTTAAGAATTTACATGGAAACTAGGTTTTTATGATCCAGTATGCCTAGCAAGACCTCAGTTGGATTTGGACGTTTATTTATTACACTGTGGACTTGTGAGGCAAAAGATTATATCTGATCTTTATATGTTTCTTATGAACCCAATTTGCCCTTTTTCATATAATAGATGACTTAAAGTCTTCATTTTTGGAAATTCCTAACCCTGACTCAAACATCAGAAACAGGGACAGAGGTCTCTCCCTGGGGTCTTCAGATTCTGTTTTTCAAAGCTCTCCACAAATTTCTTTGCTTCCGCATCAGATTCTACCCCTTCCCTCTGCCTCCTCTCCATCATTTCTTGGACCAGCACATTCTCTTCCAAGTAACGTATTGAATTCCACATGTACCAGGCACCCAGGCTGGTCAGAATGGCTAGATTCCCAGGGTTCCTGGATAAAGATACATCTGAGACCTCAAAAAATGGAAGAAAGTTTCTTGTTCTGTGGCAAAATACACTGACTTTTGATAGTGAGCTCATGCTTTGCAGTCATTTGACTGAAAGAATATTGGGAATTGGTATAGAATCATGCAAAGAAAAAAATACACCTAAATAAGGGACTTCGCTGGTGGTCTGTGTCTAAGACTGCATTTCCAATGCAAAGGGCTCCAGGTTCAATCCCTAGTCGGGGAATTAGATCCCACATCACACAATAAGACTTGGTGCAGTGGAGGTGTTAGTCACTCATTTCTGACTCTTTGCTATCCCGTGGACTGTAGCCCACCAGGCTCCTCCATCCGTGGGATTTTCCAGGCAAGAACACTGGAGTGGGTTGCCATTTCCTTCTCTAGAGGATCTTCCCAACCCAGGCATTGAACCCGAGTCTTACACATTGCAGGCAGACTCACCACCTGAGCCACCAGGGAAGCTCCAAGACTAAATACAGTCAAATAAATAAATATGTCGATGTAGGCTTCCCAGGTGGCACTAGCAGTAAAGAACCCAATGAAGAAAAAATGAGACACAGGTTCGATCCCTGGGTCAGGAAGATCCCCTGAAGGAGGGAATCGCAACCCACTCCAATACTCTTGCCTGGAGAATTCTTTGGACAGAGGAGCCTGGTGGGCTACCGTCCATGGGGTCACCGAGAGTCAGACACGACTGAGCAAATAACATTTTCACTCATTTCAGCAACATTAGTGACCAGAACCAAAAGGTTAAAACAACCCAAAATCTGTTGAAAGGTGAATAAATGAACATACATGTTCCACAGAGTGGAATATTTTTCAGTTTTAAAAAGGAAGAAAATTCTGACACGTGTTACAACATGGATGAACCCTGAAGACCATTGTGTTAAGTGAAATAAGCCAGTCACAAAAGGATAAATACTGTATGAAGTACCCATGGTAGTCAAATCCTCAGAGACAGAAAATAGAAGGCTAGGTGCTAGAGGTTGCAGGAAGGGACAAGGAGAGTGTTTAACAGACAGTTTCAATCTGGAAAGACAAAGTGGTTCTCAGATGGATTGTGGTGATGGTTATACAACAGTGTGAATGTCTTCAGTGGCACTGAGCTGTATATTTAAACATGATTTAACTGGTACATTTTATGTTACACATATTTCTCCACAATAATAAAGGACCAATGCCACCACTCACTGAAATTTCATGATAAAAATAAATCCAGTGTGAGTAGATTTTCCTATTGGATCCAAATAAAAGTGTGCCCAAGATGATAAGCCCAAATTAATATTTTTGCCACTTCTGTTTGCTGTTCTCTCTCTGGCCACCCCTGTCTTGTTGCCTTACCTCCACTAGCAGTGTTGAGAGGGTTCCTGGTCTTGTTCTTGACACTAAAGAAGATGCATCTAGACAACCCAAGGGCTAGTTTATCAAAAGTCCTCCTTAAATCTGGGACACTTTCTCTACTCCCAATCTACTAAAAATCCACATTAAGCAGGAACGGTTGGTTCCATTAAACTGATGAATCAAGACGCATTTATTCCTCTTTGAGGACAGCAGCGTTCTGTGGATTCACATGATTTCGGTTTTTGATTACACATATTCTTCAGATACTCGTATGACCTAGGTTTCTCACCCTTAGAATAAACTGTAGATTAGTCATATGCAAGCATTTCGGGACTTCCCTGGCAGTCCAGTGGCTAGGACTTCACCTTCTGAACAGGGGGTGTGGGTTCCATCCCTGGTCGGAGAGCTAAGATCCCACATCCCTTGAGGCCAAAAAAATCAAAACATAAAACAGAAGCAATATTGTAACAAATTCAATCAAGACTTTAAAAATGGTCCACATCAAAAAAACAATCCTTTTTTTAAAAAGGCGTTGTCAATTTCCATAAGATGAATGTCCTCATCCACTGTGTCAGAATTTTAAGTGAGTCCGAAACATTTGTCACAGATAAATTGTTCTTTCCTTTTTTCCTTATTCTGGTACTTATAGCCACTAGAGCAGGCCTATCATAGCCTTAGTCTCCCCAGCATTAATTCAGAAATGATTTAAAGTTCTGTCACCCAAAACCAGATCAAACCTTCTAGAAAGGAGCAAACTGCCACTTACGATGTTATACATTGGTTTTGCGAAGGGTTTCAAAGTCAATTTTTGTAACTAGTTTATGCTCAGTTCTCAGTTTGCTCAGACGACATCTCTTGTGTCTACTTTGTGCCACACCAATTTAAGTCAATTAAAGTATCCTTCACATGATTGAAAAATAATTTCACAATTGAGCTGACAATGCTATCAATAGCTAAATTCCTTGTCATTAGAATGTTTGTTACATATAGAGCTTATTTTCTTTATTTTCATAGCTAATTCTGGCAAAGATCAAATTAAAGGTACTATTTGAGAAAACTCTTCCTAGCTCTCCTAAACAAGCCAGCCTTTGACAAGCACCCTGGTGCCCAGTTACATGCTTGAAATTTGTTGCCTGATCATTTGACCCCAAGTCCTGCTTTTATTACATCAATCACTCACTCAACAACTCCTTTTTTCCTCAAAAGATTTTTTTCCAGTGTTCACAAACTCCTGGTTGTGAAACGTGAGTTCCATGTGGAGACCTCGTATGATGTAGCACTTTGTTTACTGGGAAGAGAGGCAGGTTTTTTTACATTTGTCTGTGCACACATCTTTACAGTTTAAAAAAATATATGTGCTAGAATAGAATGAGTTCTTTACTTTCAACAACATCATAAAAAGAATTTGGTCTCAAAAGATTTCATTTTACTTATTTTAAATGACATACATTCTATTTGTATGCTACATTTATGCCCCTTTAATTTGCATACACTATGTTTATAATTAAACATTAAAAGTATGCCACTAAATATATTCCTTTCCCTCTGAAACCCAGAATAAATGCATACAGATACAGCCCACCTTCAGGGCTTGTTGAATTTACCCATTAAAATAAAATCTTTGTGACTCCACGTGGGTATCATCTGTCCTAGTCTTTCAACCAAGGTCCAATCAATGCTTAACTTCCTGTTGGCTATTTTACTGAAATGGCTACAATTCCTTCCCAATCCACGTCCCAGACTGTGGATATGTTCCCCAACCAAATCAGGAAGTCTGGCCCCTCCGAGAACACAACTGTGATCCTAGTCTTCAAATCTTGTGCCATCTTGGATTCATTCCTTAATCCTAGTATTAGTCCAACATCAGTCTGTCACTGATCCAGTTTAGGAAGTACCAGGCTCATTCTGCCTCTGAAGTTTCTAGAACTCATCTCTTTCTCCTCACTCTTCCTGTCATTCTCATTCAGGTTCCCGTTCCCTCTTGCTGGATTCCTGCAATTGCTGCCTCTTCAGCCCCATCCCCCGGCCTGACTCTTTGCGACCCCATGGACTGTAGCCTACCAGGCTCCTCTGTCAATGGGATTTTCCAGGCAAGAGTACTGGAGTGGATTGCCATTTCCTTCTCCAGTGGATCTTCCTGATCCAGGGATCAAACCCGGGTCTCCAGCATTGTAGACAGACACTTTACCGTCTGAATAGACAGCAAACCCACCTGTGTCTAAACAGTATCTTGGAAAGGTCTCTTTTGTTAAGTCAGGCTACTACCAGATCCATTGATTCACATTGTACCACGTGGAATCTGAGCTCATTTACTTAGTCACTGGCTATTTATTAAACATCTGATATACCTACAATTTCTGTCCTTCCAGTCTGCTTCCCATCATGACCCAATAGATGATATGGACCCCGCCATAAAATGGATTCAATCATAATATGGGCCACCATAAAATAGATATCATCTTAATAAGGGCTCCATCATAATAAGGGCTCCACAATAATATGGACTCCAATAACAGGGACTCTGCCATGTTGAACTCATTTCTGCTTCCAACACCGTCTATTCTGCTCTTTCTTCACCTCTAATCCTCTCTATTCTTTGTTTCTTCAATCCAAATCACTTCTACCTGGGAAAACTTTCCTGATAATTCCAAACACTGTTGACATCACACTCCCCTGGAAAACATTGAATGAGTTCAATCCAGTCTCACATTGACCCTTTCTCATCGAGTATACTTTCTTGCCAACCCATTCATAAACTCATTCATATGAAAGTCTCATTCTACATTCTTCTTTGGGGCACCCAGAGCACTTTGCTTGTGGAGGAAACACACTGAGTATCACACATCCCTCAGCTCCCTCCCAACAGTCCTGCTGTATACACTAGGTCCCCCAAGGACAGCAGAGGGCAGCGAATAATGTGAATGATCCTTGAACAAGAACTGACCATCTTCAGGAGAGAGACACAGTTGGATCGCTCCAAGGCACAGTCATTTGGCAAAAGTCAGGCCACGTTTGTAGGTAGTTTGACACCCTCACTCTAGTAGACAATGATGCCTGGTCCGAAAATACATTTTTGGAGCTGCTGAGCTAGAGTTCTTCTGATTATTTGCCTACTTAAGATTGTACGTATCCATACACATTCAAATTATTAGGGTGGATGGGACCATCTACGACATGCCCATGATTGAGATCTTGGCCTCAGCTCTCTGACTGATTTGCATGGACAGACCCTGTCAATATGTTTCTGGAGAGTCTGGTGAAAAATACAGGAATAGAGATCAGAAATTGCATTTCCTCCTTGGCATCCAAGAGGGGAGATTTGTAGGGTGGGAGCTGGCATCCCGGTTGGCTGGGAGACAATTGTATCAGAGTGTTCTGTTTTGTTCTGGCTGGATAGTGTCTGCTTATCAAAAGCAGGAAATTGTATTTTAACTTGGATCTGTAGGAAGTCTGCCAGTGTGGGGCTGATCTGGTGAGGGGGGTGGAAGTAGGAGGCAGACCAGGGCAGAGAACAGTCAGTGCTAGACCACTGCAGGGCCTCAGGCAATGAGAAGCTCAGCAGGAGTAAAAACTGCTTTAAAAAACAAAACACAAGACCTGGGTTGAAGATGAGAATGAGCTTGTCTTCTCCAGATGGGAAGAAATTGAGGAGCTCTATTCTGCTCTGGAGAACACCAGTCCCTCTTTAGATCAGGGGCTCCTTACCAGCTACGTCATAGGAGAGCTGACTCAGTTATAGTCNTCTCCCGGCCAAGCCGCCGCTGCCCGCCCCGCCGGGCCACGGCCCCTCTCCCGCAGAGCGGGGTCCAGCCCTCTGCCTATCTGGGCCGCCCTCGCCCCTGTGCCCACGTTCACCGGCTGCCTTTTGGTTCTTGGTCCCTCGTGCTTCAGTTCTTTGTAAGGCAGATCTTCGGTAGGCACTGGCACTAAACCCCAACAAGAACCACCACAGCAGCCAGCTGTCTGGGGTCGGGGGTGGGCAGCCCGCATCCAGACGCGCGGCGCCTGCGGGGTACACAGCCTCCCGCTCCATCCCCGCTGCGCGCTCGGCCCCGCGCGCCCCGGAGAGGTGCCCGCGCGCCCAGGAGAGATGCCCGCGCGCCTGACCGCCGGGATCAGGGAACAGGGGGCGCGCCGGAGCCGGGAACCCCGGGGACCCCACCCCCTCCCGTGCTCGAAGTTGGCTGCGCAAAGCCGAGGTCTCGGTGGTCCAGGGACCAAAAACTGCCGCCGAGGGCATGACTAGGCGAGTCGGGACCCACTTGCCTGGGAGGCAGCGGCGCTTTTCCAGATCTCCTTCTTGGGACTTAGAACAGCAGAGGTTAGACAGGAGGGACAACTGCAGGGTCCAAGAGCGAATTCCCGGGGGAAGCGGGCCCCCGGGGCTCCCAGGTCCAGCAGAATGAAGAGGACAACCGCTGAAGTCCAGCGACCAAGGGGGCCGTCCTGGCCCCAAAGCCTGGGGTGAGCCTTCCGCGCCACCCCAAGAAAGCTTGGCCCAGTCTAAGCAGGAGAATCCTGCTGCTCAAAGAGGGTTTCTTCTCTTCTTTTCTTTTCGTTTCCTTTCTTTCTTTTTTCCCCCTGTCTTTTTTTGAAAGGTATTTAAGTACAGATCTTGTCAGACAGGGACAAGATGGGAAAAATCACTAGATTGGGTGTTGTATGTGGGGTTTTTTTCCCCCTCATGGAAGATATACATATAATGTGAAGTACCTTTTGAAGTGTTTTTATTTTAAATCAAAACAGTTTTCTAAGGAAAAAATACTGTTTTGTTGTTGTTGCTGATCAATCTCAGAGCAATATATGACAACAGGTTGCTCATTCTGGTTTTTATTTTGCATCACTAGGGGTCTTTGTTTCTGCAGGGAACAGAAAGAGCAAAAGGAGGAACAGTGGGGAAAGAAGGGGAAGCTTATAGGGAGAGGATTTAAGTGAGATTTTCAACCCATTGAAAAAAATGGGTTTTTAAAAACGTTTGCCAAAACAACATCAATAAATGTTGCCAGATAGCTGGTTTAATAAGATGATTCAGGTGTTTCAATCTATTGCTGGCCAGGGAGTGGGGGTAGGAGGAGTTTCAAAATCCTACACCAGTGATGGCAGTCCCCAAACTCATGAATGTCAGTTAAATGAGCCCAAGAGCTGATTGCTGAACATAGTAGCTGTTTATCTCTGAAACTGTGTCTGCATGCTCTGGCTAGAGGAGGCATCTTCTTTTATCCCATTCTTTTGGGGATGAGAATATGACCCTTGGCGGACAAAGGGTCAGCTCAGAACTGGACATGGGGATGACAGTATAGGTTTCTTGTACCTTTGTTGTTGTTATTTAGTTGTTAAGTTGTGTCTGACGCCTTTGTGACCCCATGAACTGTAGCCCACCAGGTTCCTCTGGCCATGGGATTTCCTGGATAAGAATACTAGAGTGAGTTGCCATTTCCTTCTCCAGGGGATCTTCCCGACTCAGGGATGAACCCACATCTCCTTCGTTGGCAGGTGGATTCTTTACCACTGAGCCACCTGGGAAGCCTTAACACTGAGACTTGGGTGTGGACAACTCAGGCCAGTACTGAGCACGGTGCGCCCCCGCCCCCAGCTCCGTGTCTTTTCCCCTGAAAGGGTATAACTCACAGCACACATGGCATTGTGCAAGGCCCAAGCTGTGCCACCAAGACGTGAATCTGCAGACACTGACCTCCCTTCTCTCCCTGGTAAAGGAACCCACAGGTTTCCACTGCCCTGGGTCAGGGTGAGATGATGCAGCAGCTGACCCCTCCCTTGCCCCACCTGCAGCTGCAGGCACCTGCTTTAGCACCAAGACGCAGGCAGAAGGGAGACAGACAGGGATGTGATGTCATCTACCCTCCTATCCCCACCACCGCCCCCCCCCAGAATGAAGGCAGGGGAAACCTACTGGAAGCTGCACCTTTCACCTCCCTCCTTTGTCAGGTAGAGAGGATGTATGGCCATGAAAAGCTAGGAGTGGTGAGGCAAGGAGGCAGGAGGGGATTGGTAGCTGAAGAAGGGAGTTATGCTTTTGTTTTACTGGAATATAATTGCTTTATAATGTTTGTGTTTGTGCTGTACAATGAAATGAATCAGCTATCTGTGTACATATATCCCCTCCCTCTTGAGCCTCCTTCCCACCTCCCACTCCCGTCCCACACTCTAGGTCATCACAGAGCACAGAGCTGAGCTTCCTGTGCTGTACAACAGTTTCCTACCAGTTATCTATTTTACATGGCAGTGTATATCTGTCAGCGCTGATCTCCCAGCTCATCCCACCCTCTCCTTCCCCACTTGTGTCCGCAAGTCTGTTTTCTACGTCTGCATCTCTGTCCCTGCCCTGCTAAGAGGTTCATCAGTACAATTTTTCTAGATCCCACATACATACATCCTTTAATATACAATATTTGTTTTTCTCTTGCTGCCTCACTTCACTATGACAGACTCTAGGTCCATCCGTGTCTCTGCAAATGACACTGCTCTGTACCTGTTACTGGCTGAGTAATATTCCGTCTTACATGTGTGCCACATCTTATTGACTTAGGGATGAGCTGAAGGATGACTTGCTTGCTTGCTTGGTTTTCCTATTTTATTACTCTCTGAAATCTAAGGCCTAAGGTTGCTTTAAAAAAAAAAGGGTGAGTTTTTCTTTCTATCTCCAATTTTCCTGGTGCAGGAAGAGCACTATGAAATAAAGAGAAAGAGAATTTAGGTGGGAGGAGCTTCGCTAGGAAGAGATGGGCCCTCCTTCTCTCCATACAGAGCCAGTGAATTAGATAAATATGTGTTTGAGTCTTATTTCCGGAAATTTGAAAAAGAGAACTTACTTCCAAGGTAAGTAAGATTGGGTTCCCCTCTTAATATGATTACCTTCAAAGACATGGCTGCTTCCTGATAACTGGAATCTTCTCCGGGAAAGGGTTGCTGAAAAAACAGGCAAAAAACAAGGGCTGTGTTCCACATTTGGGCCCTACATGAAGATGAATAACCATCTTCCTCACTTTCTTCAGGTGCTTTTCAAAGATCCCTATAAAAATCACATTTCCTCATGTTTGAGGTGCAAGAGACACAGTTCGATCCCTGGGTTGGGAATATACCCTGCAGAAGGAAGTGGGAAGCCACTCTAGTATTCTTGCCTGGGAAATCCTATGGACAGAGGAGCCTGGTGAGCTAAAGTGCATGGAGTCGCAAAGAATCAGACACAGCAGAACACACACATGCTCATTATTTATGAAAACAGTATTGATTTCTCCAAAACATACCCAAATGCAGAATTCTCTAACCATTCCCCAAATCTTACACTGAAAGCAGTAGTGTTCGTTTTAGAAGGACATCGAAAAGGGTCTGTTCTCTGAGACGTGAAGCCAAGAAATCCTTTTCAACTAACAACCTTTATGCAACAGTTTAATAGTATTTCTGTACCTTGGAGTAGCTTTTTAAAACACTATATTGCAAAATAAACCTGAAAGGTAACTTGAAATTCATATTCCTGCAGACTTCTGCTGTACGTTGTTTAGTCACTCTAAACAATTAAAAGAACCTTTGAACTCACAGCACTTATTTGTGACACCATTAATATTCATTCTTCCCCTCTATTCTTTAAGCATATGTGAGCAGAGTGCATGTGTAGCTTTCTCACTCGAGTGCATTTCCCATCTGCTCGGGAAAAAGACTAGAGCCACTTCTGGATTCTTCAATGATTCCATTCGAGCATTCCATGTAAAAAAGCTTGAATGACTTCTCCGTTTCCCACCTACTTCCAAGTTGTTGAAATAATACATTTTAAAAGAGAAAGACAAAATAGAAGAAAGGATATTATTATTCCAACCTTGTATTATAAGCATGTCACGTGTTCTTAAAGAATCCTTGGCAGAGTGAAGGAGTAACAAAACGTGACAGGTGGAAGAAAGGAAGCGCGGCCAAGGGGCCCTCCTGCTGCACGTTCTAAACAATGGGGAACCTCTAAGGACTCCCTTCCGCAGTCCTGGAGCTGCCGGTAGTGCTCTGTATGCCTTTGGGTAAGTCACTTAACCTTTCTGGCTCTCAGGTTCCCCACGGGCAAAATGGCAGTTATTATAATAGCACTCTTACCAGTATTTTGCAAAGAACAATGATTACAAATGAATGCAAATCATCCTGTGTGTGTTAAGAATGACATACAAGGGCTAAGAAATAGCATAAGCTTGTAGTTCACAATACACTTTTCCAGAAACAACAAGAGGATGTTGCGAGCGTGGCATGATAACAAGAAGAAGGGACCACCAAGCAAATTAGAACCAAGAGGATATTTTAGAAAGAATTCATGATGAGTCAGTGGTAGGAAAAGGAGAATGAACTCTCATTTCTTTCATGTAAATGATTGTCGAAAAAACAATTTTGCCATGACAAAACATGAGGTATCCTTAATACAGTTAATCTAACATTATTGTGGAAATACTGGATGGGTGTTGTATGTTTGTGTGTGGAAGATACATATGCAATTAGAGAAAGAATTTTCTGTTAAAAATATGAGATCTTGTTTAGTATTTATAATGCATATCTAGTCTGTGAGTGAGAAGGGTTTCACATGCAGCTTTTTAAGCGGATGAAAGAACATTTAATGATTAACTAAATCTTCTATAATGTTTTACTTGAGTTTACTTCTGAAGAATCAAAATTACCAGATTTAAAGGCAAATTATATTTAAAAGCACAATGTAAGTCACATACTTCTATTTTTATAAAAACCTCAATTTTGAGGCAAATGACAACTTAGGAACATATAAACTATTTATGACAACTAAAAGTTAACAGCAGGCATGCAGGCAGAATTATCACAGACCGATTTTTTAAATGAATAATGTATTAGGAAAAAAGGGCAACTGACATGAACAAGCAATTAACAAAATAAGGTACAACTGTCTAACTCACATGTGAAAAAATGTTAACCTCAATAAGAAGTAATTAAAATACTCTGTGCCATGCTTCAGGTGCAAAATAATATACTGACACCTTCTGAGGACTGACCAGACGTCATTATTAAACACTATACAAAGTGCTGGACCTTTATTCTGACTCCTTCACTTCTAAGAGTTTATGTTAAAAAATATTATTTTGCCCCGAGATTTAACCATAAGGATGACTATTACAGCACTGTTTGTTGTACTGTGTAATTGCAAACCACAACAATGACATGTGTGTAAATAACTATTATCTAGCGAGAAAAAAAAGATGCCATGGTTTTAAAGAATGCATGCTGAGAGGAAGGAGACCTGAAATGTGTTAGATGGAAAACTGGAAAGAAACAAGGCAAAAGGTACAATCCTATTTTGAGGAAAGAAAGAAGGATATCAGCCAGGATAGAGAAGTGAAAAAAGGAGCAGCAACAATTTGAAAGGAAAAATCTAAGACACACATACACAGGCAGACTTCTGCAGAGAGCTCAGGCTGATTTGCTGGCCTGGGCAACTCCCCGTAGTATGCGCCGCCCTCAGCCACCCTCGGGATCGGCTGGCTGATGGAGGGGTCCGCTTCTCCCAAAGAAAACTTTGTTGTTGCTGTTGTTGTGCATTTGCTCAGTCATGTTCGACTCTTTTGAGACCCCATGGACTTGCTTTTGCTTTCACCAGCCTCCTCTGTCCATGGGACTATCTAGACAAGAATACTGGAGTGGTTTGACCATTTTCTTCTTCAGGAGATCTTCCCTATCCAGGGATCGAACTCACCTGAATTGGCAGGCAGATTCTTAATCACTGAGCCACCTGGGAAGCCCAAAAGAAAGCTTCAGTTCAGTTCAGTTGCTCAGTCGTGTCCGACTTTTTGCGACCCCATGAATCGCAGCACGCCAGGCCTCCCTGTCCATCAACATCTCCCTGAGTTCACTCAGACTCACGTCCATCGAGTCGGTGATGCCATCCAGCCATCTCATCCTCTGTCATCCCGTTCTCCTCCTGCCCCCAATCCCTCCCAGCATCAGAGTCTTTTCCAATGAGTCNTCTGCAGAGAGCTCAGGCTGATTTGCTGGCCTGGGCAACTCCCCGTAGTATGCGCCGCCCTCAGCCACCCTCGGGATCGGCTGGCTGATGGAGGGGTCCGCTTCTCCCAAAGAAAACTTTGTTGTTGCTGTTGTTGTGCATTTGCTCAGTCATGTTCGACTCTTTTGAGACCCCATGGACTTGCTTTTGCTTTCACCAGCCTCCTCTGTCCATGGGACTATCTAGACAAGAATACTGGAGTGGTTTGACCATTTTCTTCTTCAGGAGATCTTCCCTATCCAGGGATCGAACTCACCTGAATTGGCAGGCAGATTCTTAATCACTGAGCCACCTGGGAAGCCCAAAAGAAAGCTTCAGTTCAGTTCAGTTGCTCAGTCGTGTCCGACTTTTTGCGACCCCATGAATCGCAGCACGCCAGGCCTCCCTGTCCATCAACATCTCCCTGAGTTCACTCAGACTCACGTCCATCGAGTCGGTGATGCCATCCAGCCATCTCATCCTCTGTCATCCCGTTCTCCTCCTGCCCCCAATCCCTCCCAGCATCAGAGTCTTTTCCAATGAGTCAACTCTTCACATGAGGTGGCCAAAGTATTGGAGTTTCAGCTTCAGCATCAGTTCTTCCAATGAACACCCAGGACTGATCTCCTTTAGGATGGATTGTTAAGACTCAGCAAATGTACATCTGTGTTCTGATCGGTCCAAACATACTGAAAAACCTGGAATTATACCCTCCAGAAGCTTTCTTGTCTTCATCACTTGCTAATGGGACCCCATGTGAT
Source organism: Neotragus pygmaeus (assembly GCA_006410875.1). Lineage (NCBI taxonomy): Eukaryota > Metazoa > Chordata > Mammalia > Artiodactyla > Bovidae > Neotragus > Neotragus pygmaeus. The sequence goes on from SJYV01025548.1 coordinate 1,681,572, forward strand.
TTCAAATTCATTCCTTTCACTTATTTTTATTTTCAGATCATCTTTAAGAAAATAATAGTGTTCAAGATTGCTTGCCACTCCTTTGCAAAGGCCTTGAAACAATATGCAGCCATACTAATTTCAGCTCCCGGACAGCAGGGTAACACACCCAGGGCTCTGGAGGCAGACCAGTGGGGTCTGAATTGCTGGCAGATCGATCTTTGACACGTTGTGTGGCCTCTCTTCCTCTACTGATCCATCTACAAAATGGGAATAATATCCCTATGGATTTCACAGGGCTGTGTGTAAAAATGCAAATCTGTAAAGAAGCAAAAATGCTGTTTTCAAATTTAAAATAAAGACTGAAGTCAGCCAGCTCTGCTCCAATCTCCATCTGATGTTTAGGGAAACGATGGTATATTTCCTCCATCTTTTCTCATCCCTTCCTCCTCAGAAGAACTCTACCTTGCAGAACGGACTTGTGGACACAGCAGGGGAAGGAGAGAGTGGGATGGACTGAGAGAATAGCACTGAAACCTGTCCATTACCATGTTTAAATGGATAGCTGGTGGGAAACTGCCGTATGGCACAGAGGCTCGGCCAGGTGCTCTGTGATGACCTAGAGGGGTGGGACAACAGGGGAGGCGGTAGGAGGTTCAAGAGAGTGGGGACAGATGGACACACAAGGCTGATTTGCGTTGTTGTACAGCAGAAATTCAGTCGTGTCCATCTCTTTGGGACTCTTTGTGACCCCATAGACTATAGCCCACCGGGCTCCTCTGTCCATGGAATTCTCCAGGCAAGAATACTGGAGTGGGTTGCCATTTCTTTCTCCAGGGGGTCTTTCCAATCCAGGGATCAAATCCAGATCTCCTACATTGCAGGCAAATTCTTTTCCGGGTTTGGGAAGTTCTTCTGGAGGAGGAAATGGCAACCCATTCCGGTATCCCTTGCCTGGAGAATCCCATGGACAGAGGAGCCTGATGGGCTACAGTCCATGGGGTCGCAAAGAGTCAGACACAACTGAGCACAGTAGCACAACACAGCAGAAACTAGCACAGCATTGTAAAGTCATTATCCTCCAATTAAAAATAAATTAGAAAGACAAAGAACTCTACATTGGAAATATCTCCCTCCCCTCTTCATATTTGCGCAAGCCACTGATTTGTAAGGAGAATACAAAGACTTTCACATTTTTGCAGCTCTGTCTCCCAAATCAACACTCCACTGCTGAATTTAAGAAACCAAGCACCATTCAGTGTTTTAAGAGCGAATAGAATATATAAAAATTAGAATGGCTTTGACAAGTTAACATCAATTTGAATGAGACTAGAGAAATGAAATTCTGTAGATAAGTGTTTTCATTTTAAATGGTTTTACCAGCTTTCAAATGATTAGACAATTTTGTTTCATTCCCTCCAAATTTACAAATTAATATTTTTAAGAGGTGGCATTAATAACCAGTTGCATTAAAGCATATTAAAAATAAAGGTTTCCTCAATTGAAGTTTGGAGTTTTGCTATATAAAACCGACTTAGAATTACAATAAAAATAGCAATATCATGCAAGACTATGTTTGTATTTCTCAGTTCAATTGCTTTTTATTTTCAAACTATAGGCAACTAAGACATGCCTGAGTGAAACTTCCTAGGAGCCAAATAATTAGTCCCAACATTTGTCCATGACGCTGAACAAAAGTACAGACTTCTCCAAATGACTATCACACCTTTGATGGTGATATACAAATTGTTTTCAGCCTTAGGCTTAAAAAAAGTGTGTCGTAAAGTTTTCTGATTAATCAAGAAGAACACCTTGTAATTTGTTATGTTTGGAATGTAGGTACCTAACTCCCTGAATATTTTAACAAAATACTTGTAAAATTACACCACCAGAACTGTACCTCCACGGAGCAAAGGGAGAGGAATAGTGCCAATACCAACAGACGGGATGAGGAGGATAAATCTCAGAAGATTCTAGCAGTTTCTGTGCACCGTGCACCTCAAAGTGAAATCAAGAATTGAAATGGATTATAGGCTTAAAATTCAATTAAAGTAAACATTTTAGACTCAATTATTTTACTATGTGGAATAAAAAAAAAAATGGTCAAATGTTTTGGTTCTCTGCCTCTTTTTCAATTTTTTCATATGTGTGGTCTGATTTTAAAGTTCCACGGAGGCAATACACATACGCCAGCCAGAAAATGCCAATATTACGGGATTTTATTCATAACAGGCTAAATTTGTCTCTTGTGAAAGATAAAAACACTTTAAAGTTGATGAGTCTATGATTTTAAGTAAAATCCTCATTCAAATGTGATTGCTTTATAGGTTTAACTCTGGTCAGGGTAATTTGTGTTCTTTCTATATATATTACTCCAACGATAATAAAGCTGTTTATGCAAATGCGAAATTGTGGCTATTGCAGAATTTTTCCAACCATGTAAGGTTCTAATGTTAAACTCCCATTCAAGATCAAAATTCCACATATTTACAACCTGCAAACATCCAAAATTCACACTTCAACATCTGTGTGGCTGCCAATTTCTACGGCAATCATATCATGCTTTTTCAGAAGTGGAAGGAAAAAAAAACTTGAGGTAAGTACAATTCAATAATTATAGCAAATATTTACCAAATGTTTGCTATGACATACATTTTATTAATTGATAACACTTAGAAACTGCATTAGGGATGCAAAAGCCTTGAAAGTTTGCAGAATTCTAACAGCAGACTGTGGTTCACATATTTAAAACCTGACAAAACCCCACAATGTGTACAGGTCTCATACATAAACCTTAAAGGGTGTTTCATCTACACTTATGTAGTTTCTCTAAATTCCTTTTATTACTTTGACATTTTTCTGATAATGTGCATGTCTGCACTCGATAAAGTATTCATTTTTCCATATTCCCTCCTTTTTAAAAGTCATAAGTTTCCATCACGTCTGCTAGACTAAATACCTCAAAGTGAAGGTGAAAGTCGCTCAGTCGAGTCCAACTCCTTGCAACCCCATGGCGAGCCCATGGAATTCTCCAGGTCAGAATACTGGAGTGGGTTGTCATTCCCTTCTCCAGGGGATCTTCCCAACCCAGGAATCGAACCAGGGTCTCCTGCATTGCAGGCAGATTCTTTACCAAATGAGCTACTAGGGAAGCAAAATACCTTCAAAGTCAATCATTTTAAATGATTTCATTTGTAAACTATTGTTCTCAGATCTTCAATACCTTAACCAAACAGTGAAGATTAAGATCACCAATAATTATTTTACTTTTACACAAGGTACCTCCCCATATGATACACTGAGAAGGACAACATATCACTTCTGTGGTATTCTTGAGAAAAATGTATAACCTGAGCTATGAGGATGTATCAGAAAAACCTAGATTGAGAAACATCCTATCAACTAAGTGGCCAGACTCTTCAAAACTGTTAAGATTATGAGCAAGTAAGGAACTGTACTAGTTTGGAAAAGACTACAGATGTGAAACAAAATGCAACAAAGAAACTGGACTAGATACTGGACCAAAAAAGAACATATATGGGACAGCTGCTGACATTTGAATAATGCTCCTAGATTAATTAACATTATTATATCTATATTAGTTTCCTGAGTTTCATCATTATATTGCGTGAAAGGTTAAAATCTGGGTAAGCTTAGCAAAGGATATACGGAAATGTGTATTTTTTCTGCAACTTTTTTTTTGGTAAATTTTATAGTATTTCAGAGTAAAACAGTTTTTAAAGGAATATAAATGCACTAAAAGTGTACTTTCAAATTTTTTTTAAACTGTTTAAAAGATATTAACTTAAATGTGGGTAATGAAAGCCAATCCCATACCACCCATGGGCAACCTGATTTCTCTGCTTTTTCTTTACCTTCATCACCTCTGTTATTCCTTCAGTGGTTGTATTCTGGTCTCCCTGAATTTGGAATTAAACAAGGAGGGCAGTAGGTTCTGGAGGAGCAAAGAATAATGTGGTTGGCTGCTCAGACGCAGGAGCCAAAGGCTGACTTTGGAGGAGCAGGCATTCCAAACTTCATAAGAAAAGTGACTCCGCCTTTCTGCACATATATCTGATCCAACCCAGGTGTCTTACTCTCCTTCCATGCTTGAGTCCGGTCATCCTAGCTACTATGGTTCTCGGCTTTGGAAGCTTCTCTACTCTTTCGCCTATTCACCACAAGATTCACCACAAAATTCAACTCATAATGCCACCTCTATCAAAGCTAACATCTCCTCCCCATCACTGCCTTTCTAGAACCTCTGTCATTTTTTGTTTTCTTTGTTTGTTTGTTTTGAACTTTTAAAAACTTTTAAATTCAAATGTATTTATTTTAAATTGGAGGATAATTGCTTTACGATATTGTGTTGGTTTCTGCCATATATCAGTATGAATCAGTCATAGATATACATATGTCCCCTCCTTCTTGAACCTCCCTCCTGAACCTCCCTCCCACCTTCCACACCATCCCACCCCTCTAGGTTGTCACAGAGCACTGGGTTTGAGGTCCCTGCATTCACACAGCAAATTCCCACAGGCTATCTAATTTTATCCCTGGTAATGTATATGTTTCCATGCTACCCTCTCAATTCGGCCCACCCTCTCCTTCCCCAACTGTGTCCACAAGTCTTTTCTCAGCGTCTGCATCTCCACTGCTGCCTTGCAGATAAGCTCATCAGTACCATCTTTCTAGATTCCATATATATGTATTAATGTACGATATTTGTCTTTCTCTTTCTGAATTTAATTCATCCGCCTTATTAGTGGGTAGGGTCTAGTTTCATCCACCTTATCAGAACTGAGTCAAATGTGTTCCTTTCATGGCTGAGTAATAGTCCATTGTGGATATGTACCACAGTGGCCTCTGCATCGGTTCTGACACTGTCTCTGTGTGGCTGTTGGTCATTTAGCCTCTCTGGGCCTGAGTTTGCTCGTTGGTAAAACTTTTGTATGCACTGGCAAACCAAAAAAATTCATAAGATGCACTGTTTTATAATATTTGATCTATTGTAATAGCCTGTAACAAACAGAATGTGCATAAACAGCCTGTATGACAGTAATAACATCTCCCTTGTTATTTATTTAGTTATTATTACTTTTGTGATTCCCCTGTACCTCATTCACTGACAGAAGTTAATTTTGTACAATGACTAAATGCACTGAGAGCATTCGGAAAAGACTACGGTGAGTTTTCTTTATTGTATGATGTGTGTTCCCATATTTTCTAAAAGGACCTTTTGCTTAATATATAAATTCACATACTAAGAGCAAATGTTCATGAAATCATAGATAAGCAAAAGAGAAAGGAGACTCTAGGGAAGGTCTCCCTGCAGAGGAGTGGAGACCTGAGCAATCCCAGCTGCATGCTGGTGACCTGCCTGCCCCAGGGAATGACTTGGGACCCAGCAGAATCAGAGGGAGAGAGGGCCCTTACCCTGGAAGGGTGCAGGAGGGTGGGGTTGAGACCCTCACTGAAGGCATCTCCTTCCTAGAGAGGAACAAGGACGCCCCTCCCAGAGAGAAAGGTCAAATGGATGAAGGGGCTTTGCTCAGAGGCACGGAGTGAGGGGAGTCCCTTCTTCTTCTTCTTCATTTTTTAATTAATTTTTATTGGCGTATGGTTGTCTTACAAAGCTGTGCTGAGCCCCCTCATCTTTCCCTTATCTGAATTTGTCTAGTCATCCACTGAGCAACAGTCACTGTCTGTAGACTGTGCATGGTGCCAGGGATGCACAGTGGTCAGAAGACCCCCCTCCTGAAGCGCTCACATAACAGCTTTTTTGTGAAGGCATGATGGTGGCATTCTCCAGTCCCACAGGTGAGCAGAAATCCGCATGTGCTCATGAACTCTGGCTAAATCATAGCTGATGTCTTCAGTGTCTCCTGCCACAGAGGAGAAGATGCTCTACGTACAAGGTCAACCTCACAGCAGGTTTATCTCTTCTTTCTTCTCAAGAAGATAGCTTCTGAATCTCTTTCACAAACGTATTTGTTTTCCAGTGAAAGAAATACCTCACTTCATTTCTTTAAGTAAACTGTTTCTTCTAAATTTACCTGAATTTTCAAAACAGTCCAGAACTGAAACCTCCACTGTGGCCTGGTAGGAATGGGACTTCCTGAGAGTTTTGCCAGGAGTGCTTGGCCTCAGACAGACCAGGAATACCATAGTGCCCTTTATTACTAGGTTTCAGTATTTCCATTTCAAGCCCTGGTAAATACAGGGCTAGGAGAGAAAAAAAAATTAATGGGAATATTTTCAAACCTTCGGAAAACTCAGGATTTGATATTTGGCAGGAGGGCTAAGAGGGTGGTTAAAGAAAAAAAGTGCAAATGCTCAAAACTTTCTTGAAGGTTGAGTCGGAGTCCAATTGACTCCGTTCTCTTTTCACACTGGTGCTAGTGAGGGTGCATTTTTTTTTCCCCTGCTAACAACTCTTCTCTTATTCTATGGAATGTTTAATTTGCCCTTTGAAAGAAAGTATGATTTGTTCCATTTTTCCATGTGCAATTTCTGTGCTATTTACAGACTGAGATAAGAATCAAGAGGGATTCATATGCCAAAAGCAGAAATTCAAGGCTGAGCGAGGAATTCAGAGTCCCGAGTCCCAGCTTGAACCGACTCACGCGGTTTCTCCCCAGGACAGGGCCTCTCAGTGCCCCACTGTCACTGGCCTCAGGGACACACAACGAGCCGACAGGGACGATGGACCCCGGCAGCCACGGAATCGAAGCACAGTCTACACCAAAATCAAAGTATTTGTCCAAGGGTCACGTCTTCTAGATTTGCCATACAACGCTACCAAAGACGTACAGCAATTGCGTTATAAACCCAGCCAGCCCTCGTTACTCAGTGATGACGGTGTGATTGGAAAACAGTGACTGTTTCACAGGTGCAGCAGGACTGTCACCAAACGGTTCAAGTCAAAATCCATCCCCACTCAAGGGAGGGAAGGGGAAATGGGGTGATTTGGGAGAATACCACTGACACATATACACTACCATGCGTGAGCAACTGCTCGGCCACGCAGCCCTGCTCCACCCTTAGCCCCATGGACCGTGGCCCACCAGGCTCCTCCGTCCATGGGATTCTCCAGGCAAAAACGCTGCAACGGGCTGCCACTTCCTACTCCAGCGGGTCTCTCTGACCCAGGGATTGAACCCATGTCTCTTATGTCTCTTGGCGAATTCCTCACTACACGCACCACCTCAGAAGCCCCATGTATAGTTAGTGGGAAGCTGCTGTGTAGCACCAGGGAACTCAGCTGGGTGCTCTGTGATAACCTAGAGACCTGTAAGGGAGGTCCATGATGGAGGGGATATATGGATACTTACAGCTGATTCACTTTGTTGTAAGGCAGAAACGAGCACAACATTGCCAAGCAAATATATTCCAATAAAAAATTCATCCCTGTTGATGTAAGACAATATCTAACTGGGGACTTCATCTTCAGAAAAATTTGTAGACTGAAGAAACTCAGACTTGTGACCAAAACAACATGTTACTCAAGTTAAGCAAAATAGAGAGGAAACCAGGGAAATCTGATTTCACAGCACCGTTTTGGTAAGCCAATCCAGCCCTGAGTTCTGTTTACCCATGCTCTGCCTTCTCCTTGGCATCTCGGTGATGGGTTGTTTCGTGGCTTTTCAGCCTCCTGAAGAATTCACACTCCAGTCCAGCCTGCCCTCGGCTGTCAGGTCCAACACGAGTGCTGGCAGCCCCCACACCAGCTACCCCAATGCCACGCGCTGTCCAGTCTGAGGGGGCAAGGTGCCCATCACTTCCCACAGCACAGAGAAACCACTCCTTGTTGGTTCACACAAATGTATTAATAGCCATCACATCGCAAAAGGGAGGACTTTCTTTTTCACCCTGCTCTGCACACAGCCAAGACTCAACACAATCTGCATCTCCCAGTCCTGCGTGAGTCTTGTCTATTCTGAAAAGTGTTCACTCTTAGAAGATTGAGATTAATGTGTACACATTGCTATATATAATAGGTAACTAGATGGTGACTGCAGCCATGAAATTAAAAGATGCTTACTCCTTGGAAGAAAAGGTATGACCAACCTAGATAGCATATTCAAAAGCAGAGACATTACTTTGCCGACTACGGTCTGTCTACTCAAGGCTATGGCTTTTCCTGTGGTCATGTATGGATGTGAGGGTTGGACTGTGAAGAAGGCTGAGCACGAAGAATTGATGCTTTTGAACTGTGGTGTTGGAGAAGACTCTTGAGAGTCCCTTGGACTGCAAGGAGATCTAGCCAGTCCGTTCTGAAGGAGATCAACTCTGGGATTTCTTTGGAAAGAATGATGCTAAAGCTGAAACTCCAGTACTTTGGCCACCTCATGCGAAGAGTTGACTCATTGGAAAAGACTTCAATGCTGGAAGGGATGACAGAGGATGAGATGGCTAGATGGCATCACTGACTCGATGGACGCAAGTCTGAGTGAACTCCGGGAGTTGGTGATGGACAGGGAGGCCTGGCNGCACGTATCCCCACAAAGTTTAGTATATCGTGGTGAAATATTGTTTCTACATCCATTAAATTAACATACATAGGTAATATTAGTGCTAAATATTATTTGGTGTGACATAGATCTTAATTAATAATGAAATTGCTAATAAACAAAGGCCAAGGAGATCAAACCAGTCAATCCTAAAGGAAATCAACCCTGTATATTCATTGGGAGGACTGATGCTGAAGACCCTGATGCTGGGGAAGATTGAAGGCAAAATAAGAAGAGGGTGGCAGAGGATGAGATGGTTGCAGATATTCACTGGCTCAAAGGACATGAACCTGGGTAAACTCTGGGAGATAGCGAGGGACAGGAAAGCCTGGTGTGCTGCTGTCAATGGGTTGCAAAGAGTTGGACATGACTTAGTGACTGAACCACAACAACAAGAGGCCCTGTTATGGAATTTCTGGCCACATCTTCACAAGCCTGTCCCTCTCTCCTCTTACTTCCTAAGCACATCGATAGTGGTTTCCTATGGTGGATGCTCTTCTCTGTGTTTGCAGGTCACCCTTGCTTTAATTGTCTATTCTTTGTCAATATGCTCCAAACCCATTTCACCAGCACAGGTGGTTTCCTGAACTCAGACTCATGACAAAATATGTCCCACAAAACTCTTCGCCTCCTCTCAAATCTGCTTTTCTTCAGTGGTTACTGACATTAGGTAAGAATGTGCCCATGAGCACGTCTGCCTCCACTGCAAAGTTGGTGGCAAGGTCTCTTCCTCAGCTTCAATGAATCATACAGTTCTCTGTTTCAGGTCATTTTAACAATTTAAAAATTATTGTGAACCCAAAGTGTTTTTGTGGGTGTGAATTGTATCTTTTCATACTTATCAAATTAGAAGTCAGTTGGGAGATATTTTTTAATGTCTTACTCATCAGTTTCGATATAAAAAACAGCAATCCATTTCATGTTAACAAAAATAATATTATCTTTGTGAAGACATAACTGTAGTCTCCAAAACATAAAAATTAGGAGAAAAAAAAATAGTGTTGTTTAACAATTTGGAGAATCTCTTTAGTGTCCAGCTTATATTTAATTAACTGGAGTTTCAGTTCTGCTTCTAAATTCAATCTGCCTTGGGAGTTGCCTACTGTACTCTCATGAAACAATGGGAGTAAAAAGGTAAATTATGCCATTATTATTACGGAAATAATTCTGAGAGATAAGAAAGCCTTCCTAAGTGATCAATGCAAAGAAATAGAGGAAAACGATAGAATGAAAAAGACTAGACATCTCTTCAAGAAAATTAGTGATACCAAGGAAACATTTCATGCAAAGATGANATGATCTTTCAGTGGTTGCATGCTGTTCTTGAGACAGAGCAGATCTTTCTGTTTTTGCTTCCCCAACCCTGGATAGCCAGCCATACTTTTCTCCCTCTGAACAATTATAATAACCTGCTAATTGAGTTTTGATCTCCAGTTTGTATTCTCATTAGGGAATTTCAGTGTTCCAGCCAAATTTTGTTTACATAAAGCATTGTTTTTCATCCCATCACTTCCTGGTTGAAAATCATTCCGCTTATTAAAACAAAAGCAAAACGCTTTGCTATAAGCATCATGGTAAAGCCTTGAGAATTTAGTGGAATATTGTTTACAATAGTTCTACAGGGTCTATAGGAATATAGGCTATTCTCTGAGAGAACAGCGAGTTTTACCCAATGGCATTGCTTCTAGTCTCTTTAGATATTCCTACTGATCCCAAAATTCGGAGACCTATGCAGGCTGACAGCCCCCTCTCCCACTGAATCTGTGCACAAGTTCTTTGCTCAAATCAGAACGATCTCTGTCTTGCAGACATTTACTCTGAACATTATAGAACCTCGGCTCACAACTATTCTTTGAACCAGTCCCCTCCATGGGGAATACCCACTTTTATTTCTGTCTTACTGGATTCTACCCATTTTTTAGGGATTTTTTCTTCTCCCTCACACTATTATTTTCGCCGAAGGCAATCTCTTCCTTCTCTGAAATTCTGTAATATTCTTCTTCTGACTTCTTCCTTGAAAATTTGCCTTTAGAAATTAAGCCTAAACCTCTATTTGCAGAATGAATAGCTCCTGAATCTCTCTTCCTAGCCACCTGTGTCTAATGAGGGCTTCAACAATACATAGATTTAAAGCTGAATCAAGGTTTCACTAAACATTACTACTTGTTTTGCATAACTTGTTTAACTTCTGTGGGCCTTCTTTCTTATCTGTAAAATCAAAGTAACGATAATACCTACCTTTTCAAGTAATTGTGAGGAATGATACGATGGGTATGTCTAAAGACCCTGCTATTTACTGTGCGTTCAATAAATGCTAACAATTATTATTATTGTCAGTTTCAATTTCTACCTCCCTGATTAGTTTATTTAGACTTACCCGAACTGGAAGGTCAGTTTAGCTGTCTTTCTTCCAGTGTCTATTATCATCTCTCTTAGAGCTACCTTGAACTTCCTCCTAATAAATTAACAAATGGATATAACTTTATACTATGGTTTATTCCAATAAGCTGAGATTCTTTCTTCCTGTGAGAAAAACAAAGTGTTACTTGAAACATTGCAAAAGAGTTATTCTCAAATAACATAAGTAATTTAAGATTCTTCAGAAAGTCTTTTCCTTGGCTATTTTCTTCACTAATGCCCAGGCTAACACGGTTGTGCTTTCATGCCGAGGTGAATGATAACAGTTGCAGAAACTTCTTTCTAGGATGGATAAATTTACATTTTTCTCATGCCCTCTGTATATTATTACTTAAATCTTGGACTACTTGTTGCACAATCATTATTGGCATAAGATTTATATATTTAGACACTCATATTTACCTGAACTTTATACATACAAGGGAAGAAATAGAACAGATTCTGCCCATATCCTTAGCAGCATTTTTTCTTTTTCTCCCATTACATTTATGTTTTATCAGGTTAGCGAACTGTTGTTATTCTCTCATACTGATTCTAATCACTTTGATGTGTTTTAAGTCGACTAAATTCTTGGAGTTTGTCATCTTGCACTAGTGAGTTGAATATGAATGAAACTTTCTCATACCTAAAAAACCCTGGCAAAATTGGAACCTAGTCATAACAATTTTGTTGACAGTATGTACAGACTCTGCTTGGCTTCAAAATTATTAAATTTTTTGTGTTCACTATTGTTCCAGAGGTAGGTTTACTTTATGGTGTTCTAATTCTTACAAAAAGAAAATCAATTTGTAATAAGATCTTATTACTTGGACACTGCACTGAAATATGAATTTTCTATGGATAAGGACAAAACCAACTAAAGTTAATGCAGGAAGATGTGTTTTGTATATGTAATTCAAACAGTATGGTATATAGATTGTTATCAATGAAAACAGGAAATCTTAGGGAAATAAGCAACAGAATACAGTGTCTCCAGTTATGTTTTAAGATGCCAAGTAAGCACATGTACAAACTTTTTGTCATTTAACATACCTCTTTGTTAAAATTTATATCTAGCAACATTTTATATTATCTTTCATACCAAAAATTAATAAAAATCTGAAACTAGGCTAAATTATTTTTAGTGTTAAAGAAAAGCAGATCAGCTTCAGAAATTTTATGTGAGAGAGGCACAAAGTGATCACACTTGATAAACGTGCACTGCATTGTCAAATGCAGTGCCAGAAAAAATTAAATAGGCAGTCTAGAGTTATTCTAGAGCATCAGAAGACGAATAGTTACAATAAAAAATAGAATCATAGAGTGTTAATGCTGAGAGAAATCTGAAAACTCCAGAAGATGGTGAGGGACAAGGAAGGCTGCATGCTGCAGTCCACAGGGTCGCGAAGAGTCGGACGTGACTTCGTGACTGAAAAACAGTATGTTTTTAACAACATCATTTTCATGATATTAAAGATAAAGCCACTGCTTCAAATCACACACATACAAACTAAGACAGTGATGGATCAGAGGGAGAGGGGATTTGGAATTTGAACAGAAGCGGAGAGGAGGGTTGGAGGTAGAAAATGAGGAGAAGACTCAGCCGCCTGGATGAGACTATGCAGATTAGAAATCTAAAGGAAACCACCAGCGGTCCTATCCATACCGTTCTTTCTCCCAGGAAAATGAGAAAAGTGCTAGCTCGCTTTTCCCTGGAAAGTAGGCCATGTTAGAAAAGGACCCTCGAGCTGTTAGAGACACCCAGTACTCTTTTATCATCCATAGATCAACAAATTTACCTTACGTCTGGATAAATAGCTGTAACATTACTTCTTGGAAAAGCGAAAAGGTTTTCCTCTTACTAATTACTTAATTCCGAACAATTCCGTGGCATGGTGTGTAATCACATCTAAATGCACCACTAAACTCGTGGCTGCCCACATCCTTTCCTGTTTATAGAAAGGCAGAAGTGCCCAGGGTTTAAAAGGGGGTGAAGGAAGTGAACAGCGTGAGAGAAACAAGATGCAGAAAAATAGTCCAGAAACTCTGAAATAAATTACACTTTTGTATAGCTTTGACACTGTTTATCTTGAACCATATGCAGATAAACACAGGTTTGTGCAGAGATTTTCTCATGAGCAATCATGTAAGTACAATACTTTCCATAAACGTAACTTTGAATATTAAAAAAATCTATCCATTGATGAAAAAATTGTCTGCTTTGATTTTCATTATCCTTTCAAATGAGTAATGTTTTCATAAAATAGCTTCCTTCCCAGAAGATATTTGACCTGAGACATGACAGCATCCAGAAAACCGTTAGGGAAGAATTTGGTCGTATGAGAACCGAATATCCTTAATGTTTTAGTGCCAATAAGGGCTTAGACTTCTGTTAAGAATCAGAAGAAGCATATAATCATGAGCAATGTTAAAGAGGGATAAATTTAGGAAAGTTTCCACCAGTGCCTCAACTTCTGGTGGTATATAGAAAGTAATCTGCCTTTCAGTACTTGTAGGACAAGATTTGCTTGAGTGCTTTCTGGCAAGCTGGGGCTTCCTTTTGTGTATAGTATGCATGATTTAAAAGAAGCTGTGTCAGCACTGATTTATACATTGACAGCTAAGGATAATAAGGTATGGGCAAACATACAGCTCACCCTTTTACAGATTAACCTGGAGACTGCATTAGGCAAATTTGATAGCATTAAAAGATTTTGCCAATTTGTCTGGAAACAATTTCTCTTTTGTAGTGTGTCAAGGGTAACACTTCATGCCATTGTACTAATTTAAATGGCTTTGATAAATTGTTCAAGAGGTTAGAGAATAGTAGTGCAGATATATATTTAGCACTTTAAAATAAAAAAAAGCTATTAACTTAATTGTTAAATGAATTTAATCTGTAAAAATCAAAAGTGCTCCAGAATCTAAGTGTTTTCTTGGAAGCGCAGCAACCATATTACATCATGAGTCTTTAAAAGTCTTCTTAGAAAATAAAATTATACATCCGCATACTTCCTAATAAGCAGAGATGTCTTCGGCTGTTACAGTTGCATGAGTGGTAGCTGTTATTTGGGGAAAGCCTTAGTTTATACAGGCAATAAAATTGTATCTTCTCCAGGGCTCACCTTTTTTATATTGCACATCTTAGATCGCACAATTTGCATGGCATCAAGGTAGCCTCCTGTATGATTATGTCCCCCAGAGACCTTCTTAAAAATGAGATGTATATTTCATGAGACATTCTCTATGTACATAATTTTTAAAGTAGAGAATTTGAAGAGGCTCCTCTGAAAGTCACTGAATTAAATCATTGCCCCTTTATTCAATCGCCTTGTGAGAAAAACAGCTATTTCAAACAGTTCCCTTAAGAACAAACCTCAAATGTGAATTAGGCCTTTTTGGTGAATCTTGCACTTGAAATAATACAAAAGTCCTAATCTTTGTATTAGGGTCATAGGCCTATCCTATTTATGTACCTCCCTTCCCAATGCATGCAAGGCTGACAACTCACCTATATCATCAACCATTTGGTTTTTATCTCAAGTGAAACATTAAAATACTTATTCTTTGTAAGAACAATAATATCACTGAGCATCAGGCTACTAGATTTTAGATAAAAGCTGATTATTTGTTTAAGAAAAAAGGAGAAGGCGGTGGGATTTAGTACTTAGTTGTCTGTTTCAACCAAGTAAATTCCTTAGTATGAACAAGGAAATTTTAATTCCTCAAACAAACGGTAGGAGAAAGCAAACTTAAGTTTGAAACAGGCTTTATTTTCAATCTTTAAACCTTAATAAGTGAGTAATAACTGCTGGAGAAGATTTACTTATTTGAGTTTTGTGTTATTTGGAATGAATTAATACAGCTTTAAATGTTTGACTGTAGACATACGTAGAATTTTATTCTTGCTGCAGTATATGTTTCTTTGTGTTTGGGGCTGAAATCAGTGTCTTTGAGAAAATAATTTTTTTTTTAGTTTTCTAAAAAGTTAGTTTCTGGAGAGTGGTATAATTTGAGAAGTTCTTTTTCTGTAATATTTACAGTGCCGTGGATTCACCATTAATGATAGTGCAAATTATGGAAACAGTGAAGCTTAATATGAAACAACTGGTCGCTTTGTAAAGTATATGCCTAGTTGGGAATAGCAAGGAGATAGATGGGGTGTCGTTTCTCTTTCTTGATTTGAAGTTCTTGAAGAAAAGCTGCTTTTAAAAGAAGAAAACCTAAAAGTAGTCTTGCTCTTTCTTGCCAAGGATAGTGAAATTAACATGCAGCTGGGCTTCTCTGATAAATGGATTCTGTTAGGTCACTGAGGGGTGCATGTGACATTAAGTGATTTACAGTCCTTTACCTTAATGAAATTGTTTCAGCAAGATGACGCTGAAAGCTCTTAATGGATAGCTTTTCTTGATGTAATGAAATTGCATTCCTATGGCATTTAATATAAGGTGCGGTTATTATTTACTGGCGCTTTCCGAGGGCTGCTATTTGCACAGACAGTTCAGAACAAAAAGATTTCAGTGGCGGCACTGAGGCCAGAATGGCTTGTGACATTCTTCTGCAGATGAGTGGATTTGTGAGAATATTTTGGTTGTTGCGGCTAGGGCTTGAAAGACCCTTCAGGAGACTTCCTTTCACCTAACCCTGCTAGTGTCCAGTCTTTTACATATTCTTCTAATCTGTTTAACAGGCAACTGGATTACAACCAGATCAGCTGTATTGAAGATGGGGCATTCAGGGCTCTCCGGGACCTGGAAGTGCTGTAAGTACCGCTTATTTCTCTTACTCTTTTAACCAGAGCTTTGTGTTTAGGGAGTGCTAACGTGGATGCTTATCTCTTACCTTGAAATCTTGTGTCAGAATGGTTTCTGAAAGAGAAAGAGAGCCCTTAAATAACTCAGAGCAAATGCAGAGAAGAGTGGAAATGCATGGGTGCAGAATCTTGTATATCGTATCTGTATGCTTAGGTAGAATTGTTTAATTTTGGAAAGACATTCACATGTTCACACGTATTGTCTTTTAAGTGTTTCTCTCTTGTGGTAAAACAGTCTCATACACGGGATTTGTAAGAATTCCCAGAATTGCTATATGTATAGATAGCATCAGTTGTACAGGAAAAATTTAAAAAAATAATAAATAAACCTTAAGAGCTGATATGTTGGTATATTTTAGTTGTTGTGCGATGGAAAGACATTTCTCATTTTAAAATATCATTTAACTAGATAGCTTACCATCTTTGTAAGTTTATTTTACAATGTACTTTCTAAATTTAATAAGCCGCCTATTAGGTCCATTTTGAAGTCTACTGACTTCATAAAGTACCACACACAGATTTGAATTATAATTGGCATTTTCTGTCCTTTCCTGCTGGATAGACATTGCTGAAATATTGATTAGAGGCAACCAACTAATCTCTACAGATATTTGACACTGTAAAAATAATTTTAATGACATTATTAATTATAATGAAAAATAATTTTAACGAAAACTAGTTCCTAAAGCTGCTTAAGCCGCCTATACACCTCTGAAAAATTTCCCCAAAGATTCACCTTTCTAACTTTTTAAGTATACTTGCTAATTTCTCCCTCAATAAAATATAGTTCTAAGATATAATTATCCCCTGACTCAATTTATTCATCAATCTGAATCTAAATTAAATGTGAAGAGGTTTTGAGTTTTTAGTTCATGTATTAAAAGTTACCAGAAATTATGAAATTCTTCCAAAAAAAGATCCCATTGCTTTATAAATTGTTTGAAGAACAGAGTGTAATTCTGAATAAAGTTGATTGTTTCAACTAGGATGGCTTATTTTAACAATTTTTCTATATGGTTTTGGTGTTAATTGCGAATAAATGAAACTAATTTCTAGCTGCATCACATACAGTTATTATTTTTAAAGAATTATATAAGAATGAGTTGATTGAAATAAAATGTTCTGAGGATATACACTATTCTCTAACCATGTGAGAGATGTTGATAAGACTCTACCTTATTCTAAAGGAAAAAGAAATTTAAAGTGCTTATTATACAAACTGTAGTTATAAGTTCACTTTTTAAATTGTGTTCCAGAGCCATTTTTAATATAGGAAGTTCACTAGTGCTATTTCAAAGTCAAAATAACTGCAGTACAACTATGATTTCTTGATAGTGCTCTGACATCAGAACTATAGCCAATGTCACTAAACTCATATGTGAAGAGACTACCACATGTACTATTTAGTTGAATAGCACAGATCAAATGAAAGAATTTGTTACTAATGGTACCAAACACGTTATGAAAAATTTGCTGAATGTTTTGAATGAATTGAATATCATAAAATATTTCATTATTAAGCAAAAGAACTTACTTATTAGATATAGAATAACTAATATATATGTAATATATTGAGGATATGTTGAGTGCTCTACATGTATTTGAGAGAGAGAGAGAGAGGAAGTAGCTGCTATGTGCCAAGCACTGTGGTCAGCACTGGAGACACCTACCCACAAATACAATAACTCTTCATTTACTTTTTTTGGTTCTAAACTAATATCATTGTTTTGAGAAGCAGTAAATTCAAGAAAACACAGTCACCTCATATATTTTGTTGGGTTTACAAAATATCTAAAAGATGACTTTTGTAAGACCTACTATCATGAAACATACCAAAGAATGATAAATATCTCATGGTTCATGGAGTCAAAATAAAAATTCAAAGTGTTGGGAACTCTTTTGAGTACTTTAATATGTAGATCTCAAAAAGCTAGAGTTTGTTTGTTAAAGAAAATAATTAAAATCAGCACGAAACAAGGAAATGTGAATTTTTATCAAAGAATTTTAATGTTTTGTGTTAAAATACTATAAAGTCAAGCAGACATTCTGTTAACATATATTAATTTTTTAAATGCTTGTGATTGACTCAACCTTTAGAGAAAAAAATTAATGAAGAATTTAAGGCTAACTTGGATAGAGCAGTGGAAAGACTAAATATGTTAAGCCCTAATCTCCTAATCTCTTGACAAGTAAATCAAAAGTTCACCCATTATAAACAGTTGGTATGGGGCTTTTTAAATATAGAGCTACTGTTTGAAATACAGATTTCAGAAAGTAGGTTACCCATTTTGATTGTTTCTAT
Organism: Neotragus pygmaeus; assembly: GCA_006410875.1. Taxonomy (NCBI): domain Eukaryota; kingdom Metazoa; phylum Chordata; class Mammalia; order Artiodactyla; family Bovidae; genus Neotragus; species Neotragus pygmaeus. Next base: position 1,699,576 of record SJYV01025548.1, read on the forward strand.
CATCCATGACTCTTTAAGAGATATCTTTTTATTACATGGAAATAATGAAAGAGCATTAATTTGCGCATCACCTTAAATTTCAGATTTGTAATATTTTAGATCTTTAAAAATGTTAATTTGTGATTCATTTGCAAATGTATGAATATACTGAGGCCAAACAGGGGAAAAGGGGTATAAACATACTGGGCCACTGGTGAAAATTCATTTCATTAAAATATATATTAAGGGAGAGAGTGAATAAAGTTCAAGAAGGAAAAGCCAAGGTAGATGAAAGCAGGGAGACAGTTTATCACTTGTATGTTCTTAATGAACTGACTTTTTATGGAAATTCTCATTGATAGGATTTCGAGTTTATTTTCCTAATAAGATACTGTTTCAAAAGTAACACTGGAAACTAATTGTAGATCAGTATTTTCTTTTCCTTGGACACTAGATTCAGAAATGACATATATCCCTTGACTTGCCAGTTTTATATGTTTTTTTTTTTCCTATAGAATAGACATAATTTAATTTAATTGAAACATAGTGGTTCATATCCATCCAATATCAGACTCTGCCAAATCCTATGCTTAGCACTTGGGAATAAGAAGGAATAAATCAAGATCGAAGTCTGAGAGAGCCTAAATGATTACCAAGAGTAACATTTCTTATTTACCCACCAGGATATCCTTTGTACATGAATATTTTCTCATTACAAAGACAAAATCTTGAGGTTGAACATAGAAATAGATTTTCATACAGGAAAAAGTGTTCACAAGTAAAGCAGTATATAAATTTGCATTATTTCATAATATGAATTTATATAACACCTGCATGTTGTTATACCTAATCAACACTTATTGGTAATTTCAAAATAATTTCATTGGTTCCACATATTGTTCAGTTACCGGATATTAACATCAATATTGCTTTGCCAGCATCATGCGTGCTACATGCTAAGTCGCTTCAGTCGTGTCCAACTCTGTGTAACCCTTATAGACTGCAGCCCACCAAACTCCTCTGTCCATGGGATTCTCCAGGCAAGAATACTGGAGTGGGTTGCCATGCCCTCCTCCAGGCGATCTTCCCAACCCAGGGATCAAACCCTTCCCTCTTATGTCTTCTGCATTGGCAGGCGGGTTCTTTACCACTTGCGCCATCTGGGAAGCCCTTGCCAGCATCAACAGTAAATAAAAATACTAAGATAATTTCTTTAGTTGAATTAAATGAATTGACATTTTGCAAAGTCTTCAGATTGATAGCCACGGGCTTCAGCGTGCAATGTAAACTCTTGTGTGGAATTATAAGAAACTAATGGCTTCCCTTCTTTATCGGCTTCTCTGGTGACTCAGACGGTAAAGAATCCGCCTGCAATGCGGGAGACCTGGGTTAGATCCCTGAGTTTGGAAGTTTCCCTGAAGGAGGGCATGGTAACCCACTCCAGTGTTCTTGGCCTAGAGAATCACCATGGACAGAGGAGCCTGGTGAGCTACAGTCCACAGGGCTGCAAACGGTTGGATATGACTGAGCAACTATGCACAGCACAGCATAAGAAGCTGTAGTTCAAAATTAATGCATATCTGCTGAGTGTGAATTTTTTTCTTTTAAATTATCCCCAATGTCACATTATCCAACAGTCAGTATGCTGTGTACTCTGAAGATTTAAACCATATAAAGTCAGCATAAATTTTGAGGATAGGAAAAGGGGTCATTTAAAGCAAATCCCTTTGAGAAGTGAAACCTTTTATTTCAGACATCGAGATATGTTTTAATGGTGTTTGAGAAAAATCTCATTTCTCTTGAATACCGGGAAATACTAGAAGCTTTTAGATAACGTAAGTCAACCAATTCAGTGCTTTATAGGTCTTTCATTCAGCGGGTTTTGTTTTTTTTTTTTCCTATGGGACTTGTTTCAGATCAGTCAGATTAGTTCTTACATCATTCAATACATTCCAAAACTGGATAGTAAAAAGAGTCCATGCATGTTCTAGATCTGTAGCTATTGCATCCTGCTTTACAGAGAAATTTAATTCCTTGACTCCTGAATACCCCGTATCCCACCATTGATAACCATAGCCACCAGCTAGTCTAAAGTGACGTCAGTGTGTCTTGCTTAGCCCAAGCAGAACTGGCTCCATGGCCCATGGAGTCTCTGAAACATTTGAGTTGCCAGTATTTAAAAATTAGGAAGCTTGGTCTAAGAGCTTCCATTTCCAGCTTCTTTTGAGCAGATCAGATTGTTTGGCAGCTTTCCATCACAGCAGAGCAATAGTTCATCAGAGCTGAATATTAGCTGCTACAACAAAGAATATCACCATCCCCAAGCTCCTCGTCGTCCCCAGCTGTCTGTCTGCTCTTCTCCATCTCTCTTCCCTATTTTATTTCTTTACAAGCAGCCTACTTCTCTCATGTATGTTTCCTGTCTGGCCTCTGTAGACAATTGAATGTGCAATGTCTAATTCAAACACTTCTCAAGTATCAAACAGCATCCAACTGTACCAAAGAACCATCTTTCCTGCCTCTTTCAGGAACTTGTCCTATGTAATCATCACCCAACTGTATCTTCTTTGTACTGGAATCATTTGCCATCTCCACATTTTTCACCCATTGCTGGGATAACTATCTTTCTCACTGTCTTGTCACAGTAAGCCTGAGAAAAAAGAACTCTGTCTTCTAAATCTTATTAACTCTAAGTTTTTGTAATTTGTGTAATTGGTTTCTACAGTTAATTGTATGCTATTTTAAGACAGGATTTTATGCCTGATTTATTTTCAGAAATTTCATATTGCCGTAAAAACAAGAGCCATTCAGGAAATGTTTGATGAACGAATGAGTAGTAGTTGTAGTAGAGATAGTAGTAATAATACAACTGACAATGCTTGTGTTAGAGGGAAAGTAGGACAGTTTAGAACCAAGCAGAGACTATATTTATTTTCACTGTATCTCCCTTGACCATCCCTGTTCAAGACTCTAGCTTCAAGAAACCATCATCACTACCACACAGCACTAAACAAAGAACAGGATGTGTGACTACAACTGAAAACTGCTAAGGGGCTCCCCTGAGGTCCAGCTCCCAAAGCAAGGGTCCTAGATTCCATCCCTAGTGGGGGAGCTAGATGGCACATGAGCAACTAAGAATTTGCATACCACAACTAAATATCCTACAGGCCTCATTCCAGAGCAGCCATATAAATAAATAAATAAAAACTGCTAGAATATGTTAAGCTTTAACTATATTGCTACAGCATATCTTGTCTTTTCTACTCAATGCAAATACCAAATATAGATTTCATCCTTCCTACTCACATTTCAACTGTGGCTGATGTCCACAGGAAACAACCATTAGCAGGACCTGACAGAACTGATTGTGTGCTATTGTTGTGAGATTTCAACTGGAGACTTCAAATGGGTTTGTTTACTCGTGGACACTAATAATACATAATACCCTTCAAGGAACTGTAACTCTTCAATTTTTTTTTATTGTCTGATGTTCTAATGGCTCATATTCATTCCTTAACCAATATCAGAAGTAGATATGTAGGTACAAAGTGCATAAAGCTACATGGTCAAGGATACTGTGGCTAAAGTCATAGGTTTGTAATAAGTGTTTGATGAATGCATAGCAGTATGTTAAAGAACAAAATTTATTGGTCATCTTGTGTATAATATAGTGCCTTCTTGATGCTATATTTACCAGATACTTGTTCTGCATAATCACAAGAAGCTTTTTTCTGTGTTAACATATGGAATGATCAGTAAATTTTCATATCTAAAATTTCTGACTTTTTTTTATTCTACAGCACTCTCAACAATAACAACATTACTAGACTTTCTGTGGCAAGTTTCAACCATATGCCTAAACTTAGGACTTTGTAAGTAGCTTCAATATATACAAACTCAATTTAATCAATTGATTCCTCTTAAGTACTATTTTTAGCAAGTAAAGAATATAACCATTAGTTCATCATGGGCTAGACAAGGGAAACACCACTTTTTAAAAAGTTATTGATATAATATTGAAATAAATGAACTATTATTCTGAAAACTTGAAAGCTTCTTTTTAAATAATATGTGTTATGGGAAGTTTGAGAGGGGAGAAAAACATTTACTTTGAGCTATTGTGGAGGTCACATTTCATTAAGAAATGGAAGACTCCTTGATTGGCTGTCAGAAATGATAAATGGTAAATCTTTATGATATTATTACTGTACAGCAAGCAGTCCTAATAAAGCTAAACTGGCTCTCCAACAGTCTTTGTGATGTAAAATTACAGCATCACCCTTTAGTGCTTCTATAATTAAGGTTGTGTCAGCATTTATATTTTAAAATATCTTTTCAGGGGTTACAGATGGANCAGCCCCTGAGGAAACTTTAAATCATTTCTCTGCAAGTTTATAATCACCTTGTTCATTTTCAGGTCCACAAAAACCCTATATGGAGGAACAAGGAAATATTGAATAGGTGGCATCCTAAAAAATAAAGAGTATTTGCTACAAATCCCGAAAAAAAAATTTGACTAAAATGGTGGGTGCTGAACAAAGGTTACGCAGAACTGAGCAGATCAAAAATGGAATGCAGGAGTGAAACTGAACCGTCCCCTGAGGAATTCCCATTGGTTAGAATGTTCCTTAGCTTAGCATCCCTCTGTATGGTCTCCAGAGTTAATGTACCATATTCTCCATGGTTTGATGAAGACTCCAGAGCCCTTAAGATATGAATTGCTATAATTCCTAAATCAAACAGCATTCAGTTCAGTTCCAGACCACTGCAGGGTAATAAGACCGGTATTTCTTATTTTAATTAGTCATTTTCTACTTCTAACAACTTCTTTGACAATCTTGGATTACTTGTTTGTTTATATGTGATAAAAGCCATGTTTGGCTAAAAATATGAATGCCACATTTGAATGTCCATTTACATTTTAGTAGTTATAGAAATAAACTTTCTAGGCCTTTAGATTATAGCTTTTTATAGACACTGAATACAATCACCTAATCTATTTTAATATTATCCCTTTCAGCTGCCTCATGAGTATCTCCTAACACAGCAGAGAGATCAAGTTGATAATATAAATTCAAGACAAAACGCCTCAACACTCATCAGAAACTGTCTTTGAGTTTGCAGAGAAATTTGCTTGTGACATTTGGAATTTTCAAGACAAATTAAAAAGTCATGTGGCTACATAAAAGTATTGTGTGTTTTTACTGGATTGTATGCTGCTTAGGTGTGAAGACTATCTCAGATTCCTGAATCCTGACTCCTGCTCAATAGATATTTATTGAAAAAAGGAAGAGAGTCCATACCATTTTTCTCAATGAGTATATGCCAGATAGTGAGAGCACCCCTCTAACACACAGAACAGCTCCAATTGTCCCTCTGGATCCATGGAGCGCTGGCTCCAGGACTGGTGGCCAAACTCCATCTACGTTCTCGTCCGGTAGCCCGCCCTCAGCACGTGTGACTCTGCATCCCACAGGACCTCATCCCTTCAGGGGATCAGACGTTTTTGCCTTCACAGGATTTTTCCTTCAGAAAAATAACATTAAAAAATTGAATTTTCCAACTGTTTTTTAATATAAAGACAAATATGCATGCATGCTAAGTCACTACAGTCATGTCTGACTCTTTAGGATCCCATGGACTGCAACCTGTCAGGTTCCTCTGTTCATGGGATACTCTAGGCAAGAATACTGGAGTAGATTGCCATGCCCTCCTCCAGAGGATCTTCCCAACCCAGGGATCAAACCCTGCAGGCAGATTTTTAACCTGCTAGGCCGTTGGGGAAGCCCCCAAACAAATATATTAATATTGTATAGCCAAATACTTTATTTGGCTCAAAAGCTCATTATTTTTTCTTCTGGACTTAAGAACTGAAAACACTTTTGTGAGCTCCTGAAAGCCCTGAGAGCCATAGGCACAGCTCCCCTTCCCCACCCTCACCCCTATGTGCCTAGTAGGGTCCTCAGGCCTGGCCTCAGGAGGTCCCCGCTCTGGTCGTATTCCCTGTGGCTCTCTGCTGCTGTGTTTCTGTCTTCAAAACTGATAACTGATCGCAGGCATGGCGTGTGTAATCTCAAAGAAGGAAAGCTCCCAGTACTTCTCTATGATGTCAGAGAATTCTCAAACCTAGAGCCATGATTTCAATCTCCTTGCTTTTGTCACACATCCAACAGTTGAACTGTCACCAAATACGTTTGTATTACAAAATATCTTTAAATCAGCTGAGCTCACCCTTCCAGCTGTTGCAATAAATGAACAAACTAAAGGAAAACCAAAACCCCAAGTGATGAAGAATGATTGATTTCTATTTCTCTTTCCTCCTCCCCTGCATTTGGCTGCATATACTCCATTGCCTCCCCAGTGTTTTTGGACCTTGAGTAAGAGCGCGCCCTTGCCAATGTGAAGAAATTGAGCTCCATTTTCATGCCTTGGAATGAAAAGTACTATGAGTACTATGGACTCAGCCCCCACGCCTTCTGAGCTTCAGCCATAATTAGTTGCAATGTGTTTGTGGGACCAGGAGAATTTAGAACATGCAAGACATGAGTCCAGAAAGGATGATATCAAAATCCTTGTTTATTTTGGGTTTTAGTCTAATCTCATTGGGTTTTCAAATACATCATTGTTTTTCTTGAATATTAGCGACACATGGAGGAAAAAAATCCCCACACAATTGATTCACTCAGACCCGGTACCCAAATGAATCAGATTTAAAAGAGGAGGAGTTGATGTTGCTTTAAATTCACACCCTGGATGTGAGCTCAGCCCTGAAAGGCCCTGTTTTGTTTTCCTTTCATTTGGTGAATAACCTGGTAAATATTTGCTCTCATGACCAAAAATTGTCTTGAAATGTATGTAAGCACGCTGAATGCCAACAAGAACAGGAGTCCTTTGAAAAAGTGTGATGTCAGAAGCAAGTGTGACATCAAGAAGCTGGCTTCACTCTCTGCAGTCCTTAGAGCAGGCTGGCATGAACTCTGCACACACCGGTCCTCAATCCATGATTGTTTCAATGACCCCTTGTAAATTCTTCCATCTTCCATACCTCACAAATGCTATGAACTTTTTTCTGAAAACTAAGCCAGGGGTGGTTTCAGAAAACAGCAAAATAGACCACTAATTCCACAGTGTAATTTGTAAACCTCCAAAAAACATACCCTTTTCCCAAGAGAGGCCATCCCACACTCCCCAAGTCTCTACCCCTCAGACTTATCACCAGGTCAAGATTTCATCATTTAGAATATTACTCAGTCTTAAAAAAAGAATTCAATTTGGACACAGACTACAACACAAATGAATCTTGAAGACATTATGGGTGTGTGCTAAATTGCTTTCAGTTGTATTTGACTCTTTGTAACCCTATAGACCATAGCTCGCCAGGCTCTTCTGTCCATGGGATTCTCTAGACAAGAATACTGGAGTGGGTTGCCATGCCCTTCTCCAGGGTATCTTCCTGACCCAGGGATCGAACCTGAGTCTTTTATGTCTCCAGCACTGGCAGGCAGGTTCCTTACCACTAGCACCACCTGGGAAGACATTATACTCAGTGAAATAAACCAGTCACAAAAAGACAAATGCTGTGGAATTCCACTTATAGGAGGTTCCTAGAGCAGTCAGATTCACCCAGACAGAAAGGAGGATGGTGGTTCTGAGGAAAAGAGAAGGCCTGGGGTTGTTGGCTAGCGGGGACGGAGTTTCGGTCTGGGAAGATGCAAACATTCTGGAGATGGATGGTGGTGATGTGAACAACAGTATGAATATGCTTAATTTTTTAGAACTGTATACTTAATCATCACAAAGGTCAGTTTTATGTTATATATATTTTGTTGTTGCTATTTAGTCAATAAGCTGTGTCCAACTCTGTCCATGGGATTTCCCAGGCAAGAACACTGGCGTGGTTTGTTATTTCCTTCTCCAGGGGATCTTCTCGACCCAGGAATTGAACCTGTGCATCTTGCATTGGCAGGTGGATTCTTTACCACTGAGCCACCAGGGAAGCCCAATATATATTTTATCACAGTTTAAAAAAAAGAAGAAAAAAGATTCTAGCATTGATGGAACCCAGAACCCACATCAGTCATCAATCTCTGCCTTGATCCACTTAATAAACATAGAGATAGCAAGGCTATCAAATATTGTCAGCTTGACACTGAATTCCTCTTCATACCCTAATAATATCCAATAAGCTTTTACAATTAACTAATTAAACAGCTAACACATAACACTGAACACCATTAAAACAAGAGTGAGCAATAGACAGCAAATAGCTGTGTTGAGGAGAAAAGCCTTGGCTTTCTTATTCTGAGTGTCAATGGTGGCAGATCTTTCTGGAAGCTCAGTTTCACTCAAATCTTTGGGGAAAATCTCCAGGTTATTTCATTGGCAAAGTCACACTTCAAGATTAGAACGTGCACTGACATGTTTCAAGCTAGAATGCAAAAGATACATGGATTTTCATGCTTTGTAGATATTCATTACATAAATTATATTGTAAAAATTTTTAAGCATAAGCAAAAGTGAGAGGCTTGCAATATAAAAAAATCCCTGTATATCCTTACTGGACTCGACTATTATCAAGACGTCTGGGGACTTGCCTGGTGGTCATTGTGGTTAAGACAATGCACTCCATGCGTTTCTAATGCATGGAGTACAGTTCAGTCCCTGGTCAGGGAAATAAGATCCCACATGCTGCTCTGCTTGGCCAAATTTTTTTTTTTAATTAAGATGTTTCTATCATTTGTTCCTTCCTTTCTCTCTTTCTCCCTCCTTTCCTGACTCCCTTTCTTCTTTCTTTAATTGGTAAAGAATTTCAAAATAAATTTTAATCCTCATGTCATTTCATTCCTCCTCAGTTGCTCAGTCATGTCCAACTCTTTGAAGTCCCCTGGACTGTAGCCCACCAGGCTCCTCGGTCCATGGGATTCTCCAGGCAAGAATACTGGAGTGGGTTACCATTCCCTCCTCCAGGGGATCTTCCTGACCTGGGAATCGAACCCGCATATCTTATGTCTCCTGCACTGGCAGGCAGATCCCTTGACCACTGTATGTTAGCATACACCTGTTTTTAAAAAAGGAAAAACAGACACATCTTACTTAACTATCATGTCATTATCACAACCTCAAAAAATAAAAATAATTTCTTGGTGTCGTGAAACAATCCATATTCTATCTCTCGAAGTGTCTCAGGTGTCTTTTACCATGTGGCCTGTGTGAATTGGGGTTCCCACAAAATCTGTACACAGCGTAGCTCAGAGAGTCCTTCCAGTCTCTTTTCATCTAGAATTGCCCCTCATCTTTCTTGTGGTTGGCTCTGAGGATCAGCCGGGTCTGTATGCTATAGAAGTCTCTCTCCCCAAATTCACTTCTTTACTTCTTCCTGTCTTTGAACTTGCAATTCCAGGGCTGTGTTTTCTCAGACTCATAAGTGGGCTCCAAAGAATTCATCAGGTTCAGGTTCAACTCTGAATCTTTTTTCTTTTTTTAATGCAGTAAGATTTTATTAAACATCAGTGATAGAACCAGACAACCCCCCCCCAAATATTTCTGAGCTCCATAGAATTTTTGCTTATTTCTTTTTAAAAACTTTTTATTTTGTACTGGGTTATAACCTGGTGGCTCAGTGGTAAATAACCCATCACAGTGAAGGAGACATAAGAGAAACAGGTTTGATCCCTGTGTCAGGAAGATCCCCTGGAGGAGGAAGTGGCAACTCACTCTAGTAATTTTGCCTGGAGAATCCCATAGACAGAGGAGCCTGGCAGGCTACAGTCCATGGGGTTGCAAAGAGCTGGACACAATTGAAGTGACCTAGCATACACATAACCGAATAACATACAATGTTATCATAGTTTCAAGTGGACAGCAAAGGGACTCAGCCATACAGATACATGTATCCATTCTCCCCAGACTCCCCTCCCATCCAGGTCAACTCCAGATCTTTTGCATTTTGCATTTTTCACGAGAACATTTCATGGGTTGTTTCCTTCTTGTTGCCTCACACTCAGTGATGTTCAGATGGTGACAGTCTGCTCTTTCCAGAGTAAAAATTCCTACCCAACTTTCATGTGCAAATTGATTTCCTCCTTGATACTCTGTGCCTGAACTGGATAAGTCAGGACAGACCACAAAACACTGACCTTCCAATTAGTTATTGCTACTGCATAACAAACAACCCCAAACTTAGGGGCTTTAAAACTGCAACCATTTTGTTTGCTCACATTAATATGAATGATAGTCTGGGTGAGCTCAGGCAGGCTGTTTTTCCTGATCATTCTCCTGGCACTGGCTGGGATCATTCATCCTACCAGATTCAGCTGGGCTGGGCTGGAGAGGTCAACACGCTGCTAGGGTCCTAGCTCTCATGCAGCTGGTGTCTCCTTCCACATGCCTGGCTTGGGCTTCCCATGGCACCCTGGTCCCTGGGCAGACTTACAAGTCTCCTGGTTTTGCAGACTACTGGTTTTACAAGACTCCTGGCTTTACAAGACTACTGCTTTTGAAGACGGAGGGTTCCAGCTGACAAAGAAGCTGCAGGTCTCTGAAGGGCTAGTGCCAGAAGCCACATAGCATAACTGCCACCTCATCTATTGGTCAAAACCAGTCCTAAGCCCAGCCTAGATCAACAGGGCTGGAAAGAGCTTCTCTCACAAGGCCAGCCTGCCAAAGAGGCTGGGAAAGGTTACTGGGGCCACCCTTGGAAGCACAATCTGTCACAGCAGTGTGTGGGTGGACCAGGTGGTGACAGGCTAACCCTTCCAGCATAAAGTTCCCATCACACTTTGACCGAGTGGTTTCCTCCACGGATGACCTTGGCCTGAGTCACATCATTCATTATATGCTGCAAAATGGTGACATTCTAATTCAGGCCAGTATTCCAGACTTTTTGTAGAGTGTTCCTCCATCCACAAAAGCTACTACATTTTGCACAAAAAGCAGGATACGTGCATGATTCTTACTCTTTGGTTGCCAGTGCTCAGATAGACCACTTGTCGTCCTAACTACCTGGAACAATTGATTACCAAGAAACTGTTGTGTTTTGTTGAACACGTGTGCTTTTTCTCTTGTTCCGTTCTGTTGCTATTTGGGGCTCCCACCCCTATGTTTAGTATCACAGACAATTAACGTATTTTCATATTCCCTGTATGAATATATTCCCTGTCACCATTTTTGGGTGCTTCGACGGCTGTAACCTGGATCATGGGTGCCCCTTCACAATATCCAGTGTGTCATTTTGCCATGAGTCCAATAGTCTTCGAAAGCTTTCTTTCTTCCTGGCACACCAAAATGTCCTGCCTCACTGGTGTGCTTTCTGTCCCAGAACTGGTTCCCTCTGATGGGAAATTTCATTTCGAGACCACCATCTAGAGAAGCCTTTGCTTCTAGGCAGAGCCATTTTTTTTTCTTCTTTTTTCTAGTTGATTACATTTGACCTATAGGAAAGTGAAAGTGTTAGTGACTCAGTCTTGTCCAACTCTTTGCGACTCCGTGGACTATACATCCCGCAAGGTTCTCTGTCTGTGGGATTCTCTAGGCAAGAATACTGGAGTGGGTTGCCCTGCCCCTCTCCAGGTCATCTTCCCAACCCAGGGATCGAACCTCTCTGGCACCTCCTGCGTTGGCGGGCAGTGGATTCTTTACCACTGAGCCACCTGGGAAGCCAACTTATTCCCACAGGCCCTGTTAATGGAAACAGCTGGGTTGTATACCACTTTATACTTTTGTCATGAATATATTTTCTGTTTTCTTACAGCCTCACCCGCAAATTACGCTGACAGAGTTTTTTTGTTTTTTCGCTAGTTATGTCTAAACGTTGTCTGAGTTTGCTTTTCTTTTACCGTGAAGGAGGCCGATCACCTCTTCATGTGTTTAAGGGCCAGTTCATCTTTTCGTCAGTGTCTGCTGAGCTCTTTAGCCCACTCTGCCGTCAGATTGTTCATCTTTTTCATCACAGAATTTAGGAGCTCTTTGCTACTAGTGGTATCAGCTGCGTAGGATACCAGCTGGCCATGTTTGTCTTTTGAATTTGTGTGTGGTGGGTTCTGACCATATGAGGTTTTTTTAAATCCTTAATATACATATTTTATTTAAGTGTAATTGACTTACAATGTTTCAGGTGCACAGCAAAGTGAAGCAGTTATACATACACACATATATTATTTTTCAGATTACTTTCCGTTACAGGTTATTACAAGATACTGACTACAGTTCCCTGTGCCATACGGTAAGACTTTGTGGGTTTTTGAGATGACACCCAGTGTCCTTCTCTGGCCAAACCAGCACACCAGTGAGGTTCTGTGCAAAAGTCTGAGAAACTGCGACATAAACTCAGCTAAGCTACTACAGCTGGCAGCCAGGCTCAGCTCTTGGGCACCTGGCAACCTTTTGATTTCAGGAGCTGAAAACTCCACCCTTGGATCGTGCTAACTGTCCCTGCTTTTTAACATGCTGAAGCCCAGTGACTAGCAGGAGTAGAGCCCTAGGATGATGGGCAGAAAGAGTGCGGCACGGCTGTCCTTTCTGTTCCACAGGAAACAGATGCCATGTTCAGGTGACCTGGAGCCCAGGGCAATGGAGAGAAACATTTTGGGCAGAGAAAGAAAAAGCATGGATACAACTGTCATCACCTCGTCCCTTTCCAGCCCTACACGTGAGCCCATGATGCCCAAGGAGGGAGACAAACCTAGAGCCTATTGTACAGAGAGAAATAAGTCATAAAGAGAAAGACGAATGTTGTATATTAACACATCTGTATGGGATCTAGGGGCTTCCCTGGTGGCTCAGAGAGTAAAGAATCCACCTACAATGCAGGATACCCGGGTTCAGTCTGTGGGTTGGGAAGATCCCCTGGAGAAGGAAATAGCAACCCACTCCAGTATTCTTGTCTAGAGAACCCCATGGACAGAGGGGCCTTGGACAACAGTCCATGGGACCGCGAAGAGTCAGACACGACGGAGCAACTAAGCAGGCGTGTGCGCATGGAATCTATAAAGATGGCCCTGCTGAGTCTGTCCGCAGGGCGGCAGTGGAGCCCCAGACCCTGAGAACAGACTTGGGGGCACGGTGGGGGAGGAGGGGGGACAAATGGAGAGGGTCGCATGGAAACATACATCACCACGTGTGGAATAGAAAGCCAGTGGGGATTTGCTGTGTGACTCAGGGAGCTCAACCCAGTGCTCTATGCCAGCCTAGAGGGGTGGGATGGGGTGGGAGATGGGAGGGAGGCTCCAGGGGGAGGGGACGTATGTATATCAGTGGCTGATTCATGTTGATGTATGGCAGAAGCCAGCACAATATTGTAACGCAAAGATCTTGCAATAAAAAGATTTTTAAAAAGAAATGAAATCACAAGACACAGCTCTGTACTGTGTTTTCAAATCCGCGAAGCATTTTTACAGTGTTGCTCATGCCAAGGAGGTGAGTGTGCGGGAGGCAAGTGTAAAGGACATACAGGCAGGGTCTTCTCTAGCACTCCAGGAGCTAGGAGTTCACTTTCTAATGCAGGGAGTGTGAGTTCGATCCCTAGCTCGGGACCTAAGACCCCACATGCCTCGCAGCCAGAAAACTAAAACACAAAACAGAAGCAATACTGTAACAAATTCAATAAAGACTTTAAAAAATTATTTTGGATTATGGGGAAAGGGAGTAAATGTTTAAAGGGGAAAAAATTAAGGACAGAGGAAGATCAGAAAACCAAGGCCAAGGAAGTGCAATGAGGCCAGCCAGGGCCACAGACACATCAGCCCACACTTAGAAGGACCCCCGCTTTGTTCTGGACTCTGCTGTTTTGTTTTTTTGTTTTGGGGTTGGTTTTTTTTTTTTAGATTTTTTTATTTTGGGGAAAAAAAGGCTCTACATTTCATTTTGCACAAAGCCTCACCAACCACAGAACTGGACCCATCCAAACTCCATGTTTTCTCTCCTAAGAATTAAAGTACTAAATCAAGATGGACTGGAGTAAGATTTCTTGAACATATTTTGTTTCAGATAGAATCCATACTTTAGGTTCTGTTTAAAAACAATGGCCGGATGCATTGAAAACCCTGACACCCACCCCAGAGAACTCTGACTGCTTCTCCAGATTTAGCCCCCAGCACTGGACCATGAGCAGCTGGGTACCTGATGATCCCCTTAGATAATATTCTTCAGTGTCTAAAACACGGGAAGTAGCTCCTTTGTATAAATCAGGCCAGCAGCCTTTTAAAAAACAAGCAAGCCTTGTACAGTGTTTGTTTAAATAAAAAGGAAAAAGGAAAATGTTTATTTTCCTGGAATTTTGTTAACTTGAGTATTAATGTGCAGGCTATGATATGGAGCTTCCCAGTGGCACTACTGGTATAGAACCTGCCTGCAAGTGCAGGAGATGCAAGAGCATGGGTTCCATCCCTGGGTCACAAAGATCCCCTGGAAGAGGAAATGGAAACCCGCTCCAGTATTCTTGCCTGGAAAACCCCCATGGACGGAGGAGCCTGGTGGGCTACACAGTCCGTGGGGCTGCAAAGAGTCGGACACAACTAAGACACTGAGCGCAGACCATCATCAGTTCAGTCCAGTCGCTCAGTCGTGTCCGACTCTTTGCAACCCCATGAACCGCAGCACGCCAGGCCTCCCTGTCCATCCGTCCACTGAGTCAATGATGCCATCTAACATCTCATCCTCTGTCGTCCCCTTCTCCTCCTGCCTTCAATCTTTCCCAACATCTAGGTCTTTTCCAATGAGTCAGTTCCTCGCATCATGTGGCCAAAGAATTGGAGTTTTAACTTCAGCATCAGTCCTTCCAATGAACACTCAGGACTGAACTCCTTTAGGATGGACTGGTTGGATCTCCTTGCAGTCCAAGGGGCTCTCAAGAGTCTTTTCCAACACCACAGTTTGAAAGCATCAATTCTTCGGTGCTCAGCTTTCTTTACAGTCCAACTCTCACATCCATACCTGACTACTGGGAAAACCATAGCTTTGACTAGACGGATCTTTGTTGACAAAGTAATGACTCTGCTTTTTAATATGCTNTGAAAGCATCAATTCTTCGGTGCTCAGCTTTCTTTACAGTCCAACTCTCACATCCATACCTGACTACTGGGAAAACCATAGCTTTGACTAGACGGATCTTTGTTGACAAAGTAATGACTCTGCTTTTTAATATGCTAAGTTGGTCATAACTTTCTTTCCAAGGAATAAGCGTCTTCTAATTTCATGGCTGCAATCACCATCTGCAGTGATTTTGGAGCCCCCAAAAATAAAGTCTGCCACTGTTCCCACTATTTCCCCATCTATTTGCAATGAAGTGATGGGACCAGACGCTATGATCTTAGATTTCTGAATGCTGAGCTTTAAGCCAAATTTTTCACTCTCCTCTTTCACTTTCATCAAGAGGCTCTTTAGTTCTTCTTCACTTTCTGCCATAAGGGTGGTGTCNCCAGATGGGGATACGGCCGTGAGCAGGGGAGCAGGGACTCTGCTCTGGAGCTTCCATTCAGAGAGGGGCCTGCAGTCAGCAGATGAAGGACTCTGGGGCTGCTTCCCCCTCCCCTCTGTGAGTTTAGTTCCTTCTCTCTCAGTTTAGCATTATCTCTGCCCCCGAGAGCTCCTGCCTCTCTGAGTTTCCGCAACTTTCACTCTTAGGAAACAAAAGTTTGTACCCGTGGGCCCAGGCTCCCTGCCTCCAGACATTCAGAGGGTCAGGGATGAAAGACCTTCCACATTTGAAAAGAAAAATCGTGGGTTTGGACTTTTAAAAAACAAGAAAACAGCTTCTCAGAAATGTTTTGGGGGGGTAGGGAAGAATGGCTTTTCAGACTTTTTTTTTCCTCTCTCAGAAACATTACAGAGTTGTTTTCCTTGCTTTTTGGTTTAGAGTGGGGTCAAGGGAGATCAGGAGCTTTTTACCAGGAAGATAAAAGGTATTTTAAAAAACAGACAGGATCTAAAAATACTGATTTCTTTAGCCACCTCTGTGGCAAGAACATAAAGTTTGTGGGACATGTTTTGTGAAGATCCTCACAGTGAAATACTCAGGGGAAAGACCCCTGAACTTGTCCTCCATGACTTGTCCAGGGAATGACATTGCTCACTGGAAAAACGCTTCCCTGGGGAGACCAGAGCGTCCACTTCCTTTAGCTTTGTCCACCGTGGGGACTGCGAAATGCTCTGACCTCAGGTTCATTGTGGTGGCTGTTTTCCACTGTAGGGAACATAGGAAACAGAAACCAGAACAAAAAAAGAGTGGGCAGGCAGGGTCAGGAAGAGAAAGGCCAGAGCTGTGCACAGTCAGACGCCACAGTCATAACTCAGCTCAGCCCACGTTGACTGAGATACTGACTGTTCATGTGACTGGAAGCCAAGGACCCAGGCCCAACCCACAGGGAGCTCAATTTGCTAATACAATCTGTGTTCACATCCTTGAGTTTGCTTTTCAGCTTCCCAACCAAAATAGGGCTTCCCTGGTGGCTCAGTGGTAAAGAATCCACCTGCAATGCAAGAGACATGGGTATGATCCCTGGATCAGGAAGATCCCCTGCAGAAGGAAATGGCTACCCACTCCAATATTCTTGCTTGGCAGATCCCACGGACAGAAAAGCCTGGCAGGCTACAGTCCATGGGGTCGCAAAGACCTGGACACGACTTAGGAACCAAACAGCAACTATAGTAGATGCTTTAGATTAATGGGCTCCTAAAAGTCCCAGATGCAAGGATCTTTGCAGCTGCCCAACCCCCTCAGGTTATAGTTGAGGAAAACNTTCTTTTCACAGCTATTTGTAAGGCCTCCCCAGACAGCCATTTTGCTTTTTTGCATTTCTTTTCCATGAGGATGGTCTTGATCCCTGTCTCCCGTACAATGTCACGAATCTCTGTCCATAGTTCATCAGGCACTCTGTCTATCAGATCTAGTCCCTTAAATCTATTTCTCACTTCCACTGTATAATCATAAGGGATTTGATTTAGGTCATACCTGAATGGTCTAGTGGTTTTCCCTACTTTCTTCAATTTCAGTCTGATTTTGGCAATAAGGCGTTCATGTTCTGAGCTCCCAGTCTTGTTTTTGCTGACTGTATAGAGCTTCTCCAACACTGGCTGCATAGAATATAATCAATTCGATTTCAGTGTTGGCCATCTGGTGATGTCCATGTGTAAAGTCTTCTCTTGTGTTGTTGGAACAGAATGATCTCTGTTCGTCTCCAAGGTAAACCATTCAATATCATGGTAATCCAAGTCTATGCCCCAACCAGTAATGCTGAAGAAGCTGAAATTGAATGGTTCTATGAAGACCTACAAGACCTTTTAGAACTAACACCCCAAAAAGATGTCCTTTTCATTATAGGGGACTGGAATGCAAAAGTAGGAAGTCAAGAAACACCTGGAGTAACAGGCAAATTTGACCTTGGAGTTCAGAATGAAGCAGGGCAAAGACTAATAGAGTTTTGCCAAGAAAATACACTGGCCATAGCAAAACCGTCTTCCAACAACAAAAGAGGTCTGCCTCTACACATGGACAGGCCATCATATGGAGCTCTAAAATCTTTTTTTTTTTTTTAATAAAGAACCATATATGAAAGCCATGTTTGTGTTCATAAGATTTAATCAACCACCCCCAACTCACTCCCCTCCCTTCACCTTGCCAGTGAGATAGGAGAGTCCTTGCTACTTTGAAAGCTACCTGACATGACAGGGAGACCTAGAGAAGTCTGTCATCTTAAGATCATAAAAGCTTTCCACTTACAGTGTAGGTCTAATTTTTCTCCAAAAATGTGTATAGGTTGCAATCTAACATTTGAAAATTCACTGAGTAATTAATTTAAAGTTAGCAAGAGGAAAAAAAAAGAGAGTGAGAGAGAAAATGAACACCATCAGCTAAAGATTTTAAAAGCCCAATCGATGGGTCAACTTAAAACCCAGGTTGTAATGGGTCGCATCCTAAAAGCTGAGAGTTAGGCTTCAGGACTTCAAGCCCAGGACACAGCATCTCAAGTGACTCTGAGAGGAGGAGAGGGGAGGAGCCAGGTTATATAGAAGTTTCATAATAAAAGGCAGGTAGTCTGAACATCAAAAGATTATTGTTATTTAAAGAAAACCAGAATTCCCAATGGAAGGAATTTAGCTGTTTTCTATGTGTGGGAAGATGCAAGAGTCTGGGCTCACTGAAGTCATTCCTTTGACATCAAATAAACCCTGGGCCAGTATACCATGTTTTTTTACATCCTGACCTCCCTTGGGGCTCACTGTAGGGAGTGGCTGAAGTCTGATGGCTGCTAGATGGCAGGTATTCTTCTCCTTCCTGAGTGCCCTTAGAGCTCACTAGCTCACCTTCAGTTCAGTTTAGTCGCTCAGTCGTGTCCGACTCTTTGCGACCCCATGAATCGCAGCACGCCAGGCCTCCCTGTCCATCACCATCTCCCGGAGTTCACTCAGACTCATGTCCATCGAGTCCGTGATGCCATCCAGCCATCTCAGCCTCTGTCGTCCTCTTCTCCTCCTGCCCCCAATCCCTCCCAGCATCAGAGTCTTTTCCAATGAGTCAACTCTTCACATGAGGTGGAGGGCTGAAATAGCTGATGACTGTGACATCCTTACTGATATGGCAGGAAATATTCCATTTCTCAGATGTGTAGTTGCTTATTCCAAAAACATTTTCTATGTTCTAGACCCTTAACTAAACACTGAGATTTGGAAAGAATATCAATATAAAATATCTCCTAGTAAGTATAACTGAGTGGGTCCTAACAACATATGGAATATATCAAGGGTCCTTTTTTTTTCTTTGCTATTCTGAGCAATATGCTAAAACAGTGTATAAATTTGAAAAGAGAGGAAAAGGCTTGCTAACAGCCATGAGTTGAAATAGTGTGATGACCAATTCAACCAGTTTCTTAAGTTGATTAGAGAAGATCTTTAAGATATCCAATTCGATGTATTATTCACTTGGGAATTAACAGAGAATGGATCTTGATATAAATTCCTCTAGGTTTTATTATATTGACATTTCAGTGGATAGATAATTTATAGAACCCCTGGGTATGTAAACTATCAAGGATGCCATTGATCCTATCAGCAGTATTAGCTTGCAATTTTCCCTCATAACTATTTATGCAGCGCCCCACGATTTGTAATTCAGCAGGAATCATTGTCTGTGACTGTTGCAATTTGCTTTCCATAGAGTACGGAGAATGTGTCCCGAAACGAGGCTTGATTTTAAGCCCAAAGATTTGGGGTTTTGTTTTAAGAAATCAGAGAGTTGATCAAGGAAGTTTTAGAATTAGAAGTCATCGTTAAGAATGAGAAGAAAACATTAGTCTTTTATTAGTTTTGTGAGGTGGATCAGAGATAAGCAGTGGCAAAGTGGGAGAACGCAGATAAAATCAGAGCATTTCCATGAGGGCAGAGTGAGAGGAAATGAGCAGGAACCCGATGCTTGAACAAAGTTGTCTCTTACTTTTCCTTGATTGCAAGGCTGCTGGCTCCTCTGGGAGCTGCTGCTGCATTTTTGCAGATGAGGACACAGGGCCGGGATCTGGGAGCCAAGTTGAGAGAGAGGTTCAGCTTTCCAGGCTTAGTTGAATGATAGCATGTGATGACACAAAATGTGCTCAGTGACTTTTCGCTATCTCTGGTGAGGACAAAATGAAAGGAAATGGACTTAGAAGGATATTGAAGCTCAGAGTGATGCAGAATGGGAGAGGTGTGTTAACAGTTCAAGGTGCATGCCTAGGAAGCTTCAGGATGCTCTAGGGCAGGGGTCCCCAACCTCCAGGATCTAACACTTGATGATCTGAGGTGGGAATAATGTAGTAATAGTAGAGATAAAGTGCACAATAAATGTAACATGCTTGTATCATCCCAAAACCATCCTCCCCACTCCCCCAGTCTGTGGAAAAATTGTCTTCCATGAAACCACTCTCTGGTGCCAACAAGGTTGGGGACCAATCCTCTCAGGGATTAGACAGAAATGCACTGGTTTAGGTCTTCACGACTGGGGATAGCAAAAATCCCAGAGCTATAACTCATGTTCTTGCTGAAACTTCGTCTCCGAGATAACAGGATCCCACTCACAGAAGCCTGTCAGTGTATTTAAAGCAAAGATAATGTGTAAGTCTGCACCGCAGGGCAGCCGGCCACAAGCACACCCAGTGGCCTTGTTCTCCTGCATCTTGAATTGGTCCAAGAACATGACACCTCCTGGCTACATGGGACCAGCACGTGTTCACATATGAGAGTCCACCTGGAGCAGGGCTCACAGATGCCTGCCCTTTGTATAGCATGACTCAGTGGAGAGACTTCTGGCAAAGCCTCATCAGGGATGTTATTTCCCTTCCCTGCACACTCCTGCTAGAACAGAGAGGCAAGACACCGTTAACATTTGCTTTCTTAATCTAAGGGATGCACGGAGCCCCTTGTCTTGTAATACACAGTCTGTCTCATTCATAAAGTCTTGTCCTGGGAAATGCCTCATTCATTTCTGCAGAAGCCCCACAGTTGGGTGAGCAGGGGCATTGAAAACCTTGGGAGCTGGAGGACAATAGTGGAGTCTTGGCAGCGGCCCCAAGGCTGCTCTAGCAACGTGCGCCAACGCCAGGGAGCAGATAAACACCACGGTTGTTTACTGGTCTCTCTGGAGCAAAAGCATCTCTTTGCTTGGAATAGAGATGCCAGATCCTAGGGACCCCAGATAGGAAACGATGAGCTTCGCCACGGATGGGCACGAAGTCGTGGACTGCAGGACAGTGGGGCATTCTGCCTGAAAGCACTTGCTGTTCAGAGAGCAGACGGGCTGTGGGACCCGGCTGTTGATCCAGGGTGAGCCGTCTGCCTCTCCCACTAGGTATTACACAGGGGTACCACCGCATGCTCCCGGGAGAGCTGACCTTCTCCTCCTCTGCCACCAAAGATACACGGCTGTCTTTCAGAATCGCATCACAGGCAACTTCCATCTTTCCAATGCAGCCCATGTTAGTAATTGCAAAATAATAAACATGACAAAATTCAGATTGATAGAGCATCCGACATCGGTCCTGAGGTGGAGAGAGCCTTGTGGAATCTGAAGCCTAGTAGATCTGTGTGTATTTCTCCCACGGCCACATAATGTGACTGATTTACAAGAGTTTAACTCAAGTGTTAATCTGACAGTGACGGAGAGCTCCTCGCCTGAGCGTCACTTGCACTATCATATTAGTTGCCTCCTCTATTAAAGCAGCGCAGTTGATAATTGGGATGCTTGTACATCTAGTGGTTCTGACAAGTCTCTCCCCAAGTCGCAGATGGGCGGTCTGGCTCTCTGCTCAGCCCAACGGCGGCCCATCCTTTCCACTGAGAAAGGATTGTTCTCCTTGCATTGTGGAACAAGGGCAGTTCAAGGAAAGTGAGACTGTGCGTGGCTACCTGCTGGTGTGGAGTAAAATAAGATGGACATGATACTGGGCTGGGAGGACAATTAAATCTATTTTGCACCAATGTGTGGCCGGACAGATGACTTTCCACATGGCAGAGCTTTATGATCTTTAAGGTAGACTGAACTAATAGATTGGTGTGGAACGCGCTGAAGTTACCAAGGATGAGAAAGCAGACAGGAGTGCATTTGAACTGCAGGTTTCTCATATGGTCCGCGCCCTGCTGAGTTTTTATAGTTCCTGGCTTTCAAAAAGCCTGTTTCAAAGAGGTTTGCGCTAGACTGGGCATGCAGTTTTGCTCTGCAGATATTGTCGCTACCGATTTAGTGGAATGCAATTAGGAAGCCTAAATTAAGTGGTAATGGAGAACCAGCTCTTGAAACTGGTGTTTCCACGGCAACCACTGCTTACAATACAGCCTTCAGTTAGTTTTCCCACTTTATCTGCAAAATGCACAATTGAGCTTTAAAACAGCTCGGCGCTGGAAAACGCACTGTAAACAACTGTTTGCGATGAGAGTTTTACACTGTCTTTAAATACAACAAACTATCACATAAAATTGGCTTGTCCGCACTCATAAAGCAAAATCTGAGTTGCCANGAGAACCAGCTCTTGAAACTGGTGTTTCCACGGCAACCACTGCTTACAATACAGCCTTCAGTTAGTTTTCCCACTTTATCTGCAAAATGCACAATTGAGCTTTAAAACAGCTCGGCGCTGGAAAACGCACTGTAAACAACTGTTTGCGATGAGAGTTTTACACTGTCTTTAAATACAACAAACTATCACATAAAATTGGCTTGTCCGCACTCATAAAGCAAAATCTGAGTTGCCAATTGGTGAGTGTTTTTTTTTTAAGGTATTATTCTTTTTTCCCATTGGGGGGTTTGTTTTTAATGCAAGACGTCACGAGTCATCAGGTCTCTTAACAGCGGTCATTCCTGCTCCCCTGACAATCTTCAGATCCCAACAGGCCCTCGATAAAATGCATTTTTCATGCCAGCAGATGCAGAGTTGACTTAAGTAAATGCACAATGTTCTCCTTCCCAAGTTTCCTTTCATATTTTGATAACGTTTCCAAGATTTTTCTTGCATTTCCTCTTTGCAACATGTAGCCTCTCCAGACTTTTATGTTTACTGACTTGGGTTTGGACTACTATTCTTTTGTCTTTTTTTTTTTTTAACTTTAAAAAAAAATTTTTAATTAAAAAGAAATTTTAAAAATTTTATTGGAGTATAGTTGCTTTACAGTGTTGAGTTAGTGTCTAAAGTACAGCAAAGTGAATCGGTTATACGTACACATATATGCCTCTTTTTTATATTTCCTTCCAAGTTAGGTCACCAGAGAGCTCAGAGTAGAGTTCCCTGTGGTAAACAGTAGGCTCCTGTTGGTTATCTGTTTTACACACAGTATCGATAGTGTGCATGTCAGTATTAATCTCCTAATTCATCCCACTTCCCTCTTCCCCCTTGGTATTCATAGTTTGTTCTTTATATCTGTGTTTCTACTTCTGCTTTGTAAATATTTAATAAGATCGTCTATACCAATTTTCTCAGATTCCACATATATGCATTAATATACGCTGTTGTTTTTCTTTCTAGCCTCTTAAACCTCAAGCTCCATCTCTCCATACACTCAGGGGTTAACCATCTTGGAACTTCTTATGCCAACACAGGTAGATAAGACAGAGTTCAAAGAGAATATCAAAGTAGGTGTCTTTTTAAACACATGGGTGTTTAACCATGGAGAATTTGTACTTTCGTAAACTCCCTTTTCTTTCAGAGTAGGGAATCCATATTTTATTATAGGGCTGTCACATTTGCTCAGGTGTATTAGGAATATACATAAACACACATAGACAGTTATATGGATGAGTGAAGTATTTTAGTAGGGAAAAAGTCAAATTGGGTTCCACAAAGAGGAAGAGAATATGGAATGAAATTTGGGGTCTCCTAGCTGGAGCCCTCTGTTTAATTGCCAGTCCTAACAGGATGAGCAATGGAACATGTCTGGACAGATCCAGACAGCTGGGGAAAACTCATGACTCCTGAGCAGCACAGACGGTCTCATTTCTCCCGGCGGTTGAAGCTCTGTCCAGGTTGTCATGTTACATGTGTGCTATTTTCACCAGGAGAACACGCAGAGAGGGGCAGCAGTCTTGTGTGTGTCATTAGAGTGCTTCCCATTTATGTGGCTTTAGGTGTCAGCGGTCGTTTCTGCCTCTCTGTCTGATGTATTCACCGCAGCCCTGCTCCTCCAGGTGGAGAGCGTGTCCTTCCCAGCCAGCCCGGACCTTCCCGAGCGCAGCCTGGCTCTCTGAATTCTGACTTATTGCAGTCTTCAGTGCTGACCTAAAGCGGATTTAGGTGGTACCAGTGCTTTATAGAAAACTCTGTTTTTCTCACTACTCAGGACGACTGTGGAAGCGGGTTCTACCATTTCCACAGTTTTAGAATGTAACTGTTGAATAAACCAAAGAATCCCCTAAAAAAATGGGGGCCAATATTTTAACAAGTCTTGTAGTATTTTGAAAAGGATTTTTGCTGCATATTCTGACATTTATGTAAACTCAACCAGAGCTTTATTGTAGCTCTTTGTTATGAAAATATTCTGTCAACTTAAATCTTTAAGAATCGAAACTGGAGAAATTGTATGCATCCTTTTGTTCAGTCACTGATAAACTTGAGAGATATTATGCAACTACCAATGAAATACTGTTTACCTTAAATCATGCCTTAAACTAAAAATGTTAATCCAATGAGCTTTAAAATAAAATTTTCCATGAAGAAGGAAATGGCAGCCCACTCCAATATCCTTGCCTGGAAAATCCCGTGAACAGAGGAGCCTGGCCCACTACAGTCCATGGGGTCACAAAAAAGTCAGTTGTTTGAGCAACTTAGCAAAAACATGTGGGGAGAACCTCGAGGTAGACCTGTGGTCACAACTCTTGGTCAGCATCTTTCAACACGGCTGGTACTTTCTCCAAAATCAAAAGGACACATGGAATTCTCCTCTGGCAACAATCTGCATGCTGACGTGTATGTGCCCAACTCTGTCAGATAAATCTTTGGAGCAAAGGGGAGGTTTCTGTGTAAGGACGCTTGCATGCGCGCTAAGTCACCTCAGTCTTGTCTGACTCATGTGACCCTATGGACCACATAGCCCACCAGGCTCCTCTGTCCATGGGATTCTCCAGGCAAGAATACTGGAGTGGGTTGCCATCCCCTCCTCCAGAGAATCTTCCCAACCCAGGGATCCTTTACCACTAGCGCCACCTGGATTGATAAAGGAATAGCTTAGCATATGCCAAAACTATGTTTTTTGAAAACTGCACTTTTAGACTAAACATAACTTCACTGATTTGCCCTTTCCAGGGAGCAGATTTTAATTCAGGTCTCAAAGGCTACATCACAGCAAAGGTCACATGAAATCAGAAGGTCCCAGAGCACTTTACTACAGAGCTCTCCTCCTTACTGTGCAAAAAAAACCCACACACTCTAGGATCAGGATGCCAGGGACCCCCAGGGACCTATCTTACACATGTCTGCTTATGAGCACACACCCCTCCTTCCCTGGGAAGAATGGTAACCACAATCCTTCAGCTCCTGCCCAGCTTCCAGGCCTAGCAAATCATGACCCGAAAAGAAAAGCATCACCAGCAAATTCTTATAAAGTTACGATTATACCCTTTAACTCTTTTAATTTCCTTCCTCTACTACTTAAACTTTAATTTCAGATTTCTTCTATATAACACAGAAGTCACGTTCCGGACTGAATGAAAAGGAAAATTAACTTGAAGCATAGGATGGACATTTTTTGCCTTATATTGCATCTTAATAAGTCAAAGTCAACCTGAATAATGGGGATATCTCTACTTTTCTACTTTAAGTCACAACTTACATTTTGGTTCCGATTGGTATTATTTTAATTAGGGTAATGAATGTTTCACATTTTATTATGAGGGCAGCACATATAAAAGTGTGCTGGGGAAGTTCTATTGGATCTTTGTGTCTCATTTCAGTTTTGAGGATTAACTGTGTGTTTCATCTTTTAATGAATATGTAAGTGTTGAATTTATTTTGGAAACTATGGCTAAGTTATTGTGTCAAATTATTATATTTCATTCTGTCTCCACTGACGGGGAAGAGGATGCTGAGGGTGGATGAGCGAATTTTTGCTTAAGCTGTGTTCTTTTTATGTATGTAAGGAACCCAAAGGTTAAACCATATAAAAATGCTGTCTGCCGTGAACCTGAGAAATTGAAATAAAGATGATCTCTGTTTTGATTACACAGAAATGCCTTTGTAGTCCTTTTCTTTCAGGTGAAATAAACATCTATGCAATAAGCATAATAAATATGTTTCTAAGCACGGTGTATTATAATTGTAATTAGCTCTGCCTCTTACAAGGTGGCAGGCATCAGATTACGTCTAATTACTCCCAAGCAGTTCGCTGGTTTCCTATTTTTGTGCAAAGTCTCACAATACATCTTTACAACTGTGAAGACACTTATGCCTTATACTGAGGGCTCTATGGGCAACTTGCATTCTTGTTCTTTATATCTGAGGGAAAAATGAGAGATGAGCATCATCACAGATCTCCTTTTGCACCAGACAGTCTGTGCAGACTGGAGAGTCAAAGCCTGACAGACTGGCAGATATTTAGTAATAAATTCTTGTGTTTATAGACTTTTTCTTAACAAAGTAGCTGGTGATGCCATAGAAATTGATTATTTGTGATGTTCTTATCACTGCTTAAAATATCTAATTACTTTTACACCACAGATTTGGATCTGACTCTCTGAAAACAGAGAAATTAATAAAGTCTTTTAACTGGACAGACCATCCCAGGGCACAAGGTGGTGTTGATAGGGAATCTGACTCGAACAAATGGCGTCGTATTTTATTTCAGTGAAATTTAAGATCTCAGAAATTAAGACACAGCTGAATTTTCTATGCTTCAAAAGTTTCTTTCATTTTCTGATCTTATTTAAATTTTTTTTTTTTTTAATTTTTAGTTGGAAGATAATTGGGGTTTTCCTGGTGGCTCAGTGGTAAAGAACCCATGGGCCAATGCAGGAGATATGGGCTCGATCCGTGGGTGGGAAAGATCCCCCAGAGAAGAGAATAGCAACCAACTACAGTATTCTTGCCTAGAGAATCCCATGGACAGAGGAGCCTGGCATGCTACAGTCTGTGGTATCACAAAGAGTAGGACATGACATAGCAACTAAGTGAAGTCAAGTGAAACCGCNGAATCTTCCCAACCCAGGGATCCTTTACCACTAGCGCCACCTGGATTGATAAAGGAATAGCTTAGCATATGCCAAAACTATGTTTTTTGAAAACTGCACTTTTAGACTAAACATAACTTCACTGATTTGCCCTTTCCAGGGAGCAGATTTTAATTCAGGTCTCAAAGGCTACATCACAGCAAAGGTCACATGAAATCAGAAGGTCCCAGAGCACTTTACTACAGAGCTCTCCTCCTTACTGTGCAAAAAAAACCCACACACTCTAGGATCAGGATGCCAGGGACCCCCAGGGACCTATCTTACACATGTCTGCTTATGAGCACACACCCCTCCTTCCCTGGGAAGAATGGTAACCACAATCCTTCAGCTCCTGCCCAGCTTCCAGGCCTAGCAAATCATGACCCGAAAAGAAAAGCATCACCAGCAAATTCTTATAAAGTTACGATTATACCCTTTAACTCTTTTAATTTCCTTCCTCTACTACTTAAACTTTAATTTCAGATTTCTTCTATATAACACAGAAGTCACGTTCCGGACTGAATGAAAAGGAAAATTAACTTGAAGCATAGGATGGACATTTTTTGCCTTATATTGCATCTTAATAAGTCAAAGTCAACCTGAATAATGGGGATATCTCTACTTTTCTACTTTAAGTCACAACTTACATTTTGGTTCCGATTGGTATTATTTTAATTAGGGTAATGAATGTTTCACATTTTATTATGAGGGCAGCACATATAAAAGTGTGCTGGGGAAGTTCTATTGGATCTTTGTGTCTCATTTCAGTTTTGAGGATTAACTGTGTGTTTCATCTTTTAATGAATATGTAAGTGTTGAATTTATTTTGGAAACTATGGCTAAGTTATTGTGTCAAATTATTATATTTCATTCTGTCTCCACTGACGGGGAAGAGGATGCTGAGGGTGGATGAGCGAATTTTTGCTTAAGCTGTGTTCTTTTTATGTATGTAAGGAACCCAAAGGTTAAACCATATAAAAATGCTGTCTGCCGTGAACCTGAGAAATTGAAATAAAGATGATCTCTGTTTTGATTACACAGAAATGCCTTTGTAGTCCTTTTCTTTCAGGTGAAATAAACATCTATGCAATAAGCATAATAAATATGTTTCTAAGCACGGTGTATTATAATTGTAATTAGCTCTGCCTCTTACAAGGTGGCAGGCATCAGATTACGTCTAATTACTCCCAAGCAGTTCGCTGGTTTCCTATTTTTGTGCAAAGTCTCACAATACATCTTTACAACTGTGAAGACACTTATGCCTTATACTGAGGGCTCTATGGGCAACTTGCATTCTTGTTCTTTATATCTGAGGGAAAAATGAGAGATGAGCATCATCACAGATCTCCTTTTGCACCAGACAGTCTGTGCAGACTGGAGAGTCAAAGCCTGACAGACTGGCAGATATTTAGTAATAAATTCTTGTGTTTATAGACTTTTTCTTAACAAAGTAGCTGGTGATGCCATAGAAATTGATTATTTGTGATGTTCTTATCACTGCTTAAAATATCTAATTACTTTTACACCACAGATTTGGATCTGACTCTCTGAAAACAGAGAAATTAATAAAGTCTTTTAACTGGACAGACCATCCCAGGGCACAAGGTGGTGTTGATAGGGAATCTGACTCGAACAAATGGCGTCGTATTTTATTTCAGTGAAATTTAAGATCTCAGAAATTAAGACACAGCTGAATTTTCTATGCTTCAAAAGTTTCTTTCATTTTCTGATCTTATTTAAATTTTTTTTTTTAAATTTTTAGTTGGAAGATAATTGGGGTTTTCCTGGTGGCTCAGTGGTAAAGAACCCATGGGCCAATGCAGGAGATATGGGCTCGATCCGTGGGTGGGAAAGATCCCCCAGAGAAGAGAATAGCAACCAACTACAGTATTCTTGCCTAGAGAATCCCATGGACAGAGGAGCCTGGCATGCTACAGTCTGTGGTATCACAAAGAGTAGGACATGACATAGCAACTAAGTGAAGTCAAGTGAAACCGCTCAGTCGTGGCCTACTCTTTGCGATCCCATGGACTGTAGTCTACCATGCTTCTCTGTCCATGGGATTTTCCAGGCAAGAATACTGGAGTGGGTTGCCATTTCCTTCTCCAGGGCATCTTCCTGACCTAGGGATCAAACCCAGGTCTCCTGCATTGCAGGCAGACATTTTACCCTCTGAGCCACCGGGGAAAATAACAACAAAATTACTTGGCAATGTTGTGTTTGTTTCAGCTGTACAACAAGGTGAATCAGCTATATGTATTCAGTTGCCCCTCCCTCTTGAGCCTCCCTCCCTCACCACACCCAACCCCACCTCCCACCATCTAGGTCATCACAGAGCACTGAGCTGAGCTTCCTGTGCTATACAGCAAAAAGTTTCTTTTAATAAAGACTTTATACCCAATAGAAAGTGCTTATAGTGTTATCAGTCAGTTCGGTTCAGTTCAGTTGCTCAGTCGTGTCAACTTGTTGCGATCCCATGAATCGCAGCATGCCAGGCCTCCCTGTCCATCACCAACTCCCGGAGTTCACTCAGACTCACGTCCATCGAGTCAGTGATGCCATCCAGCCATCTCATTCTCTGTCGACCCCTTCTCCTCCTGCCCCCAATCCCTCCCAGCATCACAGTCTTTTCCAATGAGTCAACTCTTCACATGAGGTGGCCAAAGTACTGGAGTTTCAGCTTTAGCATCAGTCCTTCCAAAGAAATCCCAGGACTGATCTCCTTCAGAATGGACTGGTTGGATCTCCTTGCAGTCCAAGGGACTCTCAAGAGTCTTCTCCAACACCACAGTTCAAAAAGCATCAATTCTTCAGCGCTCAGCCTTCTTCACAGTCCAACTCTCACATCCATACATGACCACAGGACAAACCACAGCCTTGACTAGACGGACCTTTGTTGGCAAAGTAATATCTCTGCTTTGGAATATGCTATCTAGGTTGGTCATAACTTTCCTTCCAAAGAGTAACTGTCTTTTAATTTCATGGCTGCAGTCACCATCTGCAGTGATTTTGGAGCCCCAAAAAATATAGTCTGACACTGTTTCCCCATCTATTTCCCATGAAGTGATGGGACCAGATGCCATGATCTTCATTTTCTGAATGTTGAGCTTTAAGCCAACTTTTTCACTCTCCTCTTTTCACTTTCATCTAGAGGCTTTTTAGTTTCTCTTCACTTTCTGCGATAAGAGTGGTGTCATCTGCATATCTGAGGTTATTGATATTTCTTTCAGCAATCTCGATTCCAGCTTGTGCTTCTTCCAGCCCAGCATTTCTCATAATGTACTCTGCATAGAAGTTAAATAAGCAGGGTGACAATATACAGCCTGACATATTCTTTTTCCTATTTGGAACCAGTCTGTTGTTCCATGTCCAGTTCTAACTGTTGCTTCCTGACCTGCATACAGGTTTCTCAAGAGGCCGGTCAGGTGGTCTGGTATTCCCATCTCTTTCAGAATTTTCCACAGTTAATTGTGATCCACACAGTCATAGTGTGCAGCATTACTTAAAACACATGGACATTTCTAAATGTATTTTCCATAGATATACCCTATAATGTTTATTTTAATTAGCACATGGTAAAGTTCCTTGGGATTCTGTGGATGATCTTAAATTAATATAGAAGTTAACATAATTAAAAACCTAATTAAAATGAAAGAAAGGTAGGTGAAAAGGACTAATCTTCCAGAAAAAATAACAAGATCACAGAGCTATAACCTAATATCAATAGTTGTTGTTTAGTTACTAAGTCATGTCTGACTCTTCGCAACCCCATGGACTGTAGCCCATCAGCCTCCTGTGTCTGTGGGATTTCCCAGGCAAGAATACTGGAGTGGGTTGCCATTTCCTTCTCCAGGGGATCTTCCCTACCCAGGGATTGAACCTGCATCTCCTGCATTGGTAGGTGGATTATTTACCACTGAGTCACTAGGGAAGCCCTTCCTAATTGTAACTACACTTGATTATCCAATTTAACAGTTCTAGATATTACTCACTCTCTTGATTACATAGCAATATATCAATTCATAACTAAATATTATTTCAATACCTTTAGACAAGCCTTGTTTTTAGAGCAGCATATGCTAAAGATATTGGGTGCCCCAGTATTCTAAGTTGATGGCCTTGACTTACAGTGGTCTAACAATCAGGATATATCTTAACCACTCAGTCATGTCCAACTCTTTGCAGCCCCATGGACTGTAGTCCACCAGGCTCCTCTGTCCATGAGATTTTCCAGGCAAGAAATACTGGAGTGGGTAGCCATTCCCTTCTTTGGGGGATCTTCCCAACCCAGGGATCAAACCCGGGTCTCCTTCACTGCAGGTGGATTCTTTACTGTCTGAGCTACCAATTAGGGGTTGAGTTGAACCGACTGCCTTCTGTCCTTAGTTGGAAATAGCTCCATCAATCCTTCAACCTGAGCATGTCTGCCTTGATAAGCTCAGAGGAAATTTTTATTCTTGCTAAAAATTCATAGATAATTCCTTAGGTGAGGCTTCCTAAAACATAGTGCCAAGCTAAGCCTGCCTCCACCTTTCCTACCCATATTACTCTGCCAACCTAGGACCCTCTCAGCAAATCTTCTTCTCTTCTTTTATTCTTAAGTAAAGTGTAGTTGATCTACGATGTTAATTTCTGCTGTACAGCAAAGTGATTCAGTTATCATATACATTCTTTTCCATTGTGGTTGATCACAAGATACTGAATATAGTGCCCTGTGCTCTCCAGTGGGACCTCCAGTTTATCCATCCTCTACGTAATAATTTGCACCTGCTCACCCCAACCTCCCACTCCATCCCTCCTTCACCCCCTCCTGCCTGGCAATCGCAGGTCCATTCTCTATGTCTGCATGTCTGTTTCTGTTTTATAGGTAAGTTCATTTTGCCATATTTTCGATTCCACAGACAAGCAGCATCATATGGGATTTGTCTCTCGCTGACTCATTTCACTTAGTATGGTAATCTCTAGGTGCATCCGTGTTGAGCAGATGGTACCACTTCGCTTTTGTGGCCGAGTAGCATTTCACTGTACATGTGTACCGCATCTATGTGTACCGCATCTCTGGGCCACATCCGCTCCTCTGCCGAGGGACGTTTAGGTTGCTTCCATGTCTTGGCTACTGTGAATAGTGCTGCTATGAACATAGAGGTGCAGGTATCTTTTCGAATTATGGTTTTGTCCCACAAACACTGATCATCTCACAGCTTCTGAGGCTCAGGCATCCAGGAGGGAGTCGGCTGGCCAGGTCTAGCTCCAGATGTCTCATGAGGACACAGTTGCTGCGTCCGCTGACGGCTTGTCCGGGGCAGAGGACCAGCTCCCATGCACACCCGGGTGCTGCGGGCCCAAGTCATCCCCTGGCTGCTTACAGAGGCCTCAGTGCCACACTGCCTGGCCTTCCCCATGGGACTGCTGGCCACAGAGCAGCTGGCTTCATACCCCATCTGATGATCCAAGAAAGAGCAGGTGACTGTGATGGAAACCACAGTGTCTTAGACACAAGTCTCAGAATTGGCCACCATCACTCTGCTGGGGTCTATTGCTCATGCAGACCCGCCCTGATGCCAACTCTCCACAAGCCTAGGGCACCACCATGAGGTGGGGCTCATAGGGGGCAGTCCTAGAGCCTGACGAGTGCACCAACTTTTCATTTTGCTGAATCTTTTATTAATAGCTGATGTCACAATTGCTTCATAAATACAGATTAAACTAATTATAAAATGCTAAAATATAATACTGATATGTGAGCAATATTCCACCTTATATCATACAGCCATATGAAAAACACACTACATTCTCCTTATTTTTCTAATTTTGCCAAGAACAAGTCTGTGTCTGCTGGTTTTATTTACCATCACCTATTACCCCAGCTAGAACAGGTATTCTGTCTCTCACTGACTGCTAGATACCCCGCGGCAACAACACTCATGAATGTAAAGTAGGAGATATAGAAACGTTCCTCAAATGAATGAATGACGAACACATTACCTTGGGTTGGTAATTAGCAACAGATGAAAGCTCAAAACAGTGATCTTGGGTCTCAACCTGAAGCCATTCTTTTTTTTTTTTTTTCTTTTTAAGGAAAGAACTTCAAGTATGAAGTTCTTATACTATACATAAAATGGTGTAATTTTAGTTTCTTTCTCCATCTCATTTTTTAAATTTTTTACTGGAATATAATTGTTTTACGATGTTGTGTTAGTTCCTGCTGTACAACAAAGTGAATCAGCTGTAAGTATATATACATATATATATATATACACCCTCTTTTTGTGGATTTCTTTCCCACTTAGGTCCCCACAGAGCACTGAGTAGAGTTCCCTGTGCTGCACAACTGAAATCATTCTTCACAACCAAAAGGACAGAGCTGATCCAGCTGAATGTGTGCATGGTGGACTGAATCCATGGTCTCACAGAGCCTCAACTTTGACGCACATCTCACAGGCACACCCAGGAACCATTTGCAAGGTACCAAGGGCAGGAATATGTCAAGACTGAGGAATAACGTTCATGGGATTTCATCTTTAGATGAAATGCACATCTAAGTGCACATATTGAGAAACAGTCTTAAAGGAAAGACTGTGGCTGAAATTCTCATCTTAGCTGAATTTCCATGTCAATTTGAAGGGTTATGTAACCAACACGGAGACGACTCGAGAGTCCCTTGAACTGCAAGGAGATCAAACCAGTCAATCCTAAAGGAAATCAACCCTGAATATTCACTGGAAGGACTGATGCTGAAGCTGAAGCTCCAATACTTTGGCCACCTTATGTGACAAGCCGACTCATTGGAAAAGACCCTGATGCTGGGAAAGATTGAGGGCAGGAGAAGAAGGGGGTGATAAAGGATGAGATGGTTGGATGGCATCACTGACTCAATGGACATGAGTTTGAGCAAACTCTGAGAGATAGTGAAAGACAGGGAAGCCTGGCATGTTGCAGTTCATGGGGTTGCAAAGAGTCAGACATGACTGACCGACTGAACAACACCCATACCAAGGCCAGGTGGGGTGACATTTCTGTTCCAGGTCACAGAGTCAGGTCCAATCAAAATTTCTCCCCCTCTTGCTCTTCACCAGCTGGGATCATGCCCACCCCACACTCCCTCCCACTTCAGGATGGAAAAGATCAGCCTGGTATGGCCCTGGGGTCCACAGACATTCACCTTCCCCTCACCCCAGTCCAAAGCAGAAAGTCAGGGCAGCCCCACCACCCGTATGTACCTGGAGGCCCCACGTACCCACCCCCATCAGTTCTAAGAAGCCAGAGCCAAGGTGAGCTCAGCTTTTACAGTTCACTGCTGAGAAACCCTCCCCTCCCAAAGAAAGCTTAGTAAAGTGAGTTATAAATCGGTCTACAAACGTGCTTGACAAACCCTTCTGCTGTTCTTCATTCTGACACACCTTGTCTAATGCAACAGGTATGGGATGACCCAGAGAGATGGTATGGGGAGGGAGGTGGGAGGGGGGTTCAGGATTGGGAGCTCATGTACACCCGTGGCGGATTCATGTGATGTATGGCAATACAGTATTGTAAAGTAAAATAAAGTAAAAGGAAAAAAAAGAAAAAGAAATACAAAATAAAAAAGGGAAAAGGAATTAATTTTTTAAAACACAGTAATAATTTAAATTCACTAGAGAGTTAGCTATCTAGAGGAAACCTGTTGTAAATCCTTTCACAAACTGAAGACCATTTAAGCAATTACCCTCTAATTTACGTGCTCTACTAGGTCAACTATTTAAACGTCTGACTTTCTTAATTCGAGGCACACCTGCACTTACAGACCCGCTTCAAACCCCATTATAGCTAACAAAAGTATTTTCTTCTTTTCTTTAACAGAAAAAAAGAAACAGTATTTTGCTGAAACAGGCAGAAGATATCTATTTTCCTGGCAACTCTTCTAACATCAGCAAAGAAGATTTCTAACTGATCTAGACAATATGATCTAAAATCAAATTATCTTATATCACACATTTTATATATCTTTAAAATGTATTGTGAGCACATACATCTTAAATTCCTACAATTTGTATTTAATCTTTAAACTCCTGTCATTTGTATTTAACCAGGTTCTCCTGTCCCATCACTTCATGGCAAATAGATGGGGAAACAGTGGGAACAGTGGCAGACTTTATTTTGGGGCTCCAAAATCACTGCAGATGGTGACTGCAGCCATGAAATTAAAAGACACTTACTCTTTGGAAGAAAAGTTATGACCGAAACAAAGACATTACTTTGCCAACAAAGGTCCATCTAGTCAAGGCTATGGTTTTTCCAATAGTCATGCATGGATCTGAGAGTTGGACTGTAAAGAAAACTGAGCTCAGAAGAATTGATGCTTTTGAACTGTGGTGTTGGAGAAGACTCTTGAGAGCCTCTTGAACTGCAAGGAGATCCAACTAGTCTATTCTAAAGGAGATCAATCTGTTCATTGGAAGGACTGATGTTGAAGCTGAAACTCCAATACTTTGGCCACCTGATATGAAGAACTGATTCATTGGAAAAGACTCTGATGCTGGGAGGGATTGAGGGCAGGAGGAGAAGGGGTCGACAGAGGATGAGATGGCTGGATGGCATCACTGACTCAATGGACATGAGTCTGAGTGAACTCTGGGAGTTGGTGATGGACAGGGAGGCCTGGCGTGCTGCAGTTCATGGGGTCACAAAGAGTCTGACATGACTGAGCAACTGAACTGAATGAACTAACGCCTACAGTGGTGAACCATAACATGTTTTTATTTCTTCACAAACTTAATTTTTAAAAAGCAATCCACTAGATTAAGTTTGTAATAAGAAAATTAGAAAATATTTGAAAATATTCTTTTTACAAATTTTTACCAATAAGTTAGCTCCTGCATGTCATAAGCCAAAATAAAGAGACTCGGTAAGAATGTGGTTTTTCAATCTTGGGCTTTTTCTGATGAACGAAAACTTGCCACAGCACAGAATACCAGAATTCCCACACTCGAAAGAAACAAGATGCTGGCTATAGTGAGGGGTTGGCGCTAGCTACTTGGCCATCAAAGTGAAGACCTTGAAAGAGCAAAAACAAGAGAGGCAGGGCTTCACTGACGGCCCAGTGGTAAAGAATCTGCCTGCTAAGGCGGGAGGCTCCAGTTAAATCCCTGCCCAGAAACCCCGCACATGCCGGGGAGCAGCTAAGCCCCCGCCACAACTCCTGAGCTAGAGCCTGGGAGCTGCAGCTACTGAGTCTGTGCACACCTACCCCAGCCCACGTGCCCCCGAGCCCATGCTCCACAAGAGAAGCCGCCACAATGAGATGCCCGCACACAGCGACTCCAGAGCAGCTCCTGCCCTGCAACTAGAGAAATGCCCACACAGCAGTAGCCGCCCCCCACCCGCCCCCGCAAAAAAAAAAAAAAAAAAAAAAACAGAAGGCACAGGGTGCTGCTGAGTCCAGGAAAACGCAGGTCTCCCTGCGACCTGCCCAGACCGGCCACCGCTGACCCTCCCAGACGCCCTTCACCTGAAGTCTAGCGTGCATGGCGCCCCCTAGAGCGCAGGTCGGGAACAGCTCCCCACCCAGGTGACCCAGACTCAGCTCAGACCTCAGGCCTAAACACAGGCTGGAGGAAGGGTGTTGTGGTGACTGCCCCAGTCCCCTGAGCTGCACTCAGAATCAGGTGGTGTATGGGCAACCCCAGACATGAGCTTTAACTCTTCTACACAACCAGCAACTGCTGCAGACACCCAGTGTGACCTGCGGATGTGGTCAGTGCACATGGCCTTTAAGGGCAAACGGGTGAAGCATCCATAAGGCCAGGGAGCCTGATAAGGCCCATAGACAGGACCGTGCAGGTTCAGAGCGGCATATTTCACAAATCTGACCTGTAGTGGGGATGGCACTCAGACTGGGGACTGCCCAACTGGCTGACATCGGGAAGCGGCACCCAGAATACTTCCAGAGTGTGTGACCACACCTCCCAGGGGAGGGACATGCACACAGTCTGTCCAGTCACACTTGGCTCTTTCTTCCCCAGGTATTAATAGTGACCACACCTTCATCATCACCATCACAGCTAACAGTCCTGTAGAGCAGGAGTCCCCAGCCCCCAGGATCTAATGCCTGATCGTCTGAGGTGGGGCTGATGTAATAATCATAGAACTAAAGTGCACAGGAAATGTAGTGCACTCGAATCATCTCCAAACCATCCCCCCACCACCACCACCACACCCCTGCCCCGGACCATGGAAAAACTGTCTTCCGTGAAGCCCATCCCTGGTGCCAAACACGCTGGGGACGGCTGCTTTAGAGTCAGTGCTCTGAGATTTCAGCACTCACCTGCTGACTGAACACCACCCCCACTCCAGCCCAACACTGCCTTCACTCCTGCTCCCCACTCCTCTGACCTCTGGCCCCAGGGCCCTCCCTGAGGCTGCAAGGAGAGCCCATAGAACCCAGTTCAGCACTCGCCATGTGCAACTGAGAAGCCGAGAGCATGGACCACCCTGGGTCAGAGGTATCCAGTTCTGAGATCCTGCATCTCCTAAGGTCCTGGAGCCTCAGCTGCTGGTGGGAACTCTTTCTCCCCTACCAGGCCTCTCTCCCCACAACCTCCCAATCCTGCTCCCACAAAGAACTCGTGTGTCAGCCTTTGGCTTTGGCATAGCTGGGATGGCTTGGTGACAGGGCAGCCCTGGAGGGAAGATGCTCAGAAGACCTGGGAGCTGGATAACCAGCCAATCAGATGGCAGTAAGGATGCCTGTGCTGTCACAGCCCCTGGGATTCTGGTCTGTGTTTGGTGGGGCTGCGGAGTATCCGGGCACGAAGCGGAGCTTAGCAACGGCCATGGCATTGAAATGGCATGGGGCAAGCATCATTAAATATCGTGGAGGGGTTTTTTCCATTGCTTTGAAAATCTCAAAAAAGAAAAACAGGTCACTATGCATCTTTCAAAATGTAAAGAATGAACAACCTGAAGAGTGAACCCTGATGTAAACTGTGGACTTTAGTTAATAATATCATTGATATTATCAATATTATTGAACCAATCAATATTGGCTCATCAATGGTAACAAATGCACCACATTAATGCAAGATTTTACTAGTGGAGGTGACTAGCTGGGGAGACTCGGTGGGGTAGGGAGGGGAGGGGGTACAGGGCCTTCTCTGAAATGTTAGTAAATCACAAACACTATCCCTCTTTGATGTAACTAAAAAGTATCTGAAATTGGTGAATTCTTGATTTCCTAAAAAACTGTTTTATCAACTTAGTTTTTCTGAGATAACCATTTTTATAAGTCTAAAATTGTTTTACAAATGAAAACATGTATTGTTTTATTAGTTAGTACTGTCATCAGATATCTGCTTCAGAAGAAAACAGCTTAGTTACTTTCTATAATGGATGACTTTTGAGGTTGTCTCTTGATCTTGGGATAAACACACACACTTTGTCAACATGGTATACATAAAGGAAGATTTTGTGCAAGGGGTTAGATCTCCTTTTACTTTTGGTGTTGTTACTATCTGGCTATATGACACTAGACAAGTCTTTAGTCTTGTGTAATATTTAAGGTTACTCTGTATTTCCTAAAAACTGTATTAGTTTGGTCTGTGACTAAGCATGGAAGTATCAGTCAAGTGGTACAAATTCTTAAAACTTACCAAGAAGTGAAAACAGGAGTTCTGCTGCCTGTTACTTTAAATTTTTAAATATTAACCAAGCTTGAGCTTTTCTGAAAATTAACCTGAGAACCAGAAGGGCAAGTTATTGCTGCAAACCCAACTCTAATTAAGCCCATCCGTGAGAAAGCAGGAACGGAGGCAGCGGGCCGTTCTGTGATTTGCCAGAATTAGAATTAAGAATTAGAATAATAATTGGAATTGAGATCCTTATTCCCCAATGTAACAAAGAATTTTGCCACTTCCATCTCGCAATCCCATCCCCATAACACAGTCGAAGAATGCTGTCACACAGCCGTGCTCTCAAGGTGGGACAATTTGGGTCACAAATCACCCAGACTCTAAGGGGCGATGACTCGCCTGGCTCCTTATCACTGCCTCCTCTACTGTGGCTGTGTATTTTTATCTGGGCTCCANTAATGTCTCTGCTTTTTAATATACTGTCTAGATTGGTCATAACTTTTCTTCCAAGGAGTAACTGTCTTTAAATTTCATGGCTGCAATCACCATCTGCAGTGATTTTGGAGCACCCAAAAATAAAGTCTGTCACTGCTTTCACTGTTTCCCCATCTATTTCCCATGAAGTGATGGGCCAGATGCCATGATCTTAGTTTTTGAATATTGAGTTTAAGCCAAATTTTTCACTCTCCCCTTCACTTTCATCAAGAGGCTCTAGGGAATTATAAGTAGAAAAGACATAGGTAAGTTAATGATTACTCAGTAAAGAAGTTTGCTTAACCAGAAAACCAAGCAGGCTTGCTTAGCAATAAAACCATGAAACAGAAGCACAAGACATGCCCAACCCCCTAAAATGAAACACTGGTGGCATGAGACCCACATCCTGTCCAGTAAACTCAGTAAGTTAAAGATCTCTAGGGTGGAAACGTGCCTACTATACAGAAACCTGATATAAATTTTGCAGTCCCAGCTTGACCATATAGGGACAAAATTTCCACTGCCCAATCTGGGGGAGGACCTGATGATGGGAACATGATGTCTACTCAAGAATGAAGAATAAAGTGATCTTCTTTCCTTCTCCACTTTTTCTTTGTTTAAAGAGCACCCTCTTGTCCCCCTGCTCATAAGTCTCACAAGCATCCTATTCTAATAAATCACTTCTTATCTATTATTTTGCCTTTCATTGAATTCTTTCTGTGGTGGTACAAAAAGGATAGGAGCTCTTCAGAGCCCTCAAAACACCACCTACTGGTTTCAAAATGATTGTAGACTATTTCATTGGTTTTCGAT
The DNA here is from genome assembly GCA_006410875.1 of Neotragus pygmaeus. NCBI lineage: Eukaryota > Metazoa > Chordata > Mammalia > Artiodactyla > Bovidae > Neotragus > Neotragus pygmaeus. The sequence continues at coordinate 1,739,092 of SJYV01025548.1, forward strand.
AACATAAAAATTAAGCAAATTGTGTCAGCGGTCTCACTAAGTTGCAATTCCTCAAAGGCAGATAATCAGGTTTGATTTTTTTGTTTTGTTTTCTGGACTTGGTATAATTTTTGTAACATTGTAAGCACCAGATAAATGTTTGTTGAATAAATTAATGAGTAAGTAGCAAAGTGAATAAACAGCTTGAATTAAACTGAAAGAATTTAAGGCACTTTGGGAACTTATTTAAAATATAGATATTTGTGTTATAGTCAGTTGCCATAATAATTCTATGTGGTCGGTTCTTCTAAGATGACTAAATTAGTTTATTAACATACTTACAAACTTTTATTAAATTCAGCAACATTTATCAGAGGTCTTTTTATGTGCAAAGTGTTCAGGGTTGTACTATTTATTATTATTAAGTTATTTGTTATTAAATCTGAAGCGAATTCTATCTACTTCCATTATAGGAGTAATTGCATTGTAATAATTGCTTACTTGCAATTCATTGCAGAGTGAGTATATTCTAAACAAAAGCAGTAATGGTGAGAATGGAAACTATGAAAGATTTTGGAAAAGCTATTTTTCACAGCTTTATTAAGATATAACTGAAAAAATTGAATGCATTTATTGTGTAAAACAATTTGGTAACCATATACATTCTGAACTGAATACTAAAATCAAGCTAATTAACATATCTACCACTTACCATGATTATAATTTTTTGTGTGTAGTAAGAACATTTAAGATCTATTATATTAGCAAATTTCAAGTGTACAATGTAGTATTATTAAATAGTCATCATGCTGGACTTTAAATCTCCAGAATTTGTTTATCCTGCATAACTGAAGCTTTGTTTCTTTAACCATCTATTATTTCTTCCAACCCACAGCCCTTGCAAATCTTCTACTTTATTATTTGTGAGATGAAGTTTTTTAGATTCCACATATAAGTAAGATTATTCAGGATATTTTTCTTGAGCTGGCTTATTTCATTTAGCATAATTACCCCAAGATTCATCCGTATTGTTGCAAATGTGATGGATGCAGGTTGATCTGAGTCTTGGCTATTACAAGCAATGCTACGATGAATGTGGGGTGCAGATATCTTTCAAGATATTGAGTTCATGTTCTTTGGATACATATATATCCAGAGTTGGATTGCTGGATCATATGATAGTTCTATTTTTAGTAGTTTGAGGAACTTCCACACTGTTTCCATAGTGGTGATACCAATTTACATTCTCATCAGTAATGAACAATGTTCCCTTTCCTCTACATCCTTGCAAATATTTATATTTTATCTTTTAGATAATAACCAGTTTAAGTGTGAGGTAATATTGTGGTTCTTATTTTCACTTTGATATACATGTCCCTGATGATTAGTGATGCTGAATTTTTTCCATATATCTGTTGACCATTTATATGTCTTCACTGGGAAAATACCTATTCAAACTTTTACCCATTTTTAACTGGTTTATTTATTTTACTGCTATTGATTAGTATGATTTCCTTTAGTATTTTGGGTATTAACCTCTTATCACATGTATAATGTCTTACAAATGTTTTTTCTCATTCCATAGGTTTTGTCACTTTATTTATCATCATTCCTTTCCTATGTAGAAGCTTTTTAATTTGATACAATCCCATTTGTCTATTTTTGCTTTTGTTTTGATGTTTGCATCCAAAAAATTATTGTCCACATCCATGTTAGGAAGAATTTTCCTTATGTTTCCTCATAACAGCTTTGCAGTTTCAGGTCTCATATTTAAGTATTTGATTAAATTCTGAGTTGACACCTGTATGATGTGAAATTAAGGACTAATATCAGTCTTCTGCTTGTGCATCTCCAGGTTCCCAGCACCACTTATTGAAGAGACTATTCTGTCCTCTTATGCATTCTTGGAACTTTTAAAGAAGATCAGTGGTCCATAAATACGTAACTTATTTCTGGGTTCCTTGTTTGGTTCTTTAGGTCTATATGTCTCTTTCTTTGTTACTACTATGTTGTTTTGGCTACCATAGCTATGTATTTTGAAATCAGGTAGCATGATGACTCCAGATTTGTTATATTTGCTCAAGATTTCTTTGGATTTTCACAATCTTTTATGATTCAATATACATTTTAAGATTATGTTTTATTTGTATAAAAACATCCTTGGAAATTCTACAGGGCTTGCATTAACTCCATAGATTTAATTGGGTATGACACATACTTTAACATTATTGATTCTTCCAAAGCATGAATACTCGGTATCTTTCCATTTGTTTATGCCTTCTTCAATTTATTTCATCAATGTTTACAGGCTTTTAAGCTTTTAAAATATTTTTATTGGAGTTAGATAGCATATTGAAAATCAGAGACATTACTTTACCAACAAAGGTCCATCTAGTCAAGTCTATGATTTTTCATGTGGTCATATATGGATGTGAGAGTTGGACTGTGAAGAAAGCTGAGTGCTGAAGAATTGATGCTTTTGAACTGTGGTTTTGGAGAAGGCTCTTGAGAGTCCCTTGGACTGCAAGGAGATCCAATCAGTCCATTNGAGAAGCACACAGTACGGTCAGCTTGATTTCAGGGAGGAACAGATGGAACAGAAGCAGGAGACAGACCAGAAGTCACCAGGGCAACCCACCCACAGGCTGGCACCTGCCCCCGACACCAAAGTCACCTGCTACTCCAGGCTCAGGGCGCATGTGCACACATACATATGCAGACACACACTCAAACACATGCATACAGGTACACGTGCATGCACATGCATGCACGTATATGCACACACAACACACACACGCACATATGTACACACAACATAACTGGGGTCAGAATACAGAGCAGGCAGAGCATCTCTCAGTTGTGGGCAGAGGCTGGTCCTCTTTCTGTTGACACCATGAACCGGCCCTGCTTCTCTGCTGGCCCTTCTCACCTGAGGAAGGGCAGACCGTCCCCACACACCAGCCTATGCCACGCAGCCCTTTCCGCAAGCGCTCTGTGGTACTCAAGGTAGGGACTGTCCTGCCATGTCCTGATCCTTATCTGCTTGTGTGGCTCCTCCTGATATTCTGAAGTCTTGGAGAAAAGGAATGGGTCTTACTCAGCTTTATACGATGCGCTGTGATATCCACTCAGCCGTGTTCATGCATGTGTCGGTTCCATTAAACACCAGGTTCGGCACTACCTTTCCGAGCATCACCCTGTCCTCCTGGAGGAGGCAAGCAAATAATGAAACAGGGACGCGAGCTAATTACAAACTATAATTCATGTTAGCAGGGAACACAGCAGGAGCCTAAGATAGAACAGGATAGAGGGAGAGACCAACTTCAAACCAGATCTCCAAGGACAGCCTCCAGAAAGGGGGCTTCCATGGGGGTGGGGGTGCAGAAAGGAAAGGGAGGCAGTCAGCAGGGAGGAAGGTGATCACAGAAGGGGTCTTTTGCATGCAGGAGAGACAATCAACCTTGCCTCTCCAAGAGTCAATGAACTAGATCTGATAAATTCAAATCAAATAGATTCTGTGTGTTGTGCTTAGTCATGTCAGCCATGTCTGACTCTTTGTGACCCCATGGACTGTAGCCCGCCAGGCTGCTCTGTCCATGGGATTCTCCAGGCAAGAATACTGGAATGGGTTGCCATGCCCTCCTCCAGGGTTTCTTTCCGAGACAGGGATTAAACAGATGACTCCTGTGTCTCCTGTGCTGCAGGCAGATTCTTCACCTGCTGAGCCACTGGAGAAGCCCCTAGTTGATGCTGCTGCTGCTGCTGCTAAGTCACTTCAGTCGTGTCCAACTCTGTGCGACCCCATAGATGGTAGCCCACCAGGCTCCGCCGTCCCTGGGATTCTTCAGGCAAAAATATTGGAGTGGGTTGCCATTTCCTTCCCCAATGCATGAAAGTGAAAAGTGAAAGTAAAGTCGCTCAGTCGTGCCCGACTCTTAGCGACCCCATGGACTGCAGTCTACCCGGCTCCTCTGTCCATGGGATTTTCCAGGCAAGAGTACACTAACTTCAAATCAAATCTAGCCAAAATATGCTTGTGTATAGACGAAGCAGGCAGTAGGTGGGTTCCTCACTTCGTAGGAGGATGGAAGGCCTCTGGTCCCTCACTGGTCGGCTGGAACAGGGCCACACCCCAGGCTCTGCACGTTCCCATCCTCCAGCACTCCCTTGACATCTCCTTTCTGATCTCTGCTCAGTGTCCAGCATGACAACCAAAACACTAGAGAATACTAGCTTCACACCCACGATTCCTTTGCACTCATCATCTCTCTCCAGGCTGTGGGTTTTCTCACCCGTGAGACATCGCAGTGAAGCTGGCACCTCAATTTCTTGCATTTTCCTCCTCGGGGTCCCCGTTGAGGTCATCCCAAAGCACGAGAATCCAGGGTGAGGCAGACACAGCCATTAGAGCCCTTAGGCGTGCGTCCAGCTGTGGGCCACTTACAGACGTGCTCTCACGGTCACCGGGCCCATGTACCTGCCCTTCTCTCTCTGCCCCAGGGCCATGGGCTGGGACTCAGCCCACCCCATCCTCCTGCCCCCTTTAGGATCTATCCAAGGGGACCTTAGGTGGATCCTGAAAGATAAGCGATGTCCAGGTGGGGGGAGTTTCCTGGCTGGACTCTGACCGAGACCCACGAAGACCCACGACATAAATGTGGCTCTTATTTCTGGATAACTCCTGCCCATGAGCCAGGAGGTTGGGGTGTATGCCTAGAGGTGGAAGAGGGGGCAGCGAGGGGCTGAACATCTGTATCTGTGTCTCCTGACGCGGACATGTGCCCACCCCTAGAAGCCCCCTTCTTCCTTCCTTTCTCCCTTCTGCTCTCCACCAGGTTTCAGAACCAGCCCTGCGTCACACCATCAGGGCTACACACATGATAACCCCAGTATTTACTGCACAAATTCCAGTCTAGCGGGAATGCCAGAGCAGAGTCATCGCAACAGTGGTCACAGTCCAGGTGGACCAGGGTTCCACAAAGGGAGCACAGCCAGTGGCCCTCACCCAGCTCACACAGTTTGCTTTGTTTGTTTTATTAATAAAGTTTTATAGAAAAAAACAAAAGATAGATACGTCACACTGTATGGTGCATTGAAAGCACGAGTATGGTTGTGGTTTCTAATTTCTCTGCAAAATTAACAGCCATGATGGAGTTAAGAGAATAAATATACTCTTATCGGGGGGACTACTTCAAACTACAAAGAGCCGTGTTCATTTTTAACCGCAAAGAAAGCTTATAGTAAAATAGACTTTCAGAACTGAGTAAAGATCTGTCCCTCAAGGACGTGTTCTGGGCCTTTCTGTATGCACAGCACAGTGAAGAAAGAGAGGAAGCGCCGAGAGAGGACCCACTGCACCAGGGGTTACGGACCTGGCCCATTTCAGCTGGCAGGACGCTCTCCTCTTATCTCAAGGGGAGAGACTTTTCGGAGGAGCAAAACCCAGGGTCAACCTTTGAGCTGGTCCAAAGTTAAGACTGACACGTAGGGATTTCGTTGGTGGTCCAGTTGTTTAAGAATCTGCCTGTCAGTGCAGGAGACATGGCTGTGATCCCCAGTCTGGGAGGATCCAACATGCCTGGAGTGACTAAGCCCATGCACCACACCTGCTGAAGCCTGAGGGCCTAGAGTCCATCCTCCACAAAAAGCGAAGTCATCGCAATGAGCGGCTTGCTCACCACAGCCAGAGAAAGCCCATGCGCAGCATCGAAGATCCAGCACGATCAAATATTTAAGAAAAAGGTTGACACTTGGCAAACAAGAAATTTAAGAGGTGCCAACTGGCAGAGTGGTAAAGAACCCCCTGCCAATGCAAGAAATTCAGGTTTCGATCCCCGGGTTGGGAAGATCCCCTGGCGAAGGATATGGCAGTGCACTCCGTTATTCGTGACTGGAGGATCCCATGGCCAGAGGAGCCAGTGGGCTACAGTCCGAGAGTGCGTGCTTAGCTTCTCAATCGTGTCCAACTCTGTGACCCTGTGAACTGTAGCCCACCAGGCTCCTCTGTCCATGGGATTTTTCAGACAGAATACTGGAGTCAGTTGCCATTTCCTTCTCCAGGGCTACCGTCCATGGAGTCACAAAGAGTCAGACACGACTGAACACACTCACACACACCTGCATCAGGAAGCACATTAGTGAGCACACAGTCCTTTACACTGGTTTGCACTCAGGCCCGTGGGAGCCTGGAATCAGAAGAGAATTCTGATGACCACACCAAGATCATGGGAGACCCTCGCCTCTACCCAGAGAGTCCAGTTCAGTCAGTGTGTGCTGTGCTCCCAGAATCCATTCCTTTGGCTTTCTTCTCTAATGGGGTATGCAATAGGTGTGTGGTGATTTCATTCTCAAAACACTTCTTCGAGAGTCAAGGAACCACTCGGCCCACTGGACCATCATCAGCCAGGCCCGTGAACGTGGAGCCCCTGGGTCATGGAGACTCAGGAACAGCACAATCACATTTGGCCTACTGCTAGGCCAAATGGCTCCTGCTGCAGATTTTTGATGAATGATGATGCTTTTTCTGCTCAGGCCGAGGTATAATTTGTGTTGCAAAGGAACACTTTCAATTGTCAACAACAAAAGGCGAAATTTCCTATATTCCTCGAGAATCAGCTTCAAAGGGTTCAGCTCCTTTTTTAAACGCGCTTCAGCTTTATTTTGACGTGGCAGAAAAGTTTTGCATGCATCCTCGCATCCCGTGTTGTGACAGCTGCATTTAATGAGTGCAAAATGATCAGAAAAACATCCTTTGCTGCAAGTTGCCAGTTGGTGACAGGGAAGAGGAGGTGCTGTCATCAGAGCAGGGGAGGTGCACACACAGCCGCTAAGGTGGGATTCCTGCCCGGCCAGTCTGTCCCCAGCAGCTCCACGCACTGCCATGAGCCAAGTTAGGCCTGCACGCCCACATCCCAACAGCAGGATGCAGAGTCAACCATATCATCCTAGGCCACTGTTCTTTCTAAATTCTCTGTCCTACTGAGAGAAGGTCTTTCTGACTAGTCTCACTCAGTTATAACTAACAAACTCATTAGAAACGCAAAAGGAGCAAATTTTAAGCAGTTTCTGTGGAAAGACCTCAATCGGAAAATGAAGGTCTTCTTTTACAGACAGGTACTCATGACAGGTTAGCTTCCCAGAAGGCTCAGTGGTAAAGAATCTGCCTGCCAATGCAAGTGATGCGGGTTCCGTCCCAGGGTTGGGAAAATCCCCTGGAGGAGGGCATGGTAACCCACTCCAGTATTCTTGCCTTGGAAATTCCATGGACAGAGGAACCTGGCAGGCTATAGTTCATAGGGTCACAAAGAGTCAGACTCAACTAAACATGCGTGTAGTCTTGGTAGATTAAATTGCTGTTTAGCAAACATTCACTGCATGCCCAAAACACATTCAGTGCTGATGTCCATGGCGTGAATTTACTTTCTTTTTTAAAATATTTATTTTTATTTATTTGTTTGGCTGTGCCAGGTCTTATTTGCAGCACACAGGATCTTCAATCTTCGGTGCATCACTCAGGAAATCCTTAGTTGTGGCCTGTGGGATCTAGTTCCCTTGTCAGGAACTAGACAGGAGCTAGATGGAACCCAGGTCTCGTGCACTGGTAGCTCGGAGTCTTAGCCACTGGGCCACCAAGGCAGTCTTGAATTTACTTCCTTATCCCATGGATGTTGAGCTCGACCATAGGACCTCCTTTAGCCGATAAAATGTGGGCAGATATATCGAATGTAGATTTGGAGTCTGGGCCTTAATGCATGTGTGTTTACACTCACTCCTCTAAGAGCATCTGCCTCCACTTGGAAAGATCACAGTCTATACAGTTCTAAGCCCTCAAACAATCCTTGCAGAATGAAAGGCAGATGAAACAGACTTGAGCTCCAGCTGCAGCCTGAACCAGGGTTGTCCCAACTGGCCCTCAAACCTGGAGGAGAGCTGCCCAACCAAACCCAGCCCACATTGGCCCAGCCACAGCTGACCCAAAGCCCCAGAAGTGAGACTTAATGACGTAAGTCATTGAAATTTGGAGCTGTTTATTGTTTAGCATCATTGTGTTGCTTTCTAAGCTTTTGAGAGAGGTCATCAATAATATATGCCTAATTATGCAACAGCAAGAAATACTCCAGCCAAAGCCAGAAACCTCTAGTTCTACGGACACAGTGTTCCAGAAAGCCGATAGAGCCAGCACTCCAACCATTGAATCCTATTTATGTCATCAAGTGCCACACTAACTGCATCTTCAACCTTTTGGTTCCAAGTTGGGGTGGTGGAGTCCCACTTAATAGTAATATTTCAAAGCTGCTCCTGGTCCCACCATGCTGCATTGGTTGCAGTCTATCCACAATTTACAGGGAAAAACTACAAGTACCCACCTGAGTCTGTCTTCTTCTCTGGTGGTGGTGGCGGTGGTTTAGTCATTCAGTCACGTCCAACTCTTTGCAAGCCTGCAGACTGTAGCCCGCCAGGCTCCTCTGTCCCTGGGATTTCCCAGCCAAGAATACTGGAGTGGGTTATCATTTCCTACTCCAGGGGATCTTCCCCAGCCAGGGATTGAACCCCACATCTCCTGCATTGGCAGGCAGATCCTTTATGGACTGAGCCACGTGGGAAGTATCTGTCTCCTTCTCTGAGTCTGTTTCATTTGCATGGGCTCTGTTTCAACCTCTGTCTTCCCTCTATCACAGGAAGACATCAAAAGGAAACCTTCACACCGAACCATTATGACAATTTTCTCTAGAGGGGAGAGTCCTGTAGGTGTTGAAAACCTTCCTCTAAGTTTTATTTGCTTAATTTATGCATCTACCAGCAAGTAATTAGGGCAACAATTAATTTCCGAATGCAAGTATGCGATGGGTCTCACTTGTTTTGTTGTTTTCAAACTCCCTTGTCCTCAGCCCTACTCGCGTTAGCATCTTAATGGGTTTAGTTTAGCAAAAGGAAGGAAATTATTTTTTCTAATGCTTTATTTACTTGATCGAATCAGGCTTTTGATCAAACATTGACAACAAATGTTTGTTCAAGATCACATGCCGTAGCATTTAATAGGAATTAAAACCTGTAGTACAGAATCATCATTTTCCACGTATCTGGTGGGCAGTCGACGTAAGCGGTGCGTCATCGGCAGACAAAAGACATTAATAGGGGTGTGCCTGTCTGTATGAACCAACATTGATTTTCCAATTAGAGGGAAGATTTCATTTCATCTCTGAAAATGCCACTAAGATGTTCTTCAAGGAGAGAAAACTTTCCATCTGGAAAGACAAGTAAAATTAGCTCTTATTCCTTTTACATCCTCCGTGCTGGGAAGACTGGGATGATGGTCAGACATCCAGTGAACACTCCTTGTAACTGTTCATTCCTTCCTAATCTGCCGCCTCGAGCATACACTTTGCTGGGTCCCCCAGGACCTGTCCTCAGGATTCACAGATTGCTGGGAAAGTCAGACAGGAGAACCCCCTGCATATTTTTGCAACCACTCCACTTGGTACCCTTGTATATGCCTGATTGTTACTTTGTCTTCCACTAGAATGTGAGCCCCCCATGAGGGCTGGGACTGTGTTTTCTCACCATCCCAGCAGGCACCAATCACAGTTGAGGCTCTCTGTGAATATCTGTGCCCTTGAAAGAAAAAGGTGGTCTTTTAGAGATGTGAAGAGGAGGAAATGAGAGCCCAAAGGAGAGATGCCCTTCTCAGCACAGGATAGGGTAGTAGGTGGATGAGTCAGAAAGAGGGCAAGGAGGAGATGAGGGTGGAGGGGGTTCCCATGAGGACACAGGAAGGCTGCTGTCTGCGGAGCAGAGTCAGGAGAAGGTCAGGAGCGCATAGCTGATGTAAAGCCCAGGAGGAGGAGGGGGAGGAGGCGGTGGTCCAGTCAGGTGTGAGAACACAGAGGAAGTTTCCCTGCAGCACGAGGTCTCTTGGGGAACAGAGGTACTGGAACTGGACAGGTAGAGAGGTCCGCCAGCAGGAGTCACCTTATACCCAGATGGGGACCTCCATCTTTCTCTGTGATCAGTGTTGAGTGTGATGGATCGAAGCGTGTAAATATCAAATTACTCACTACTGTGAACACCAAAGAAAAATCGTTGTTCACTTTGGGCCAAAAGCTGAGGCCCATTTTTATAACAGATAACGAATGTGTTTCCACCGATGGGCAACTTGGCTTGAGGGTAAGGCCAAAGAGTATTCCAAACACACACAGCAGATGTAGCTACACTTTTCTCCCACTGTCTACACGTTTAAAGGAAAATCAGCATTTGTGTCTGAATTATCTGAATAATTTCACAATTCTTCCTTTGCTTTTAGTAAATGCTCAAAAGAATTAAGAAACAAGCATCTTTAAGATTAGACATGGATGCCGCAGCCGAGCCCGCCCGCCGTACCACGCATCCTGGCAGTCAGTGGGTGAGCTGGGAGCCACGGAGGTCACCGTGGGGAGGCGGGGCGGGAACAGCGTGGCAGCCTCCTTACGGCTCTGTGGAGCCGCCTCCGGCCTCCGCTATTGGAGCCACCGGCAGCCTCCGGCAGTGGCCAGCCTTGCAGCGGTGTATTCTAGGTCAATGGCTTCTAAGACTCCAGTTGGATTCACTGGAGTCGGCAACATGGGGAATCCAATGGCCAAAAAATCTCATGAAACATGGCTATCCACTTATTATTTATGATGTGTTCCCTGATGCATGCAAAGAGTTTCTAGATGCAGGTGAACAGGTAGTGTCTTCCCCAGCAGATGTAGCTGAAAAAGCTGACAGAATTATCACCATGTTGCCCACCAGCATCAATGTGATAGAAGCTTATTCTGGAGCAAATGGAATTCTAAAAAAAGTGAAGAAAGGCTCACTATTGATAGATTCCAGTATTACTGATCCTATGGTTTCAAAAGAACTGGCCAAAGAAGTTGAAAAAATGGGAGCAGGATTCCCTGTTTCTGGTGGTGTGGGAGCCGCTCAGTCGGAGAACCTCACATTTATGGTAGGAGGAGTCGAAGAGGAATTTGCTGCTGCCCAAGAGTTGCTGGGGTGCATGGGCTCCAGTGTGGTGTATTGTGGAGCTTTTGGGACAGGGCAGGCTGCGAAGACCTGCAACAACTTGCTGTTAGCTATTAGTATGATTGGAACTGCTGAAGCTATGAATCTGGGAATCAGGTTAGGGCTTGACCGAAAACTCTTGGCTAAAATCCTAAATATGAGGGACAATGTTGGTCAAGGACAATGTTGGTCAAGAGACACTTATAATCCTGTACCTGGGGTGATGGATGGAGTTCCCTCGGCTAATAACTATCAGGGCGGATTTGGAACAACACTCATGGCGAAGGATCTGGGATTAGCACAAGGCTCTGCCACCAGCACGAAGAGCCCAATCCTTCTGGGCAATCAAGCCCATCAGATCTACAGGATGATGTGCGCAAAAAGCTACTCAAAAACAGACTTCTCATCCGTGTTCCAGTTTCTGCGAGAGGAGGAGAGATTCTGAATTTGCCCTTTGGCTGTGGGCACTGTTGGAAACCAAACTCTCTTGTAGCCACTTATAGCTCACCTCACAAGTAAATGGGCTTAATCAGAGGTCACCTGTCTGTTTTTGATTGTCTAGGTCACAATAAACCCTGGGATTTTTCACCCATTTTTAACTGCTTATTGTTTTTATCTGTTTAGCAAGCACCTCGTACCTGAATTTTTTTTTCCTTTTCTGCAAGCCACTGATGGTCTCTGCTAGCTAGCCAACTGACCTTTTTCAAAAGTATGATTCCTGAGCATCATCAGCTGAAACGTTGCCTACTTCAATCAGGATATTATTTACTCCGCTTTTCACTTTCACAGTTTCACAAATAAGACCAATTTTTTTCAACAGGATAAAACCTATCCTCAAGGAAGGAAAAGAAGTTGGTATGAGGAAACGAGTTAGGGAAAGGGGAAGTACAGTGAATTACTCCCTGTGTCCCTCAGGAAGTTTGTCCAGTTAGCCCAGTGGTGGTGGTCTTGCATTCTGAGGTTATGGTTTATTTTCCAAGAGTTGATAAAGCGAGAGAACGCTTTGCTGCATGTTATGTAATTTGGACCCTGCTATAGTATCTCGGTGCACCCCTCTTGTAACAACTCCCAATACTCAGCAAACTTTTTTTTTTAATATATTTTTGCTTCCTTGTACATTCTTACGACATATTTTTTGACTTTAGAAGAATGACTTCTTTAGACCTATTTCAGAGCCAATGATATATGCTTTAGATAATTATTACATTATCTTAAATATAACCATATTATTTTGAATTTAAATAAATTTCTATGCTGATAATAATAATAAAAAGATTAAACATGATTCTTACAAAAAGTCTACTTGAAAAAAGCAAAGTTGGGACTTCCCTGGTGGCCCAGAGGTTAAGAATCCACCTGCCAGTGCAGAGGACATATATTCAAACCCCTGGTCCGGGAAGATCCCACATGCTGTAGAGCAACTAAGCCCCTGCGTGACAACTGTTTCGCCTGTGTTCTGGAGTCCATGCTCCACAAGAGAAGCCGCTGCAACGAGAAGCCCATGCCCCACAACTAGAGAGAAGCCCCCGCTGGCCACAACTAGAAGAATCCTGCCTGCAGCAAAGAAGACCCACTGCAGCCCCCAAACAAAATTTTTTTTAATAAAAATAAAAAAATAAGTAAAACAGCAAAGTTTTTTGCTTCTGTTTTCACCCACATGAGAAAATATTTCATACAAGCACTAATGAGAGACCACTGAACAGGTGAGCTTTTTGGATTGCTTTCTTTTGTTTCCCAGACTTTCTGTTTTATTAGGAGGAAAAGACCACTCGACAGAGCAAGGCAGAGATCACCGCTTGTCTTCTGCCTGCTGCGAGCCAAGGTCATCAGTAAGTGGAAGTAGACTCCCTCTGATTAAGAATTCCTCTCATGTCCACAGACTTAAGCCTAGGCATGACAAGGACTTTTGAACTTCAAAAAAATATTTCAACATCTCGTCAGGCCAGTATGCTAAGCCTGATGGTCTCGTCCAGCCTCCAGAGAACCCTCTCTTCCCTTCTAGCGGAGCAGAGTGGGTAGCCCCACATCTGTATTTGGGGAGCCCAGCTGCCAGGAAAGAGATGAGGGTGATGCCAGGATGTCCACTCAGCAGTCCCTCCAGGACACTCAACCAGTTCCTGAATTGGGTGAGTTGACAGGTGATGAAGCAAGCCTTTCTCTACTGGCTTTATGCTCTCTTCCAGACAATAATGCTCAGGGGACGTGTGGACCGAGTGTTCCAGAGGCAGCAGGGAGCTGACCACCCTCACTCACTCCATCCTCTGTGTACAGAAATCCTTAAGGATGGTGCTGATTGAATGGATATTGGGCAAGAGCATGACAAGAGTTTCCAGGGTTCTCCATATGGGCCCACACAGCCCCCTGCTTCCTCTTTCTGAGCAGCATGACCCCGAAGTCATCAGGAACAATAAGCCTTTGTTACTATCTTTCAGTGTAACTTTTAAAATTCATGTTATTCTTGTAATACTTCACATACTGGCTTTTTTCCCCTCTAGATCACACCCATATATGTGTTTGTCCTTTTACTTCTCTTTTTTTTAACTTCTTATTTTATATTCTGAATGCATGCTAAGATGCTTCAGTCGTGTCTGACTCTTTGGGGCACTATGGACTGTAGTCCACCAGGATCCTCTGTCCAAGGGATTCTCCAGGAAAGAATACTGAAGTGGGGTACCATGCCCTCCTCCCAGGATCTTCACAATAGACACTGCGTCTCTTTAGTCTTCCGTATTGACCTCTAGTGCTACCTGGGAAACCCACTGGAGTATAGCCAATTAACAATGCTGTTATAGTTTCAGGTGGACAGCAAAGGGACTCAGCCATACATACACATGTATCCATTCTCTCCCAAACTCCCCTCCCAACCAGGCTGCCACATAACATTGAGCAGAGTCCCCTGCTCTACAGTAGGCCCTTGTTGATTATCCATTTTAAACATAGCAGTGTGTAGGTGTCCATCCCAAACCCCCTGCTCTCCGCCACCCCACCCTATGGTTACTTATGGTAACCATAAGTTCTTTCTCTAAGTCTGTGAGTCTGTTTCTGTTTCATGAATAAGTTCGTTTGTATCATTTCTTTTTAGATTCTGCATATGAGTGATATCGTGTAGGTGATCATACTTACAGTCTGCCCTTCTACTTCTCTTACATCCCATCTATTCCTTTCAGGAGATCACAGTGGTGATGATCACACCATCTGTTGTCAGGGAAAACTTGAACCTCAAGTGAAGTAAAACAAAACCTCTCACCCTCAGAGAGATGAACCAGCCACAAATAGCCCTGGGGAATCAGAGAGCCCAAGCTCAGACTCTTGACAAATCTATTCCAGAAGAATTTTTGTTTGGGGTTTTTAAAACCACAAAGCAGAGATGTTAGAGGTAATGTGATATTCTGATGGCTCAACTGCATAAAAGAAGGTGTACAGTAATCTTCTGACAGGGAATGTCATGCTTGAAGCTCCTCAGAGGTCTCAGGAGACCCCAGCCTTAGACAGAGACCCCTTCTGTCTAAGGACAGAAGACCTGAGGGACTAGAATGGATTCAGTGGGATGCCTCAGAGGTTCAGGCAATTCCTATTTGCTTGGCAGTTTCAGAAAAGAAAGCATTGGGGGCTGCCCCGCATATTTCATTTTCAAGGAGTTTCCAGTTCTGCGCTGCTGCTGTTTAGTCACTCAGTCATGTCCAACTCTTTGAGATCCCATGGCCCATAGTCCATCAGGCTCCCCCGTCCCTGGGATTCTCCAGGCAAGAACACTGGAGTGGGTTGCCATTTCCTTCTTCAATGCATGGAAGTGAAAAGTGAAAGTGAAGTTGCTCAGTCGTGTCCAACTCTTTGAGATTCCATGGACCATAGCCCACCAGGCTCCTCTGTCCATGGGATTCTCGAGGCAAGAATACTGGAGTAGGTTGCCATGCCCTCCTCCAGGGGTTCTTCCCAGCACAGGGATCAAATCCAGGTCTCCTGCGTGCATGCTGATTCCTTATCACTGAACCACCAGGGAAGCCCTTCTAATGCTGTAGATAATGATAACTTACTTATTACCTACTGACCAAGGCTTCACAGTACCAGCTGTAACTACTAACATTCAAGTTTTACTAAAAGTAGCATTAAAACATTAATGAAAGATAAATCATTTTGTAAGATCCTAGATTTCTGTGTGTTTCCCATAAGAAATTCTAGATAGGCCCCATAACTTTGAAGCATGAAAACCAAAATTTTATGATACTGGTACAAAGATGGAGCTATTTGACCCATAAAATAATAGCTTTAGGCAGACACTTGTTTATTACTTTAATAAGAGGAAAAGCTTTTGGCACAAAAAACTCAAAAAAAAAAAAAAACTTAATAAAATTCAATTGCCAAATTACCTATAATTAGAAAATGTCCAAACTGCTTTTTTTTTTCCAGCTGTCTTCATGGCCCTCCAATAGAAACTTTAGGTAAATCTTTCCTTTTCAATGTGTCATTTTCATTAAAATCCCTGCAATAGATAACTAAAATAGGGCCTTCCCCAGTGACTCAGCAGGAAGAATCCTCCTGCAACGGAGGAGATGCAGGAGACCTGGGTTTGATCCCTGGGTTGGGAAGACCCCCTGGAGGAGGAAATGGCAACCCATTCCAATATTCTTGTCTGGGAAATCCCACGGATAGGGGAGCTTGGTAGGCTGCAGTCAGTGGGGTCACAAAAAGTCATATACAACTAAGCAACTGAACAGCAGCAGCAGCAAGATGTAGAAGAAACCCAAATGTCCATCAAAAATGAATAGATAAAATACAGTGTGTACATACAATTATATATTATTCAACTCTTTAGAGCAAGTAAATCCCATAAGATACTGTCCAATGTAGATGAAACTTGAGGACATTACACTAAGTGAAATAAGCCAGTCACAAAAAGACAAATATTGTATGATTCCACTTGTATGAGGTATCTGGATTAACCGAACTCATAACAAGAGAAAGTAGTACCAGACGTCTGGGGAAGGGAGAAAAGTGGAGTTGTCCTTTCATGGAGATAGACTTTCAGATTTGCAACTTCTGAAGCTCTTTTTCACAACAATGTGAGTATGCTCAATGCTACTGAACTGTACAATAAAAAATGGTAAAGATGATAAGTTGTATGTTGTGCTTTTTTACTACAATAAAAACAAGACTGTTAAACAAGATCCCACTGTACAGCAAAGAGACCTGTATCCAATATCCTACACTAAGGACTTCTCTGGTGGTCCAGGGTTAAGACTTTGCCTTTCAAAGCAGAGGGGGAGGGTTCGATTCCTGGTCAGGGAACTAAGATCCCACGTGCCCAAGGCCAAAAGCCAAAACAGAAACAGGAACAATATTGTAACAAATTCAGTAAAGACTTTTAAAAAATCCTATGATGAACCATAATGGAAAAGAACATTGAAAAAAAGCATGTGTATATATGTATATAGATGTATATAGATAGATATTCATATATATACATTTGAATCCCTTTGCTGTATAGCAGTAATTAACACAATATTGTAAATCAACTATACTTCAATCAATAAATAAATGGAATCATACAGTTTTTTGTTTAATTGTTTAATTTGTCATTTCTTTTACAAAGCAGGGATGGTTGCACTGGAAAGAAAGCCCAGAGCACGTGACAGTTTATTTGTGGGGAGAGGTGGGGGAGCCAGATGTGAGGCACTGAGATTTTGAGGCCAAGGGTTTTTAAAAGCTAGCCAGGAAAAAAGTTTCTGGAGACAGAAGGGAAAAAAAAAGTATGATGGTGAAATCAATTTCTAGTAAGAAGCCAGGCCTCGCACTGGGGACTGTTGAGGCTCCAAGGCCACGGGACAGCGGAGATGCTGGAAGTCACAGAAGGACATTTCTTGCCCTAAGCTCACAGCTTCCCATCTGAATTAATCACTGAGATGATACTCAGAAGCTGAGTCTCATCGTCCCAGTTTGGAGGGGACACAACCTGAGTGAGGATGACAGTGTGTTGTCAGATCCCAAACCAAAGCAAGCAGTGGAAGAAGCTTCCCAATTATCAGCAAGTGAAGGCCAAATGCATATCATACCCCATTCATGCATTCAGCCTGTCCTCCGAACAGCCGTGGCTCCAGATGCTGCTCATGGATGTGGGTCAGGGCATCTCCGCTCCTAAGAACTTGCGTCTTGGAGGCAGCCATCTGCTAGGCTCCACTCTGTCACACAGACACAGTCCATGTTGTATGTCTCCCATCCTTGCTTTTCTGTGCCTTTTAAGAGTTGACTGAGACCTTGGACCAATCCTAGAAGACCATCCACCCTTGGTGACAGCAAGCAGGTGTTTGTACAGTTGGAAGGCCAATGTCCAGGTCCACACAGGGCTTGGCCCACAGGCAGGAAAGAGGGGCCAGAGCTTCCCACAGGGTGAAGGGCTCGGCTGGCCGAGGATGGGTGCTCGCCAAGAAAGGGGACACAGGAGAGGACGCAGCTATGGCTCCAAGAGCTGCAGTGAGACCTGCGAGCCAGGGAAGGGGTGGAAGGAAACCGAGAGAAGAAACAGCTCAGGTCACTTCAGCAGCGACTTCCACCCTGTGGTTCCCAGGAGGCCAGCGGCAGCTGCGCTGACAGGGGGCTGCGGAAGGAAGGGCTGCCCTGAGAAGGGGCAAGGCGTCTGCAGCATCCTTGGGGCCCCTAAAGTTAGACTGGAAAAGTCTTCTCCACCTCTTGTCTGCGGTCACCAAAGGGACTCTGGTGGGACATGGGAAGAAAATATCAGAAAGTCTACATCTCTTTAAAATACTCATCATTTTGAATTTTCACATTTATTTTTATTTTATGACGTATATCATCCGTTAATACAATGGTATCTGTACACAAGAAATTACAAATAATAATTCGTTAAGTAATAATAATTCCCAAGTAATAATAATTCCCAAGTGTATATTGGGAGTTTGTGTTCAAATATTTTAGCGATTAGGGCGAACAGTCCAGAAAGCCTGACGGTCCACCCTTTAATAAACTTCTGTACTTAAGAGTAGGACCAAGAGCACCATGCTTTAGGGGACACCCACTGCCTTTTGAGCCAAACCAGCAGGATGGCAGGAGAGGAGAAATCAAAACAGAGAGGGAGCTAGGCAAGCAGGGGTGGACTCACCAGGTGGAACAGATTACAAAGGAGCAGAAAGTAAAAATGTTAGGCGCTCAGTCATGTCCGATTCTTTGCAACTCCCTGAACTGCAGCCCGCCAGGTCCCTCTGTCTTTGGGACTCTCCAGGCAAGAACACTGGAGTGGGTAGTCATTCCTTCCTCCAGGGGATCTTCCCCACCCAGGGATTGAACCCGGGTCTCCTCCATGGCAGGCATACTTTACTGTCTGAGCCACCAGGGAAGCGCTTTGCTCACAAAGGGTCAGCAGAGGCAGACAAGTCCCTGAAAGACAGGAGAATTAAGGCAAGCACCTCCAAAGTGTAGTGGCGATTGGAGAGTGACTTGCCAAACGGCGACTTTGCTCAGGCCCATCTGTGCCTTTTCCTTTGGCCTCCGTACGCTGTGCTACTTCATTCAGAAGAAAAAGTGGACTACACGTAGAAAGGGTCTGTCCTTCAGGAGAGAGAGTTCATGTTCTTACTTGGTTTATTCATACCCTGAATCTGTCTTAAAGGGGACATGGGATGTGCCCGCATTCTCCACTGGATAAAACGCTCTCCAAGGACCGTACGTTCAGACACACATGCACATATACACACATACACGCATGTGTGCCCACACACGTATACACATGCACACACAAACTGAAGCCTGTGTTTCAAATTCATAGATTTATATGCTTCGAGTCTTAATTGCTATAATGTTCAATGTAATGTCTCTAGCAAGTAAAAATAAATAAGTACCAACAAGGACAGACTGTATAGCACAGGGAGTTCTGCTCAATGTTACATGGCAGCCTGGATGGGAGGGGGGCTTGGGGCAGAATGGATCCATGTGTGTGTATGGCCGAGTCCCTTCCCTTTTCTCCTGAAACTATCACAACGTTGTTAATCGGCTATGCCCCAATACAAAATAAAGTTTTAAAAAGAGAACCAAAGGGGAAAAGAAAGCACACAAAGTATAAGCGTGAGAGCTGTGGCCCTGGGCTGTGGGCTAGGAGCCAGGATGCAGGGGGCAGGGTCACCTGCTTCTCCCCTCCAGCACTTCCCCCAGGCTCTGCCTGTCCCCTGCTCCTACCCCCGTACAGCACCCAGTGAGACGGGGGCCAAGCCTGAAACTGAAACCTTTCAATCCCATAGGAAGTAAAGTAGGGATGTGAGGCTGAGACGTGGCTCGGGAACCAGGGATCCACGGCTCAGACTTCGCTCTGAACCCCTCCCCCCAGGATGCACATATCCAAACCTCATTGTGCGCCCTGAGCCAGGCTGTGTGGGGGCCACCGATGAGCACAGCAGACAAGCCCTGGCTCCCACTGAGCTTCTGGTCTGAGGCCTCATTACTCAGTCTGGCTCCCATCCACTGAGAGCCGCCAAGGAAACAGAATCCCAGCCCCCGCCCCAGGCCCCCTGAGCCAGAAGCCAACCCCAGGCAATTTGAATGCACATGCAAGTTTGGGAAATGCTGGTTTAGTTGTTTGTTTCCATGAAAAACAGTCAGACCAGGGGCTCGAAGACACGTACCACTTCCTTGACTTCCATGTGAGCTGCTGTTGGAGAAAAGAATTCCTCAACTGTTAGAGCTCAAAGGGATCTTGTTGTTCAGTTGCTCACTCATGTCAGATTCTTTGAGACCCCATGGACTGTAGCCCACCAGGCTCCTCTGTCCATGGGATTTCCCAGACAAGAATACTGGAGTGGCTTGCCATTTCCTCCTCCAGGGGATCTGCCCAGCCTAGGGATCGAACTCTCGTCTCTTGCTTTGGCAAGCAGATTCTTTAGCACTGAGCCATGTGGGAAGCCCGAAAGGGATCTTACAGTTCATCTCATTCTACTGTTTCATTTAGGGATGAAGAAATGGGAAGCCAGAGAGGTCATGTGAAGGGAAGAAGCTCAGGGAAGAAGCCAGAACTGGAACCAAGAATTTTAGTCGCAGCCACAGGGCTGAAGGGAGCCCTTCAGGGAGCGGTGTAAAAGAAAGGGAGAGAGAAACAAGACATATAGGACAGGGGGCCACAACACTGAAGACCCAGGGGTGCCTCAGAAATGTGGGGGGGCAGATTATTTCTACAGTCCTTTCCAAGCCTACTCTTTGATACCCTCCCAAGTTGATGCAGATAAAGAAATGCTGACCCCCTTTGGCTTCCCGGGCATGAATGTGCTTTTGTTCTGAGGGTGATGTTCTGGTCAATGAAACCTACCGGCACAGGAAGTGGCTATCAGGTGTCTTTCTGTCTCAATCCTCCAGACGAGCCTGTAAGTGAACCCTGGAGTCCAGGGTATGTGCATAAGGTTTACCCCTAAGGCCCTCAAATCCCTTTAGAGAGCATCGGAAGGGAATCAGTACACCCTCTGGGGAAATGCATGTGGATTACATCATCCTGCCAGGCTCCTCTGTCTGTGTGCTTCTCCAGGCAAGGATACTGAAGTGGTTAGCCATTCCCTTCTCCAGGGGATCTTACCCCTAACCAGGGATCAAACCCAGCTCTCCTTCATTGCAGGCAGATTCTGTACTCTCTGAGCCACCCAAAACTCCTCTCTACATCCAAACTTCTAAGTGCAGTCGTCAAGGACGCCAATAGCCTCTTACTCCTTCTCATCACTCATCTGAAGCACTGGACCACTTTTAAACTCAACCTTAAATCAACTTGAGAGACTCCCCCACAAGAACCAGCATGTTCTGTCAAAAACCAGATAGATTAAAAATGAATACAGGCAGTCACCAGACCTGTAGTGTCCAAGCCAAGCTGAGGGAGCAGGAGGCTGGCAGGTCTGAGCCGAGGGGGCTGTAATGGGCCTGCTACCGCCTTTTCTTCCCACCCCAGTAATAAATACTCAATTTGAGAGAGCTGATGGAAAAAGACAGGAGTGAAAAGTGGGCTTGACACATTTATGAGAAGGATTTGTCCTGGGTTTCTTGAGTATAAAGCCTGGAGTTTTTTCTATCTTACTAGAGGTAGCAGGGAATGAACACCTGTTTCATGTTTCCCGAACATGGCTTGGATGATTAGATGGATCATGTACCATTGCGACCAAAAAAAGAAAATCATTGAAAAAGATGGCTTGTCAAGTTAACAAGCATTGTATATTGTTTGCAATTTACAAATTGAGGAAGAGAGGCAGACACAGATCGCCAGAAGATAGAGATGCTGTTTCTCGTTGAGCTCATAGTGTATGTATTCTCAGTCGTGTCCGACTCTTTGCGACCCCATGGACTGTAGCCCAGCACGCTCCTCAATCCATGGGATTTCCCAGGCAAGATTACTGGAGTGGGTTGCCATTTCCTCCTCCAGGGGATCTTCCCGACCCAGGGATCGAATGCATGTCTCTTGTGTCTCCTGCATTGGCAGGCAGATTCTGAATGCAGTTTCTGACACTGGAACAGAGAACATTTTATGATGGATCTTTTGATCCCTTTTCCTAAAAGATGAGGTTGGGGATCTCAAATTGTTCTGTGCTTCCAAATCATGATGACAACTAGCAACTGTATCTGTCAGCTCCACGAGCTGGTTTTCCTCCAAGGCGGATGGAGCTGAGGATTTGTTACTTGATCTAACAGCAATGGCTTTCCAATAGCCAGACACGCACAGCATCATTGATCAGTGTGCCCTCTCCTTGTTTGCATTGGAACACTGCTCAATTTACACCAATTAAAGAATGCTTGGTTTGGGTATTGAAGAATCATTAAGGAATGCAAATCCCCAAGGGCTTCTAAAAATGACATCTGACTAGAATGGTGATTAAAGCATGAAGACCGCATTAGTATTTGAACAGTTTGACTGATACACAAAATCATTAGAACGTCTCTCCAGGAAGAGTGACATTGGGTCAATGTATGTACTTGCCTGGTCACCCTAAACAAATCTGACAAGTCTAATTTTAAGTAATTGCTCGGAGTTTAGTGGCCGCCTCTGTCCCCACAAGGGCAGCTGTCTGGACCACATATTGTAATTGAGATGTGTCTTTAAACGCGATGTGTCAACCCAGCATGCAAATGCACTCTCAGAAAAGGTTAAAGGTTAGTGATGCTGCAACGAATCGCTTTCCAGTCAAATTTCCACGTGAAAATTCTACTGTCACCAGCAGTCACCTCCCTCAGCTGATTCTACCTCATCCCGTGCAGGAAAGGCTGGGTTTTCTCGCTACGTCCTACTCTCCAGTTCAGCTAGAGACCATCTAAAAGTGTGTTCTCTGGACTAGAGGCATTAGCATCACTTGAAAACATGTTAGAAATGCAGAGTCCTGCCTCCTGCTTCCCCCAACCTGCTGAATCAGAGATGCTAGAGCTGAGATCTTGCATTAATGCTTTACTAAGTCCTGCCCTGATCTAAACCCCATTCGAGTTTGAGAACCACAGATCCAGACCCACTGAGCCTCTGTCTGGGATGAAATGGACACCACATAGGATAGTGATTTGCCTCAGGCCAGCCATGCAACCCAAATGATAGTGGGAGCTATGATGAAGTATGTTATCATCAAATCATTTGTTGTTTAGTAGTTCAGTCCTGTACAACTCTTTGTGACCCCATGGACTGCAGCACACCACAATTCCCTGACCTTACTATCTCCCGGAGGTTGCTCAAACTCAAGTCCACTGAGTCGCTGATGCCATCTAACCATCTCATCCTCTATCACCCCCTTCTCCCCCTGCCCTCAATCTTTCCAAGTATCAGGGTCTTTTCCAATATGTAGCTCTTTATACCAGGTAACCAAAGTATTGGAGCATCAACATGGACTATAGCCCACCAGGTTCCTCTGTCCATGGGATTTCCCCCAGGGAAGAATACTGGAGTGGGTTGCCATTTCCGTCTCCAGAGGATCTTCCTACCCAGGGACTGAACCTGAGTCTCTTGCATCTCCTACATTGGCAGGTGGGTTCTTTACCACTACCTTCCCCACCTGGGAAGTCCAAGAGCCACCTGGGAAGCCCTGAAATCATTAATCCTTGACTTTATTATTCAATAAAAACATATGGGCTTCCCTGGTGGCTCAGTCAGGAAAGAATCTGCCTGCAATGCAGACCAAAGCTCAATCCCTCGGCTGAGAAGATTCCCTTGGAGAAGGGAATGGCAACCCACTCCAGTATTCTTGCCTGGGGGAAATCCCATGGACAGAGGAGCCTGGCAGGCTACAGTCCATGGGGTCACAAAAAGTTGGATGCAACTTAGCAACTAAACCACCACCACCAAAATTTTGAATATACTTTGCTGCCCTGTTTTCTGTTTGTTTGTTTGTTTTGGCAGGTATATCCCCCCCCCCTCATCCCGGAGAGCTTATGCAGGAGAGTCCTGGCTGGCGGGTGGCTGGTTTGCCTCTTCCTTCTCCTGGGCCCTAGAGACAGAACCCCCAGGGCTGGCTGTAGGCTGCAGCCTCTGGACTAAGTGCTGGGGAAGGCTCATCTGAGCTGGAGATTTCATTGCTGTGGTGAAAGCCTTGCAAGATGGCTTCTTCAGTCCGTGGGGATCGTGGGTGCATAGGTGGAGACTGAGTCTCCACTGCCAGGGGTCCCCGAAAGGACCAGGAGGAGCAGAGCCCTTGCTGACTCCCACTGGCTGTGTGGCCAGAACCACAGGTGGTGTGAAGCAGAGGGCACTTGGGGAATGTTTGTTTCTACTTGATAACCCAGCATCTCTCAGGACCCTTTGGGACTTTCGGACGATCCCTGTGCACCGTTAAAAATGAGTGACGTGCAGCATAGGAGCACAGAAGCACAGTGGGGGGTGAACATGGAGCTTCTCCTCTACTTAGGCTATAATTGAATACAATCAGACTTCCAGGAGGACTAACTAAACAATAAGTTTCGGATTTAATTCTTTTTTATTAATATGAATCACTATCTCTTGCCATCTTATCCCAGTCTGACAACCCTCGAGCTACAAGGAGCCTGGTAACTACAAGCAAGGACATCAAATCCAAACAGAAAAATAAGGGCCGCCTCATCTGCAGGCTCCAGGAGCTTGAGTTCCCAGTGCAGGCGGCTTAGCCAGATGGTGACCCTGTGAGATAAAAGGTTTTTTCTCAACTCGTCCAGCTCCCAGCAGACAGATAGAGCCAGTTTATACCACAGGCTCCCGTTCTTTGCTTCCTGGACACCCTCACCCCAGGTGAGCCTGTGCGCCCATGGCCCCCGTCCCCTCCCTCCATCCCTCCCTCCATCCCACCCGCCTGCCTTCCCTTCCCACTACCCACAGTGATGCTCAGCCTTTCAGCCTTTCAAGCCGGCGCCCTGTGCGGGGCAGGGTTAAAATGTGCCTCTGAATGGGGAGGAGAGACAGGGTGGATTAATGGCAGCGGCAGAAGAGTGATACAGGCCGAGCAGAACAAAACGAGGGCGACCCGGACGAAACAAAGCCCCACAATAGATCATTTCTGAAAAGTCATCGGGCAGCTTTGAAACCCGGGCCTCTGTGGGTCCCGGGCAGTTTCGCAGCCACGGGCTTTCAAGACACATGAATGGAAACGGAACAGTAACTCTTTCTCCCAACTCTTTTCAGGGGTCTTGTCAGCAGAGAAGGATTTACCATTCAATTCCCATACTTTTATGTGGGAAATTAGGAATTGGCTCCTGAAAAAGCAATTGCCTTTTTAAACTCTCATAAATTGTGACAATCTCATAGATTCACCCAAATTTCTTCTTTCTTCTCTCCTTTCCACTTACAGTTCATTTTTTAAAAATATACTCATAAACACACATATACGTACACATTTCCATCTTGCCTTTTCTCAGGAGTATTTTCTACAAAAAAACCCTCCAACCAAAGAAGATTCTCATCTGCCGCTCTGTTTTTTTTTTTTTTGATCCTTAACTATGTCGAGTTTATCACAGTTCAACACAGACTTAACTTCTTCTTGGAATGAAAAGACCAATCCTTTCCAGATAGGAATCCTATATATCTGGGGTGTTTTCAAGATTAATTTTTTATGTGGACCACTTTTAAAGTCTTTATTGAATTTTTTACAATATTGCTTCTGTTTTATGTTGTGGGTTTTTTGGCCATGAGACATGTGAGAGCTTAGCTCCCTGACCAAGGATGAAACCCGCACCCCTGCATCGGAAGGTGAAGTCTTAACCACTGGACTGCTGGAGAAGTCCTGGCTTTTGGAAAGGTGACAGGGGTTGAGTGAAGCTTATGCAAAGTCAGAAGCAAAATAAAACGGGATGTTTTCTTGATTCCCAACTCAGCAGCTGTGTGCTGAGTGGTGACTAGCCCTGAATACAGGCTACTTCTAAGACACTTGGGTCTTCCTGGGGGAGACCTCAATCATCCGTCCCTATTTGGCGGGCCTGACGGTGTATTCTCAGGGAACAGTGCAGAGCAGGCTCTTCTTTCACAAAAGCCCTCGGCGTTTGCCATGTCAATCTCATTAACCTTCCCTATCCTGGGATCCAGGCCCAGAGAAACCCAGCTTAAGCTCTGAGCCAGCCTGTCTGATCCGACTCCCCAAGCCTCACCCAGGGATGCACTCGGGGGAACCTTACCCCAGGAAACCCAGGTGTGCTTGACCCCCGCTTCCCTGTCCCCTCGCCCCGCCCCCTGGAGAGCCCAGCTCCAAGGCTGATTCCCATGGAGCAGCTATGCTGACCGCCAGCCACTCTCCGGGGCAGTCAAGCATGCCCTGAGTCCTCAGAAATGCCTTGAGGTGAGAGATGGAAAGGATGGGGGTGGGAAGAAAGGAGGCCAATCCACCACACCAGCCCATCCGTGAAGCCAGGCTGGGACACGTAACTATTTCCTGATGTGCAGAAGTTGAAACCTGGACTTCCTCTCTCTTTAGATGTTTCAGATATGCAAACGCGAACCCCACAAAAGGAGTCTAATGGTATACTTAACACAGACTATTTCAGATCCTTATATCACCCCTCTAAGAAATCAAAATAAAACAAAATAAAATGAATTTAGGAAGAGAGAAATCAATTTCTTATTTTTGAGGACAGTGTTTAAAAAAAAAATAGAAATTTGCAATATACGTGTATCAAATCCACACGCTGTAAACCTTAACTTACACAGCATGATGTCCATTTATCTCAGTAAGTCAGGGGAGAAAAGAGAACCTTCGAAAGAAAATCCCCATAGTCACTGCACAGACACCAGTGTGTTCAGGAGCTCTGTCATCTCCCTGAAGTAGCTTACTTGTTCAGAATTATTTCTAAAGGAGTCAGGATGTCGATCTTTAAGAGGTCAAATCTCACTTAAAAATTAATTTTGGAAGGAAAGGATGGTCCTTACACACAGATTTCACTTGCTTGAGAAAAATAGATTGCTGCAGTCCAAGAAGCTTTTAAAAATTAACATTTCCATTTCCTCCNCTGTAGCTGCGGCGAGTAGGGAGATGTGTATAAGAGACAGCCCCCACCCATCAAGGAGCCGTCTTTTCATCGTAATGACAGGCAGAAAGGTCTCGGCAAGCATGTCCCCAAGGCGCCACAGGGCCAGAGGGCATAAAATATTTAGCAGCCAGTGTTGACAAGAAATGGGCTTTAGGAAATTGAAAATTCCCCTGTCACTTTAGAGTAAACT
Organism: Neotragus pygmaeus; assembly: GCA_006410875.1. Lineage (NCBI taxonomy): Eukaryota > Metazoa > Chordata > Mammalia > Artiodactyla > Bovidae > Neotragus > Neotragus pygmaeus. Next base: position 1,765,712 of record SJYV01025548.1, read on the forward strand.
GTGTTCTTGATGCAGCCGAAGGCAGCTGTGATGCTGTGCTGCGGGGAGTGCTGGGAAGTGTGAAGGGAGGCAGCCCAGCCGCTGGCGCTGTGCTGTGGGGCAGAGGGGGCCCAGGCCGGGGGCGAGGGAGCAAGCAGACCCTCGGATCAGTGCAGCTGGCAGGGCCTGCTCCGTGCTGAGAAGGGCCCTGAGCTCAAGGGCCGAATGGAGGTGGCCACGTCTCAGAGGTGTATTATCTTCTGGGGTTTCTTTTCACTATAGTCAACTCCCACATGGGCATTGCAGGAAATATAAAAAATTTTAAGTAACAAAGAAGAAAGTTAAAATTGCCTCTCCTCCCAACACCGGTTAACATTTCAGTATATAACCTCAAGCTTTTAACCCCGCTTCTGTCCATCATCTATCTACTTTATTGTTGTCTGGTTTCCCCAATTGGGATCACACTGTGATTACAGTTCTGCAAACTGTTCTTTCTACTTAATACATAGCAAACATCTTCCCATGTCATTAAATATCCATCTGTAACATCACTTGTAACTGCTGCACAGAGTGTTCTAACCTGTGGGTGAATGAAATGGGCTATCATTTCTTCGGCCAGGTCTCTGTCAATGGGCATCTGGGTTGGTTCCAGCCTTTCACCATTATTAAAAATGGCTGTGATAAGCACTTCTGTAGTCAGGGATGTACAGGAGTAAGTTTCTGGAAGAGAAATTGCTCACTCAAAGGTATAACATTTATTTAAATAAGCCCCAAGTTGGGCAGAATGTCAAGGACTTGTTGGGGGCTCAGGATCCTAAGGGGAAGAGTCCCCAGCCGTGGAGTGGATAAGGCAACTGCAGGCAGCAGCTGTCCGCCTACGTGCCTTGTGGCTGGACCTCTCGGGGAACAGAGTTGGCAAAGGGCTTCCCTTACTGCCAGCACCTCTCAGGGCGAGATACTCAACATCCCAGCCTCCAAGGCCACCACCAAGGCAAGAAACAGCATCCTCACCTTAGACCTGCCAGGCCGCAGTCTCCTGCGTGCCCACCTGCAGGCCAGCCCCCTGTGATCCTTGCTGGCATACCGGCCTGGCTCAGAGGAGCCTCAGACCTGGGGCCCAGGACCTCTGAACCCTCCATTCCCATAGCTGATATTGTTCATCTCTCCCAGGTGGACTTGTTCTCTGAGGTGCTAGAAACCATCATCCAAAGCAAGATATCACCAACTTCAGTATGCGTGTGCAGGAGCCTCCAAGGGATTTTATTGAAATGCCAATTCAGATTCAGTAGGTTTGGGGTAGGGCCTACCATTCTGCTGTACTGACCAGCTCTCAGGCGATGCCAACACTCTCAGGCCAGAGATCACCCTTGAAAGAGAAAGATCCAGTTTTGATTCCAAGGCACATATTAGGATCATCCAGGATGCTTTTGTGCCTTTCCCAGAGCCGCATACCCAGGGATCTAATTTAATTGATCAGAGGTGGAATTTTAGCGTCAATACTTTCTTAAATCATCACAGGTCCTTCCTGTGTAGCCAGATTTGAGAATCGCAAGTCTGCAACTACATCAGACAGGGGCCAGGGTCGCTTTCACTTTACATCCCCAGCCCCTAGCCATGTGTTACTCCATGAACGCAAAGAACTGAGAAATCCTCTATCATGCATTTAGCAACGATTCATGTAAAATCTTCCTTAAGCCTCTAAACAACTTCTCCTTCAGCCTCCAGACTCCATCTGCCTTCCCCTCCCACCTCCGTGACATTAGCTGCCATCCTTTGAGCGCTTCTGGGGGGTCAGACCCTCGGGACTGTTGCCATTATTTATCTCACAGATGTGAATATTGAGGCTCGGAGAGGCAGAGTAACTTGCCCAAGGTTGTAAGTGGGGGAACTGGGATCTGAATCCAGGCCTGTCTGACTCTGTAGTCTCTCCTCTCACCTGTTCCTTTTGTTTATTTGTCTGTTGTCCCCTTCTTTGTGTTTTGTCAGTCTAACGTAGACCATCAGATGTCTCGGTGGGGCTCTGCATAGTTTCTGTCTGATCAGGGGCTGATATCCGCGGATGATGACAGGCTGCTGCCTGCTGATCAAGCAGGACTGCCTGTGCTGGCGCTTGGTCCACTCTCCAGCGACCCAAGGCTCTATGGGGTGTGGGATGATCGGTGGTGGGCACCTCACCAGGCATCTGAGTGTCCGTGTCTCCATTATCAGGTTCGCCTGGAGTGGCCCACAGACCTAGCCGTCAACCCGATGGACAACTCGCTCTACGTCCTGGACAACAACGTGGTCTTGCAGATCTCTGAAAATCACCAGGTGCGCATCGTCGCCGGGAGGCCCATGCACTGCCAGGTGCCCGGCATTGACCACTTCCTGCTGAGCAAGGTGGCCGTGCACGCAACCTTGGAGTCGGCCACTGCTTTGGCCGTCTCTCACAATGGGGTCCTATATATTGCTGAGACCGACGAGAAGAAGATCAACCGCATCAGGCAGGTCACCACCAGCGGAGAGATCTCACTGGTTGCTGGGGCCCCTAGTAGCTGTGACTGTAAAAATGATGCCAACTGTGACTGTTTCTCTGGAGATGATGGTTACGCCAAAGATGCGAAGCTGAATATCCCATCTTCCTTGGCTGTGTGTGCTGACGGGGAGCTTTATGTGGCCGACCTCGGGAATATCCGAATCCGGTTTATCAGGAAGAACAAGCCTTTCCTCAACACCCAGAACATGTATGAGCTGTCCTCCCCGATCGACCAGGAGCTCTACCTGTTTGATACCAGTGGCAAGCATCTGTACACCCAAAGCCTACCCACGGGAGATTACCTGTACAACTTCACCTACACCGGGGATGGTGACGTTACGCTCATCACAGACAACAACGGCAACATGGTCAACGTCCGCAGAGACTCCACAGGGATGCCCCTCTGGCTGGTGGTCCCGGATGGCCAGGTGTACTGGGTGGCCCTGGGCACCAACAGTGCGCTCAAGAGTGTGACCACACAGGGACACGAGTTGGCCATGATGACATACCACGGCACCTCTGGCCTGCTAGCCACCAAGAGCAACGAAAATGGATGGACAACGTTTTATGAGTACGTATCAAGACCAGGCCATTTGGGGGTTTTGTTTCATGGGTGCACTGTAGAATTAGAGATCAACTGATGAAGTGTTCATTTATGGATGTTTTTTTATTTTAATTCACTTGAGATGCAAACCATGACCGATTACATGTTCTGCATGTTGATAACCCAGATGATTACTCCTAGGAAGGAACATCGTGTGGTAGAAAAGGCATGAGCTTTGAAGTTAGAGAAGGGCTTGAATCCGGCTTTCCCTGTGGACTTAATCTCTCTAGGCCTCAGCTTCCACCCCTGTAAAACGGAAACCTTGCCCCATGGACTCGCTACAGGGAGGTGACATAGATGGAAAATACTTGGTTACGTGTCAGCAATTGTCCACATAGTCCAAGTCCACATTTTTTTAAATTAATTTATTTTTCACTGAAGGATAATTGCTTTACAGAATTTTGCTGTTTTCTGTCAAACCTCAATATGAATCAGCCACAGGTATACATATATCCCCTCCCTTTTGAACCTCCCTCCCATCTCCCTTCCCAGCCCACCCCTCTATGTTGATACAGAGCCCCTGTTTGCATTTCCTGAGACACACAGCAAAATCCCGTTGGCTATCTATTTAACATATAGTAATGTACGTTTCCATGTTACTCTTTCCATACATCTCACCCTCTCCTCCCCTCTCCCCATGTCCATAAGTCTGTTCTCTATGTCTGTTTCTCCACTGTTGCCCTGTAAATAAATGCTTCAGTACCATTTTTCTAGATTCCTTATATATGTGTTAGAATACGGTATTTATCTTTCTCTTTCTAACTCACTTCACAAGTCCACATCTTTATGATTCATAACTTTTTCTTTCACTTTTAGCATTTTGGATGGAATTTGTGAAGTGTATTAGATGCTTCCCTTTTCGTTACACAGGCATAAATCTTTCTTTTATGAGTCAAAGTCATTAATAAGAAACAAGGCATTTGATGCTGCCACATTGATCTCAGAGAAACAGCAGTGTGTAATCCTGAAGAAAGATCTCAGCTCCCTGCCCTGGGATTGAACCTGGGTAACCTGGATGAAAACCAGGAATCCTAGTCACTAGAAAAGCAGGGACTAGAGGCTAGAAGTAAAGTGGCCCTGATTCTTGCCCCAGTTTGAGAGCAAGAATGTTTCAAGGAGGCAAAAACTGTAAAAGCAGAAAGTTTATTATTAGAGGCACAACATAATGTCTGGGAGAGCACACAGGAAAATAGTTTGTTTATGTGACTCAGAAGCAGGGCAGAGATACACACCCAGAGAGAGAGGGTATGGTCATCCTCTGTAATGAAGAGGAATGCAGTAATTGAGAGAGACATACCCAGAGACAAGTGTGGGCATCCTGAATGAGGAGGCACACAGCAAGAAGGTGATTTAAATCACTTATCTAGCATCATCCTTCCGAGTCTTTGTTTACTTTTGACCGATTATCTAGTTTCTTTCTTCACCCTGACTGGTCCTAGGACCCTCCCCAGGATGCATGCACAACTTTTCGCTAAGGTGGATCCCACCACAGAGGTCTGTGTGTGCATGTCCACAATTACGGGGTGGGGTCCCCTCCCTTTCGACCCCTAAGGAGCCTCCCTGCACTTGGGCAGGCAGGGAAGTCGTCCTTGACCTCAGGAGTGGGCCTCTTATCGCTTTACTTTAGCAGAGCTCAGCTTTTGCCACTAGCTTTGTCCTTGGAGTGTCTGGGTGAGAACAAAGCTTGAATTTTACTCCACTCAACAAATAGCAGGTGTCTAGCCCAGGGGCCCATCTGTCTCCTACCTCCATAGGAAGCTAGTTCCAGGGAAATGAGGCTATAGACCCATCCATTCCTGCCTGAAGTGATTCTAAACGGTTCTTTCCTTAGCTCCTGTGCCTAATCCTTAGTTTTACCACCTCCTCCCTCCATGTGGCGCTATCATATCGTTGTTTCAATCATAGTGGCCGACTTCAGTGGCTCACTTCCCTTCTCTTCATCCAGGGTAGGGGTTCTTAAATGGTGTAGTCAGAGAACCAGACATTCAGCTTATTATAATCCTCGCCAAAATTAAATATGTATATATATCTCCAGGGTGTTCCTCTATGAGGTATTTTAATGAATAGACTTGTAACATCTATTTCTACTTAGATCCTTTGTAAGCTTCTTTTTGAGGTTTTAGCCATGTTCCACACAACTGAGGCTGTCAAGTATTAGACAAGTACATGGGAGACAGGAAAGGAACTAGCCTCGCTGCCCATCACTGATGGGCTAGGAACTGTATTACTGCATTCAGGCCGCGAATCACCTCTGGAAGAAGCAGAAACGGAGACACTGAGGCTCAGACAGGCTCGTTTGTTCATTATTGTCTAGTGAGACCTCACAGAACAGGGTCACAGCCCACATCTGTCTGATACCAGAGCTCTCGCTCCTGCAGCCCTGCCCTGCTGCCCTGTGCGGAGTTTGTTAATTCCAAATGAACTTGAATCTTTGAACCCTAAGTTTTTCTCAACCTCGATCAGGCATTAGTTGCTCACAATCCTAGCATCCCAAACAAAAGGCACATTCATTGATTTTTGAATACAATTTGCACCAAAAAAGAAAAAGTCACAGCAGTTTGTACAAAGTTCACTGGCTAAAGTCCCTTCTCCAAAGGGGTACCTTGTTAATTACCAAAAAACAAGCTAGTTCCTGGAAAATGAGGCTATAGATCCATCCATTCCTGCCTGAAGTGATTCTAAACGGTTCTTTCCTTAGCTCCTGTGCCTAATCCTTAGTTTTACCACCTCTTCCCTCCACATGGCACTATCATATCATTGTTTCAATCATGGTAGCTGACTTCATTGGCTCACTTCCCTTCTCTTCATCCAGGGTAGGGGTTCTTAAATGGTGTAGTCAAGAAAACAGCAATTATCTTGATTAATTCATCGAAATGGAAATACATTAAATAATTCAATTTTCCCCCAGTTGCCCAATGGAAATCCCTTATACATTATTTAGCCAATACAGGGGTTTCTTTGTCAGAGCAAGTCGTTGCCCTCGATTCGTTCTCAAGGTCACTCCCTCAAATCGCAGACTGAATGCTTACACATCACTGCAGCCGTTACTTTCAACCAGCCCTGAAATTGAAAAGCATTTCCACACCTCTACCAGCAAGGATCCCCTTCCCCTCTCCCTGTCTTTCTTGATGAAATTATACAGCCATATTTGATGGTTTATGAAGAAGGACGTTCGTACCATCACTTTTTAGAAAATTGCATTTGGAATTCCAAAGTATCTACTTCATAGCTGTATTCAGAAGCAGAAGATAAAAGCCCTAAAAGAAAAAAGTGAAAGTCACTTTTGTTGAGATCCAACTGGGTACCAGGCTCTTTCTCATTTAATCTTCACAGCAACCTCAGATGGTAGAGATTATCAGTCCTGTTTTTTACAGATGATCAAGGCACAGAAAGAGCAGCTAACTAGTCTAAAATCACACAGTGAGAACCGAGCAGAACCGGAACGCATGTCCCTGTTCTTTCAACCGCACCGACTGGGTTCACCTAAACTCTTCGTAACTTGTCTGTATGTAACGGACTAAAGTTGTATCTTTTTCATAGGGATAGTCTGGGGTTCACACTTTCAGTGAGATAAAATATGGAAAACGATGTCTGACTCATCATAAGTACTCAAATGACAGTTATTGCTACTGCTGTTATTATTTCAAGTAATATTAGTATTAGCATTTCAAGCAGTAGTATTAAGTAATTGCAGAGATGTTGTTTGGGCATGTAAGGTATTTACCTGGCAGCGGTTGCGAGTCAGCTAATCAAAGAAACAGACCAAAGTTGTAATTGAAGTTAGTAGAAATTAGAGGAGGGCTTCCCTGGTGGCTCAGATGGTAAAGAATCTGCCTGCAGTGCAAGAGCCCCAGGTCCGATCCCTGGGTCGGGAAGATCCCCTGGAGAAGGGAATGGCAACCCACTCCAGTGTTCTTGCCTGGAGAATTCCATGGACAGAGGAGCCTAGTGGGCTACAGTCCATGGGGTCACAAAGAGTCAGACACAGTTGAGTGACTAACACACACATGCATGCCCGCGCGCGCGCACACACACACACACACACACACACACACACAGGAATTAGAGGGCAGATCAGAAGAGCAGACTCAGATGTCAAGTCTGAGGGATGAAGGTATGAACCAGGAAAGGCGTCAGATTGCTGAGAATACCCAAAATGGATGGGAAAGAGTTATACAAGATGGGTCCAGGAAAAATGGTTCAATTCAGGTTCTGAACATAGCAAGGATACTTATTTTTACTGGATATTTGCCATGTGATTTCAGGAGCAGGCTGGCTTCAGATGTGTATAAGAGACAGTTATACAGCCATATTTGATGGTTTATGAAGAAGGACGTTCGTACCATCACTTTTTAGAAAATTGCATTTGGAATTCCAAAGTATCTACTTCATAGCTGTATTCAGAAGCAGAAGATAAAAGCCCTAAAAGAAAAAAGTGAAAGTCACTTTTGTTGAGATCCAACTGGGTACCAGGCTCTTTCTCATTTAATCTTCACAGCAACCTCAGATGGTAGAGATTATCAGTCCTGTTTTTTACAGATGATCAAGGCACAGAAAGAGCAGCTAACTAGTCTAAAATCACACAGTGAGAACCGAGCAGAACCGGAACGCATGTCCCTGTTCTTTCAACCGCACCGACTGGGTTCACCTAAACTCTTCGTAACTTGTCTGTATGTAACGGACTAAAGTTGTATCTTTTTCATAGGGATAGTCTGGGGTTCACACTTTCAGTGAGATAAAATATGGAAAACAATGTCTGACTCATCATAAGTACTCAAATGACAGTTATTGCTACTGCTGTTATTATTTCAAGTAATATTAGTATTAGCATTTCAAGCAGTAGTATTAAGTAATTGCAGAGATGTTGTTTGGGCATGTAAGGTATTTACCTGGCAGCGGTTGCGAGTCAGCTAATCAAAGAAACAGACCAAAGTTGTAATTGAAGTTAGTAGAAATTAGAGGAGGGCTTCCCTGGTGGCTCAGATGGTAAAGAATCTGCCTGCAGTGCAAGAGCCCCAGGTCCGATCCCTGGGTCGGGAAGATCCCCTGGAGAAGGGAATGGCAACCCACTCCAGTGTTCTTGCCTGGAGAATTCCATGGACAGAGGAGCCTAGTGGGCTACAGTCCATGGGGTCACAAAGAGTCAGACACAGTTGAGTGACTAACACACACATGCATGCCCGCGCGCGCGCACACACACACACACACACACACACACACACAGGAATTAGAGGGCAGATCAGAAGAGCAGACTCAGATGTCAAGTCTGAGGGATGAAGGTATGAACCAGGAAAGGCGTCAGATTGCTGAGAATACCCAAAATGGGTGGGAAAGAGTTATACAAGATGGGTCCAGGAAAAATGGTTCAATTCAGGTTCTGAACATAGCAAGGATACTTATTTTTACTGGATATTTGCCATGTGATTTCAGGAGCAGGCTGGCTTCCAGATCCACGTCTCAATCAGACAGAAATAATGCCTGACCTACCCCATTTTAGGGCCATTATAGGGATCAAACGATTAAGTAAATGCTGAAAGTGAAAATACTTTACAACCAATGTTGCTCCCAAGAAGTTATGGTATAAAAATTATCATTATGGTATTTCTCAATACAGATTTGGACAGATTTTGCCAGTGCACATTGCTCCAGTGAATTTCCTACTTNGAAATGGCAACCCACTCCAGTGTTCTTACCTGGAGAATCCCAGGGACGGGGGAGCCTGGTGGGCTGCTGTATATAGGGTCGCACAGAGTCGAACACGACTGAGTGACTCAGCAGCAGCAGCAGCAACAGCAGCAGGACAATAAAAAATTAAAATGACAACCTTTAAGAGAAGTTAAAGTCTCACCCGGCAGGGCAGGAGGCAGGGCTAGGGGTGGAGGATGGTCTCCATTGCCACACTGAGGTGCTGGACGCATTCATGCAGGCTGTTGAGGCCTTACTGAACTGGCCAGTGGACGGGCAGGTCCTGATCACCCCCCGGAATCCGGATGGCACCGAGGGCTGGCCAGGCAGGGTCAGAGGACACATGGGGAAGGAGGTGTGTTTGTTTCATCACATACAGTGGTGCACGTATAGTGATGATGGGCCATCACGTGCCTTGGGAACGAGTCACTGAGTCACAGGGAACAATGCAGCCTGAAACCCGTGGACCTTTAGTCCAAAAATGTGCAGGTGACAAGGTGAGGCCCTGGACACGGAAGAGAGAGTGGGTCCCACAGCACTGCCTTCTGACCCCAGGGTGCCCTGGGGTCAAGAGCAGCCTTCAAGCAGGTGACCGGAGAGATCCTAAGAAGCAGTCTGTTTATAGAAGGGTCCTTGGGGTTAGAAAACCAAACCCGGGAGAGCAGTTATCACCCTGGGCTGGAAGCAGCCTTGGGAGGATGGGTTCCTAACCAACAGAAAAGCGACCATGTCACCCTCAGGCCAGAAGAGGGGGCAGAGCCATCATCACACTGACGCTACCTGTCTGCTCCCCAGTTTAGAGGCAAACCCCGGGTGGGGGGCAGAGAGGCTCTGATGCACTTCCGGTGTCCCTTCCTGCATGACAGGGGTGGAAAGGGACAGGGGGTCTGCAGGGGCACACGGAAGATGTCCAGCCCCCGTAGTTGACTTTCCCTTCATCTTCTTTTCCCGCCAGACCTTAAGCTCCCAGAGGACCAGGATACAGTTTACCCCCTGCTGGGTCCCAAGTGCCCACAAGCGCCCACACACAGTGGGCACTCAGAGAGCATTTGCCAAATGACTGCAGAGAAGCAAAGAAGAAAACCACTCACCCTGGACTTAACAGCAAGCAGGTAACAAGCAACATTTTATAAAAGGTAAAAATAGCCCTTAACAGGGTGTTTCCCTACGGTAAACCAGTTCTTACTTTGACCATTCTGCCCAGAGCAAAATACAGCTGACATGTATAAGAAGAGAAATGGAAAAGCATAGAAGAGTTGCTGAAAAGATTATATTTATGCTTTGCTTGGAGTGAAGAAAAGTTTGGGGGAAAGGGACCAAAGAATTTTAAATGGCCTTTTTAAAAAAAAATACAAGAAGTACGTCTTTCTCCTAACTTTCGGACCTGTGGTCTAGGAAGAAGGGGCCGGTTGCCAGGATTATTAAAGAAACTCTGTGTGGAGCAGTGGAAAGATGTCAGCTTGTGGGTTTCTCTGCCACAGGAGGTTTTGGAGCCCAACATTGTCTGGATTTGATGACAGGTAATGACATTAACTAATTACAAAACTAATCTCATTTGGAGCAGTGGAAGCTGAGATCATGATAAGCATAATCAAATCCCTGACTTCGGGGCTTCAGGAATGGGAGGATAAGCTTTCTCTCTTTGCAAAGCTTGACCAGATGCTTTTCAGAGCCCTTTGTCTGAGTGTTCTGGAAGCTGCAGACACCAATGAAGGTGGAAACTAGCATTCTGAACCACAGCACCCAGTGGTCTGCTTGGCATCAAGCAAGCATGGGGGTCCCAACTGGCTGAAGATGAGCCTTGCCAACCCCCTACCATCCGGAGCTCCAACAAGGTTAAGTGCCTGGCCCTCTACTTCCTCTCTCTTTCCCTAAAAGCCTGAAGACCCATGCCTCCTGACCCCCATCACTGGTTGGGTCATCTTGGACAAATTCCAACTCATTGGACCCTCTGTTTCTTCCTCTACAAAGCAGAGATGAACATATTGGTCCCACTTGCCTCAGCAAATTGACGTGAGGATCCAGTGAAGTAGCATTTACTTTGCGTGTTACAGGCTTCCCTGGTGGCTCAGACGGTAAAGAACACACCTCAACACAGGAGACCCAGGTTCAATCCCTGGGTTTGGAAGACCCACTGGAGAAGGGAATGGCACCCCACTCCAGTATTCTTGCCTGGGAAACCCCATGCATAGAGGAGCCTGGCAGGCTGCAGTCCACAGGGTGGCAAAGACTAACAGTTTTCAGGACTGTTCCTGGATGGAACTAGTGACCGTGGCATTTCCATGGCTCAGCTCTAGGCTCTGCTGGTTCCTTAAAGGGCTTGAGATGCTCTGAAGGAGGTTGGCCTCTTCTCTTTCCTCCTCCCAGGGAACCTGGGAAAGAAGAAGGAAGAAAGAAGGTGATGGAGGTGACTGACGACTAGAAAGGTGCCCAGCTTCTTTATTTTAAGGATTCTCACTTTCCTGATCATTGGAGTCTTCATATCGTTGGTGTTTGGCCTGTAATTTGGCTCCCTCTTGTCATCCTTTTTATATTTTATAGCAGTCTGTAACAAGCGTAACAAGTGTTTCAACAAGTGTTGAAAGTGTTAGTTGTTTGGTCTTGTCCGACTCTTTGTGACCCCATGGACTGTAGCCCACCAGGCTCCTCTGTGCATGGGGTTTCCCAGGCAAGAATACTGGAGTGGGGTGCCATTCCCTTCTCCAGCGGATCTTCCCAACCCAGGGATTGAACCTGGGTCTCCTGTGTTGAGGTGTGTTCTTTACCGTCTGAGCCACCAGGGAAGCTCGTAACATGCAAAGTAAATGCTACTTCACTGGATCTTCACGTCAATTTGCTGAGGCAAGTGGGACCAATATGTTCATCTCTGCTTTGTAGAGGAAGAATCAGAGGGTCCAATGAGTTGGAATTTGTCCAAGATGACCCAACCAGTGATGGAGGTCAGGAGGCATGGGTCTTCAGGCTTTTAGGGGAAGAGAGAGGAAGTGGAAGGCCAGGAAGTCACCTTGTTGGAGAAAGCTGTTAGTTGCTCAGTTGTGTCCGACTCTTTGTAACCCTGTGGACTGCAGCCTGCCAAGCTCCTCTGTCCATGGGATTCTCCAGGCAAGAATACCAGAGTGGGTTACCATTCCCTTCTCTAGATGATCTTCCCGACTCAAGAATCAAACCTGGGTCCCCTACATTGCAGGCAGATTCTTTACTGTCTGAACTACCAGGGAACCCAACATTCCTGAAGCCCCCATGTAAAACTTGAAATGAAATCCTATATGTCTGTCAGTCACTTGGAAAATGATCTATCTGTTCTCTTACCAATTCATCCTCCTCCCCACCAGTTAAAGCCATCCTCTGAGTTCAACTTCACTCTTCAGAAACCAAGCAATCACTTAAGAAAGGGGAAAACATTAAGAGATCCAGATTTCAATTAACTTGGCCATTGATTTTTGTGTAATTCTGGGGGAGGCATTATTCTTTGGGTAAGATGGGGGGAGGCAAAGAACTCAAAGATTAATGAAGGTTCTAATACGGGCAGTGCCAAGGGCTGGGATATCTGACCTCGTGGTCCCCAGGCCCTGCTGAAAAGCAGAAATATTAGGAAATAGTCTGGAAGAGAGACCTACTGCTGACCTGCCCATGACAGCGGTGGGTCTGCCATTCACTGGGTGAGGAGGGCTTTCTTGTTACATTTTAATGTAATTCCTGTATTTGGTGTTTCACACAATTCCATCACTTTATAGTTGGTCACTAAAGTATGTACCCATGTAGCAATTTAATGTATTAATTTTTGGCTGTTCTTCATTTCATGTACCTCTCTTGTCAAAGTGACGTTGTAAACATTCAGTGACAATGAATCAGTGCTAATCCCAAATCCTTGAGGGCTTCCCTGGTGGCCAGTGTTTAGGAATCAGCCTGCCGATGCAGGGGGCATGGGTTTGATTCCTGGTCTGTGAACAACTAAGCGCTTGAGTCACAGCTGCTGAGCCTGTGCTCTAGAGCCCGGGAGCCAGAAGTACCGAGCTGGCCCTGTAGAGTCCTCGAGCCACAGCTACTGAGCCTGGAAGCTGCACCTGCCGAGCACGTGTGCTCAGCTCCTGGAGCCAGTGCACCCTAGAGCCTGTGCTCCGCAACAAGAGAGGCCACTGCAGTGAGAAGCCGTCACATGCCAACGAGGAATAGCCCCTGATCGCTGCAGCTAGAGAAAAGCCCGAGGCACAACAACGAAGGGCCGGTGCAGCCAAAACTAAAATAAATAAATAAATCTTTTAAAAATAAAAATCAATCCTTGATCCTCCACAACGTGCCTGAAAACACAAACTTTCCAAGTTAAAACCTCTAACATCTGTTAGGAAGAATTTTTCATGTGGGTTTGGAATCTTTGATTTCCACCCCCTTTATGAACTGCACTAGCTTTTGACCTCCAGACATCTGACTGCAAATATCTTTTCTTGTATTCCCATAGCTCTAGATAATGATTTTTGGAAGACAATAAATGTATTCACTCTAGATAAAGATAAATAATGTATGTAACCAAACTTGATTATTTTAGCTGCAACTGTTTCATAACTGTCACATGTGTATCCATCCTAACAGGGGACCACAAGGTTAGTGCGTGCACACAGACGTGCACGCACACACGTGCACACACTACATAAATGCCACAGAGGAAACCACTGATACAGATATAATTTTTAATGCTTTGTGTCACTGACTGTCTTCTGGAGGAAAGAGTCTCTGTGAAAATAGATTTAAAACAACAGGCAGTTTAATCAGATAAGTACACCACATCTATCTCTGTCCCCTGGAAATATGATTTCAGCATCATGCCTGGGGAGGAGCTCATTGAAAGATATGTCTTCTGAGCAGTAGGGTGAAAGCAACCGTCATGAGAAGCCTTTCCAAGGTAAGGGGATCTGCCAGTGTGATGACTGTGGGGAGGAAGATGATGATCGCCATCATCAATAGGCAAACTGTTAGAACTGAGCAAAGGACGTAAGGTGTGATTGCAAATGATACAGGCTTCCCAGGTGGCAAAAGTGGTAAAGTAGTACAATGCAGGAGACATAAGAGACTTGAGTTCAATCCCTGGGTCAGGAAGATCCCCTGGAGATGGAAATGGCAATCGGCTCTAGTATTCTTGCCTAGAGAATCCTATGGACAGAGGAGCCCGGTGGGCTACAGTCCGTGGGGTTGCAGAGTCAGACATGACTGAAGTGACCGAGCGCGGGCACCCAGTGTTCCCTCAGGGAAGCGGTTGACCAATCAGAGGTTAGAACTGGCAGGTAAACTTTCTCCCTCCCCTTCCTCCTCCAGATCAGCCTCCCCTGAGACCTCATAGTTCATGCTCTGGGAGAACGAACCTGCATTACTGCCCTGCGGCTGCTGTAACAAGTTACCCCAAACTTGGCGGCTCACACAGCAGGTATGTATCCAATCAGCGTCACTGGCCCGCATGGAGCTGTTGGCAGGGGCTGGACTCCCTCTGCAGCCTGGAGGGGAGGGTCCCATCCTTGCCTCTTTGAGCACCTCATGAGGCACACATCCCTTGCCTGGTGATCACACCATCACTGCAGTCTCTGCCTCGTGTTCACACTGCCTTCTTCTCTGCTGTGTATTAAATCTGCCTCTGTCTCTGCCTCTTCTTATTAAAAGGACAGTTACAACTGGATTTAGGACCTATCCAGATAATTGAGAGCTTTCTGGGTAGCACTAGAGGTAAAGAACCCTCCTGCCAAGGCAGGAGACACAGGCTCAATCCCTGGGTTAGGAAGATCCCCTGGAGAAGGAAATGGCAACCCACTACAGTATTCTTGCCTGGAGAATCCCATGGACAGAGGAGCCTGGCAGACTGTAGTCCATGAGGTCGCTGAAGAATCGGACGTGACTGAGCAAGTACACAGATTATCCAAGGTAACNGGAGAAGGAAATGGCAACCCACTACAGTATTCTTGCCTGGAGAATCCCATGGACAGAGGAGCCTGGCAGACTGTAGTCCATGAGGTCGCTGAAGAATCGGACGTGACTGAGCAAGTACACAGATTATCCAAGGTAACTCTCCATCTCAAGATCCTTCATCACATCCTAGTCCTGGATCGAACCTCCACAGAACAGACAGCATGGGAGCTTTTCCTCAAGCTCTCCTTTCTGAGGAACTCAAAATAATGCAGATAAATCATCAAGAACTTTGCACATGGCAATGGGAGTAATAGCAGGAGTAACAATAATAGTTCCTGCCATTTTCAATGAGATTTTACTTTTTGGGGAGCATTGCTAAATCACTTAAAAATAGGCTTAGACGCTGTGGAAATGGAGGTCATCTATTTCAGTGGAATTTTACACTGCGTTGAAAGATTTATTCCCCTCTCTACAAAACATTTCCTGTGTGGTGACAATTTCTCAGTAGAATACCTGCTAAAAGATTAGAATTAGAAAAAGAAGGGTTTTCCCACAGCAAATGGAAGAGAATTCTCTTCATGGCAGAGAAGTTAAATAAATTGGTTAATGCTCACCAGTTTCTTAGAGGGGAAAGGTGTTATCTGTATCAATGTTAAATCCTGCAATGAATATGCTCTTTGTGCTGAAACAAATTACATTTCTGAGAACAGCACTGTCCTGGGTCCTAGGAATATTGGAGGAGCAGCACAGCTGCAAGAGGGCGAGAGGAGAAGGGGGCAACAGAGGACGAGACGGTTGGATGGCATCACTGACTCAATGGACATGAGTCTGAGTGAGCTCCAGGAGATTGTGAAGGACAGGGAAGCCTGGTGTGCTGAAGTTCATGAGCTCACAAAGAGTTGGACATGACTGGGCAGCTGAACAAAAACAGCATGGTTTAAATGCTGAATCGCAGGATCAGATGCCCGTCCTCCAAATTCAGACAGCAGGAGTGTGAGTCACTGATGTGGGAGAAAGAGGAGAATGAGAAGGCTTTCCTCCTGTCCTTCCCAGAGGTCTATGCAGTCGACAGCTGTGCCATGAAAGATTCTGAAGGGTTCATTTTGTTTTGTTTTTATGAGGCAACTTTATTTGCACCAGTGTTTCAGAGGATCATGTGATTTTTAGGTGCAAGCCTACCTGAAGAGCATAAGTAGCCAACAGGATTGACTGTGACTATCAGGGAAAATACTAGCAAATCGCCTACTGGGACACAACACATTCAGTATTATGGTTCGAGCTGCTTCCTCTTCGCACATTTGATAATCCTCATGTCAAAAGTTACAAGACACATTATTGAAGGACTAAAATGTGACTGAAGACTGTATGGGACAGTAAAGCCAAGAAAGCCCATATCTGGCCTATTTAATATACATCACCTAAATGAGCGATTCATATTTGAAAACGTCTCTGATAGGGATTCCCTGGGATTTCAGGTACAAAATCATAACTTTCAAATTTTCCAAACCTAGATTGTCCCCATCCTGTAGCTGTTGGTGAAAGCTGCTAGCAATATTTCATCTCTTTTCCTCTTTTCTTTCTTGATAGGTAAACACACATATGCACATATACATACACATATGTATATATACACACACATGCATTCACACATGCACCTGTATATGCATACACACATACATGCACATATACATACACATGCGCATTCACATGCATCCACATGTGCAGGTATACATACATGCACACGTACATGTGTACTTACATGCACATGTGCACGTGTTGTGTGCCTGTGTGCACACTTGCATGTACATGTGCATGCATGTGCACATGCACATATATGTGTGCACATATACACACACAACTTAAAACAATGTCTCCGGCAACATGCTGTTGAGTGACAGGACTATTCTTCCTTCCCCACCCCATTTTTTCTCTTTATATCACAGATAAGGACCAAGCCCTTGGGCAGTTCAGGAGAAACTGAGGGGATCTACTTCTGGAGGACTCCAGCCCAGGAGTACAAGAACAAAACCATCCTGAGAGTCTTCCAACTCTTCTTTAAATAATCATCACTCTCCCTAAAAAACTCAGCCTTTTTTCCAGTTAATAGCAGATGAATAAATATTCCTGAATAGTGAAGAAAAGAAAGAAGAAAGAACGGGAGGGAAGGAGGAAGAGACAAACTAACTGAAGAAGTGAACACGTAAAATCGTGGCCAGAAGTATGACACACAGAGCGCATGGAGCCCTGGGAAGCAGTGCTCAAAACCAGCAAACAGCTCCTGGCACTTCGACTTGCTTCAGTTCAGTTCAGTTCAGTCAGTCGTGTCCGACTCTTTGCAACCCCATGAATTGCAGCACGCCAAGCCTCCCTGTCCATCACCAGCTCCTGGAGTTCACTCAAACTCACGTCCATCAAGATGGTGATGCCATCCAGCCATCTCATCCTCTGTCGGCCCCTTCTCCTCCCCAATCCCTCCCAGCATCAGAGTCTTTTCCAATGAGTCAACTCTTCCCATGAGGTGGCCAAAGTACTGGAGTTTCAGCTTTAGCATCATTCCTTCCAAAGAAATCCCAGGACTGATCTCCTTCAGAATGGACTGGTTGGATCTCCTTGCAGTCCAAGGGACTCTCAAGAGTCTTCTCCAACACCACAGTTCAAAAGCATCGATTCTTCGGTGCTCAGCCTTCTTCACAGTCCAACTCTCACATCCATACACGACCACTGGAAAAACCATAGCCCTGACTAGACTGACCTTTGCTGGCAAAGTAAAGTCTCTGCTTTTGAATATGGTATCTAGGTTGGTCATAACTTTCAGTCCAAGGAGTAAGCTTACTAGATCTTAAATACATTGATTCTCATTTCTTCACATGGCAAATAGAGATAACACTTATTTACTGCTTTTATACATAGTAACTATGCCACATAGTATAAGATACTTTTATACATAGTATCTTATGATTGAGAAAACATCTACTTGAGTTCTCCCTTTGATTCACCCAACCACCCACTGGTGGCAGAGGGGCCCATCTTTTGGCCTAGCAGCAGAAGTTCACATGAAGACCCTAAGTGTTTCTTTTTAATTGAAGGTGATCATAGGTCTTGATGGACTCCTTTGGTGGCTCAGACTGTAAAGAATCCACCTGCAATGTGGCAGTTCTGAGTTCAATNCCCATCTTTTGGCCTAGCAGCAGAAGTTCACATGAAGACCCTAAGTGTTTCTTTTTAATTGAAGGTGATCATAGGTCTTGATGGACTCCTTTGGTGGCTCAGACTGTAAAGAATCCACCTGCAATGTGGCAGTTCTGAGTTCAATCCCTGGGTTGGGAAGATCCCCTGGAGGAGGGCATGGCAACCCACTCCAGTATTCTTGCCTGGAGAATCCCACAGACAGAGGAGCCAGGCAGGCTACAGTCCATGGAGTCACAAAGAGTCAGATATGACAGAGCAACTAATACACGTGCACGCACAGGTCTTGAAGCAGCTAAAGAAGGTGCACTCTAAGTCTTTAACACCTCCTCCTCCAGGCAGCAGACAAAGGAAGAGCCCAGCCACGATGCACTACCTGCCACCAAGATAATCATAGCAGAACCTTTTCTCAAACCATGACTTCTTGCACTGCCTCCTTCTCACTTCCTGCTACCGAGGCACCTGTACTGATGACCCAGAACAAAAGCACATCACCAAAGGTCCTCAGCATCCACCCAAGGAAGACCACTATTCACATTCCTATAAACACATTTCTCAACCTGGAGTAGACTTTCAGCAGATGCTCAGTGAATCAGATGGACTATTTCCAGAGTCAGCAAACTTTTTCTGCAAAGAACCAGATAGCAAATCTTTAAGGCTTTGTAGACAGTGTGGTCTTTGTCAACACAGCTCCACGCTGTGTCCAAAAGCAGCTGTAGACACAAATGGCTGTGGCCGTGGTGATCCCACCAATCTTAAGCTACAAAAGGAGGCAACGGGGGCTCCCATGGTGGCCCAGTGGTTCAGAATCTGCCTGCCACTGCAGGCGATTCCTGGTCCAGGAACTAAGATCCCACATGCCACAGAGCAACTCAGCCCATGTGCCCTGACTTACAAGCTCGCCATCTAGAGTCTTTGAGCTGCAACGACTGAGGCTATGCAACACAACCACTGAAGCCCGCACGCCATAGAGCCTGTGCTCTGGAGAGAAAGAAGCCACCGAGATGAGAAGCTGTGCCCCACAAATAGAGAGTAGCCCCCACTCACCACAACCAGAGAAAAGCCTATGTAGCAACAAAGACCTAGTGCAGCCAAAAATAAATTTTTTTTTTTTTTTAAAGACAACAGGTCAGAGGTAGCCTGTGGGCCTTTGCCAAAACCCCAGGACTTACATCAACTTTGGGGAAAGTGTTGATGTCAAAAACATCATTTTAAGTCTTGCTTTTAGAGGCTGGGTCCTGCCAGCTCTGAACAGTACATCCAGGCACTTCTGTCCCTCTTCCCATAATCCTCTTGTGAACACCCACTGGCTTCAGAGACTTGGGGCTTTCACCCTTCACACACAGTTATTCTGGAAGACAAAACAGGGGCAGAAATTAAAACCAGAGCCCAGGTCTTTGTACCCTACCCAGCATATCAAGTGCCCCTCTGCAAATTGTCCTGGGTGAGCTGTGTACCTAACGAAGAAAATAGAACTATTCTTTCAGTTAATCGTCTTTTAGCAAGGGGGTGGTGGGGTGTGGGCGGGGGCAAATTTACTAAAGGCTCTTCTAAAATGCCAGCTGAAAAGGGAAAATGCTCCTTGGCACTAGGGAATCTTTTTCATGTGAAGTTACACGATCACTTCTCATTCTGTCTCTTAAGCACCGCGTGGCACCCATCCATGTATTAGGCTAATAACTGCACGAATCTAGTTAAAACGAAGCAAGCAATTATTTTAATTAGAGGAGAACAAAAATAACACTCCTGGATTCTGGTTTAAGGGACAAGAAGGAAGTCGTCGGGGTTCAAAAAGATCCCACAAAATATTTTTGTGAAAGGAAAAATAATTAAGACCAAATTTAGAATGGACTGGCAATACGTGGGCCAAATAAAATGAATGGCACTACTGTGCAGCTAAAACCCATTCATAGAGACAAGCCCCAGAAAGTCCATTTCTGTGATACCATTTGGAGGGTGTCGCCAATTTCACAAAGTGAAAGTGCATGCCTAGTAGAGACTTCAGCAATCCTTGCAAACCTCTTACACGATCTCTTACAGAGTTTCTGTGTAAACTCTTTTATTAATAAGAGAAAAGGGGAAGCATCTCGGTCAGATGCCTGCTTAAGCAGGATTTTTTTTTTTTTCATTAAAATTCTTAGAGTAAATGGTTTGAAAAATTTGCATAGGAAATCCTTGCTGCTAATCCATTCTACAGAAAGCAGATGCCATCGGAAGAGAGTTTTCACTATTTGAGTCAAATTTAGTCAAAGAGGAAGAGATTCTATCAGTGGATTTTCCATCGCCTGGGCCTTCTTGCCTCCTGGGCATGGCATTTGGGCCATCCTAGTCCATCTCAGGCTTCCAAAAAGATGAAATAAGGGAATTCCCTGGTGGGCCAGGAGTTAAGAATCTGCAATTCAGGGAACATGGGCTCAATGCTTGGTCAGGGAAGTAAGATCCCACATGCCTTGGGGCAACTAAGTCCGTGCACTGCAATAGAAAGTTCGTGTGCCTCAACAAAGGATTCTAGCCAGGTGGATGAACCTAGAGCCTATTATACAGAGTGAAGTCAGTCAGAGAAAAACAGATATGGTATACTAATGGCACAGATATGGAATCTAGAAAGATAATTCAGCCCATTATACAGAGCAAGATATCAAAAAGAGAAAAACAAATAGTGTGTATGAACACATATATATGTAATTTGGAAAGATAGTGCCGATGAGCCCATTTTCAGGGCAGCAAGGGAGACACAGACATAGAGAAAAGATTCGTGGACACAGCGGGGAAGGAGAGGGTGGGACAAACTGGGAGAGCAGCCCCGACATATACTCAGCCACGTGTAAACCACACAGCCAGTGGGACACTGCTGTCCAGCACAGGGAGCTCAGGCTGCCACTCTAAGATGACCTAGAGGAGCGGGATGGGGTGGGTAACGGGAAGGCTTTAGAGGGAGGGGAAGTGTGTGTACCTACAGCTGATTCATATTGATATATAGCAGAAGCCGCCCCAATAATGTAAAGCAATTACCCTCCAGTTAAAAATAAATACATTTTTAGAAAGATCCCATAGGATGCAAGGAAGATCCTGAGTGCCGCAACCAGGACCCAAGACAGCCAAATAAATGAATAAAGTTGAAATGCAATGCAAACCAGTCTCCTAGTCAGTCTTGTCCCTTCTGTTTGAATTTATACCTGTTACTGAACACCTGCTCTCCACCAGGCTGAGCCCTGGACCCTGCCTGCACAGAGCTCACCATCTCATCACAGAGATGAGGCCCCAGCCAGGAGACCACACAGTCCCAGCCGGGAGGGCTCAAGGGTTATGGTCTGAGCTGATGGTTAAACTGGGTTGTGCAGGAGGAGCCATGGACAGCGCATGCCTGGTGGGAAGAGCAACACACACGAAGGCTGGTGCGAAAGAGCCCCACGTGCACACTGAGAGCCGAGGGCGGCTGGAGGTGCTGCAGGGGAGGGGCTGGCTGGGGAGGACGCAGAGCCGGCCAGAGGGGCTCCGGGTGCGTGTTCGTGAGCCTGCACGCCACCTCGCAAAGCCACCAAGGAGCTCTCTACGAGGGCTGAGGCGGCCAGCTTTCTGTGCTGCTTTTTGGCTGTGGTTTTTTGGCTGTGCTGACTCTTCACTGCTGCCCAGGCTTTTTTCTCTGGTTGTGATGAGCAGAGGCTACCCTTCAGTTGCAGGGTTTGGGCTTCTCATTGCAGTGGCTTCTCTTGGCGGGTGCACGGGCTCTGGAGCACAGGCTCAAAGGCTGTGGCACGGGGACTTAGTTGCTCCGCAGCACGTGGGATCTTCCTGGACCAGGGATTGAATCCATGTCTCCTGCTTCGCAGGTGTATTCTTTACCATTGAGCCACCAGGGAAGACCCACCAGCTTTCCACTTTGGCATGAGCACTTGGATATCTGAGAAGAGGATGAAATGAAGACTGGGTGTACTAGCAATGCCATAGCCCAGAGGACCACAGCAAGTAGGTGAGGAGAGATGGGTGAGCTATGAGATGCACAGTACTGAGGCAGATTAAAAAGAACAGGTCTGTGGAGCAGTGATTGGAGGGTCAAAAGGAGGAGATGAAATTGGTTTTGAAGATTCTCCCTGGGATCAGGTGTTTATCTGAATGCTTGCCCTATGTCCAGAAAGTTGTTATCTCACAGGTTCCTCTTCAAATCCAAGATGGACCTTGACAACGGGCCCAGGATTGAGACACAGTGACAAAGGTCAGCCTTGAGCATGTACACTTACTGCCAAGTGCCATGTGAGAGCTCCTAGAAAACAGTCTAACTCCTATTGACCTTCCCATGGGCTTCCCAGATGGCTCATCAGTAAAGAATCCACCTGCAATGCAGGAGACACAGGCGATAGGTTGGGAAGATCCCCTGGAGGAGGGCATGACAACTCACTCCAGTACGCTTGCCTGGGAAATCCCATGGACAGAGAAGCCTTTTAGGCTACAGTCTATGGTGTCCCAAAGAGTTGGACAAGACTGAACATGCACACAGATGCAAAACTCACACCAAACCAGTTTTCTGCCTAATTCAAAATATACAGAAGCCTGGGATGAAATATAATTGTGATGAATACTTACTGGGATGGTTGGTATGATGGATTAACTCGAAGGGGCTAAAGGAGGCCCAGAGAGCTGGTGAAACGTATTTCGGGCTGTGTCTGTTAAGGGTGTTTCTGGAGGAGACTGGCCTTCGAATGGATGGATGGAGGTAAAAGGACCACCCTCAACGTTGCAGTGAGCAGCATCCCATCCACTGAATGTCTGTATAAAACAGAAAGAGGAAGGGTGAGTTCTCTCTCTGCTTCACCTGGGACACCTGTCTTCTCCTGCCCTTGGACGTGGGCTCTCCCAGTGCTCGGGCCTTCAGAATCCAGCCAGGCATGTGCCCATGCTGCCACTTCAGTCGTGCCCACCTCTTTGCAACCCTATGTATAGCACTAGTGTGTTCCATTATCTTGTAATAACTTGTAATGGAGTATATTCTATAAAAATACTGAATCACTGTGCTGTATATCTGAAACCAATATAATACTGCAAATCAACTCCACTTCAATTTAAAAAGAATCCAACCAGGACTTATACCACTGCCCACCCAGCCCTCAATCCCCCAATAGTCAGGCCTTCAGATTTGGACAGGGTTACACCATTAGCTTTCCTGGCTCCCAGTTTGCTGACAGCAGATCAAGTGACTTCTTGGCCTCTGTAACTGTGCTAGCCAATTCCTATAGTAGGTCTGCTCTTACATGTATACATATATATCTGCATGTATTCAATTGGTAGGTTTCTCTGGAGAAACCTGAGTAGCATACTCAGGACAGGTGTTAGTTGCTCAGTCATGTCTGAATCTTTGTGACCCCATGGACTGTATCCTGCCAGACTCCTCTGTCCATGGGATTCTCCAGGCAAGAGAACTGAAGTGGGTAACCATTTCCTTCTCCAGGAGATCTTCCTGACCCAGGATTGATGCTAGGACAAACTACATATAATCACTATATTAGATTAGGAGGAAATGGAAACCCACTCCAGCATTCTTGCCTGGGAAATCCCATGGACAGAGGAGCCTGGTGGGCTACAGTCCTTGGTGTTGTAAAGAGTCAGCCATAAATGAGCACACACATATGCATTCATATTTTAAGTTTTTAGAGAATGCAATGAGAACACTTCTCAATTTGTTTTATGAGCCAGCTAAATCATGATAACATACCTGGCAGGGATATTACACTTTAAAAAATTACAGGTAAATTTCTTTTATACATATTGTAAAATTATCAAAACATGTGGTAATACATAAAATAAATATCATAACAAAATTCAATTTAGTCTAGAAATGCAAGGCTGTTTTGACGTTCAAAAACTTCTTGCACAGTTCATCACATTAACAAAATAAAGGGGAAAATCATATGATCAGCCTATAAACAAGTGAACACTTAATTTATGGCAAAAATGTTTCAGAGTACTAGAGAAAGGAAGTTCTTTCTATTAATGGTGCAAGGTAAGTGGATATGATGGAGGAATAAACAGACTTGATCCCAACATCACACCATATATGAAAGGCAATACCATGTAGATTATGAATCTAAATGAGAAAGGTGAAATTACTGATATAAAGTTTCCAGAAGATAATACAAAAGAATATTTTCATGACCATCGGAAAAGCAAAGCTTTCTTAAATAGGACATAGGAAGCATTAACTATAAAGGAAAACATTTGTAAGTTAAAGTACAATAAAATTAAAATCTCCTACTCATCCAAAGACACCATAAAGTGAGTAAAAAGTCAAGCTCAGGGTAGCATAATATATTTTCAATATACATAAACAAAAAAGGATCATATTCACAATATAAGTATCTCAGTAAGATATTTATAAATCTGAAAGAAAAGAAGAACAATACATCAGAAAAATCAACAGGACATTTGCAAAAACCCGTTCTCAAGATACCCAAATAGCCAGGGTGCATGAAAAGATGTTCAACTTACTAGTAAATCTGATAAATCAAATTAAAACCACAATGAAATTCAACTAGATACCACCAGAGAGCCCAAAATCAAAAACACTAAGAACCAAATATGAACAAGGAAGTAGGGCAGCAAAACTCTCCTCCTTGCTGGTGGGAGTAGAAACTGACAAAATTCTTTAGTCTACACACACAACCGAAATGCATGCGCACACCCACCAAAGACATCCACAAGAAAGCCCACAGCAGCCCTCTCGGAATTAGCCTAGAACTGAAACAACCCAAACATTGATCAGGAGTAAAATGATGGGTAAACTATGCTTTGTAACTGTTAGAATGGAAGGAAATACAACAGGGAAAAAAATACTATAATTATACCCAACAACATAGATACAGCTCACAAACTTGATGTTGAAAGGACGAAGCCAGACACAAAAGAGCAGATACCATGTGATTCCATTTATAGAGCGTTACTCAAGAAAAGAGAAAAAGCCATCTATGGGATTAGATATTAAAAGGGTGGCTGTCTCTGAGGAGGAAAAAGGGACACTATCACCGGGGCCATCGGGGACAATGGCTAGGTTCTTTTTCTTACCTGGGGGTGTTACGGGGATGCATTCCCACCAGGATAATCCACGGAGTCACATATTTCTGCTTTTTGCAGCTTCCATATGTGGAACCTCAATAAAGAATCCCCCAAATCTTCAAGTGTTGATTTCTTCAGTGAAGCACATGGAGGGACTAACACAGTAGAAGATCTTTTTTAAAACCAAACTTGGGACTTTCTTGGTGGTGGTCCAATGGCTAAGACTTCATACTCCCAACACAGGGGACCTGCATTTGATCCATGGTCAGGGAACCCATGGATCCCACACGCCAAAACTAAGAGTTCGCATGATACAACTAAAAATCTCACATGCCCCAGTGAAGATCGAAGATCCTGAGGGCCACAACTTAGACCTGGCACAGCCAAATAAATAAATAATTTTTTTTTTTTAATAGTAGTCTGTCGTTACCTGGGTTCAATGTGCCTGCCTGATGTTGGTTCCAGAGTAGAAAGTGGAAAGGACCAGACATACACACCTATGAAATATAGGTCAGTTGGATTGGGAAACGTGAATGCCTTTCCCTGAGGAACCATGAATAAAACGGGGACCCTCTGCAGTTGAGCAAAGAGGTGAGGAATGTATGGGGGAAAAAAAAAATGAAAGAGCCGTTGTATGAAATTATGTCAACAATGAAGGACCTGGAGAAGACGCTTGTATTTCCAGCCTTATTATGTAAAGTGGGATTAAAAGGTAACAAATTGAGGCTGTCTAGGAGGAAATACTTTCTTACAAAATGGATAATTAACCTCTAGCCAATGGTTTAGTAAAATCCAACTTCTCCCTTAAAAAAAAAAAAAAAGATTAGCTATTTATAGCAGCCGAAACAGCATCTACAGTTACACTGACTGCTATTATATTACAAAGACGCCTCTGCTTCCAGGCAAAAAAAAAAAAAAAAACTGATAGCCAGCTGGGGTCAGGAAGGAAATTTTCCCTTTGGTGTGGGATTTCACAGCTCTGTTATCTAGTAGTGAACCATCCAGGCACTGCCTGGCGTTTGCACCTCCATTTGGACACCTGGCTCTTCCATCCAGTGTGCTGCATTCAAACAAGCCATTGTTTTCCTCCTGGATGGCACACCTGTAGCCTTGTATTTAGGCAACACCTTGCGTTTCCAAAAGGTAAACACGAGGAATATAATCAAAATTGGTCCTAACACTACTGTTTTTACATCAACAGTCTATAAATATATGGGAGAACTCAATATACGTGTGAAATAAACAGAGCAGGTATGCCTACACGGAGGTAATTCAAAAGACGGCTCTGTAATTTAGCAGCCTGGATCTCAATTGTTGTATTTTTCGGCATGAAAAACAGAGATATTATTCATCAAAGTGATTGTCCTGCGCACTTGTATACCTTATATAATTTATTTTTTCGGGGCTTTTTACTTCAAAGAAATCACTCGCTAATGACATTTCAGACTTTAGAAATTTTTCTGATAGCACACTGCTATTCCCTCAGGGGCGGAATTGTGAATAAGTGGATTTTTTAAAGATCATTAACAGATATTACAAACCAATTCAAACGGAGCGTTTTCCTTGCAAATTACCTTTAACTTTTAAAGCCATTGGAAAAAAAGAAAAAGGAAAAAAGACAGTGAGTGATTTAATTTACTTAGCCTGTCTACAAATCACAGCTTTGCACTCTATCGGCGATCGCATTTTTCAACCAAAAAACATCTCTAACTATCTCTAATAGAGATATTTTTCTAAATGATCACACTCAATGAGTGATATTTCAAAAGATAGTGATGTTTAGTTTTTTGTTTTTTTATCACTGAGCAAGTTGCCCTGGAATTGAGAATGTTTATTTTATTGATATGCTTGAAGCCAAACCAGTCAACCCTGTACTGCCTGTATCTGTTGCTTAATTAAAACTCTCAGGTAATTAGCAGGTTTATCATTTTTGAGCAAATGGATGGAGAAGCTTTGGTGGTAGATTGTGGAGTTTTTGAGGTAAGGAGGGGCTCTTTTATTTAATGATCAAACCGTCGTTTCCTGGCTAAAGAGCTAATATTTGGGGTGAGAAGCACCTTTATTCCCCACGTACATCAGGCCTAGATTCCTATTTGCATCAGCACCCCGTTGTGTATGTTTTCTATTCAAAGAGCCCCTGTGGACTTCAAAGTGAGTTGCCTGCGAGGCCAGGCTACATGGGAGTCTTGAACGGGGTCGGATCAGGCCCAGAGCCGGGAGAAACCATGCCAAGACCAGCGCGTGTGAGAGCCCCCAAACCATGTCACAAAATTAAAGGGTGTCCCCTGCCTAGGCCACCCCACAGTGCATGTGGGAAATGTCCCCAGGCTTGCCAAGTGCTGCGCTGGCTTCTCAGGCTACTGCTTATAAATATTTGATGAGTGGCACTCCATTTGTAAGGAACTATGTTAATAAGAATATTCTTTGAAATCGGAGTCCAACGTAGGCTTTAAAGGGGGTCATTGTTTGAAGGACTACAGGTTTCCCCTTTTTCCTCTTTAATGTGCAAAGTCAACTTACCAAGAGTCAAACAAAGGGATCCGGTGTCCTTTTGGATGGTCCATCAACCAAAAATGGGTAGGATTCTACTCTGAAGGAAGTTCTATTTTTGGAAGTGTTTATTAAATTATTGAGGATGTGTGTGCTTAGTCACTCAGTCATGTCCCACTCTTTGCGACCCCATGGACTGTAATCTGCCAATCTCTTCTGTCCATGGGATTCTCCAGGAACCTGGTCTCCTGCATTGCAGGTGGATTCTTTATCATCTGAGCCACTGGTGAAGCCCTAAATTATTGAGAGGACTTCCCTTGTAGCTCAGTCGATAAAGAATCTGCCTGCACTGCAGGAGATCCAGGTTCGATCCCTGGGTTCGGTAGATCCCCTGGAGAAGGAAATGGCAACCCACTCCAATATCCTTGCTTGGAAAATCTCATGGACAGAGGAGCCTGGTAGGCTGCAGTTCATGGGGTCACAAAGAGTCGGACACAACTGATCGACTAACACATACTTACTTAAAGGAATAAAAATGCTAATATTTATTGAATGTTTCTTGTGCTCCAGATATTTTCATTCTCTTTTCTTCCTCACCAAAATATCATGCAGTAGAAGGTAAAGAATCCAAGAGTTCGCCTGCAATGCAGGAGACCCGGGTTTGATCCCTAGGTTGGAAAGATGCCCTGGAGAAGGAAATGGCAACCCACTCCAGTATTCTTGCCTGAGAAATCCCATGGACAGAGGAGCCGGGTGGGCTACAGTCCCTGGCGTCTCGAGAGTCGGACATGACTGAGCACCTAAAAGTTCCCTGGAACAGAGATACACGTTCCTGGGCCCTCACACGGGGGTGTGGCCTCACCAAGCCTTTCATCTATATGACAGGTGATGGTTTCTGAAAGTGCTTCCCACAATCCCGGTCATGGAGACAGTGTCTCATCAACCTTTCCTTCCACTTCAGGCTGGTTTCTCAACATCAGACTTTCTCTTCTCATCACTGTAAGCTTTGGTCTTTTAACGAAAATGAATCTAAATGAGAATGGCTTTCCATGCAATTGGGGTCAAAACAAAAGTTTAAAAATAGAATAAAGTAAAACAGGATGATTTCCACTCAGAACATCAATCTGTTTATTTTGCGCTCAGTCAACAGATCTCTATACCCGCTTAGTTGAAGTGCTTCAGCGAGGTGTTAAGATGTTGGATTTCTGAGCACGCTTTACCTTGCCTTGACATTTAGGGTAAAATCAAACTTCTAAATCTGAAGCACAGGGAGGGTGGGATGAATTGGGAGATCAGGATTGATGTATATACAAGATTGATAACTGTGACCTAACTGATGAGAACCCACTGTGGAGCACAGGGAATGCTCTGTGGTGCCTTAAGTGGGAAAGAAATCCAAAAAAGAGGGTATGTCTGTATACATACAGCTGATTCACTTTGCTGTACAGCAGAAGCTAATACATTGTAAAGCAACTATACTCTCATAGAAATTAACTTTAAAAAGATTTTTAAAAAACCATAAAGCATGGATGAGGGCAGATGTGAGCTGAGGCCTGCCAGCCTCTCAGACCTCATCCTGACCGGTGCACTGCTCTGCAGTCACTCTGTGAGGAGGCTGAAGTGCCTCCTGCCTTTCCCCACCTGCTGGTCCTGTCTCCTTATTGTTGTTGCTCTTGTTCAGTTTCGACTGAACACGTCTGACTCTTTGCAACCCCACAAGCACGCCAGCCTTTCCTGTCCTTCACCATCTCCCAGAGTTTTCTCAAGCTCATATCCATTGAGTCAGTAATGCCATCCAACTTTCTCATCCTCTGTCGTCCCNTTTTCCACAGTTTATTGTGATCCACACAGTCAAAGGCTTTGGCATAGTCAATAAAGCAGAAATAGAGGGGTGGAATGGAGAGGTGAGGGAAGAGGGAGGCTCCAAAGGAGAGGATATATACACACACATATAACTGATTCACTTCATTTTACAGCAGAAACTAACACAACATTATAAAGCAATTATACTCCAATTAAAAATATAATTTTTTTTAATTTAAGAAGGTCGGTATATAAAATATAATTCATTGCTATAATTAGACCTCCCTGCTGCTGCTGCTAAGTCACTTCAGTCGTGTCTGACTCTGTGTGACCCGAGGGACGGCAGCCCACCAGGCTCCCCTGTCCCTGGGATTCTCCAGGAAAGAACACTGGAGTAGGTTGCCATTTCCTTCTCCATTGCGTGAAAGTGAAGTCACTCAGTCGTGTCCGACCCTCAGCGATCCCATGGACTGCAGTCTTTCAGGCTCCTCCGTCCATGGGATTTTTCCATGCAAGAGTACTGGAGTGGGTTGCCATTGCCTTCTCCCTAGAGAGGAATAATACTTACCCCCAACTTTGCTATACATAGACTATATTTACTTATCTACTCTGCCTCATTACACAAACATTTTGACAAAGTTTATTGTTTGACAGTTTCCACAGATAGAACAAAAACAAACAAACAAAGAGTAAAATCTTAACAAGCCCCCAAAATCCTTCCTAGGGTCCTGATGCCATGGGTATTTGTCCAGCTTGCCCTATTCATCCCAAATGACCCTGTTTACAATGACAGAAATCCNTCCCTGTCCTTCACTATCTCCCAGAGTTTGTTCAAACTCATGTCCATTGAGTCAGTGATGCCATCCAACTACCTCATCCTCTGTCACCCCTTTCTCCTCCTGCCCTCAATCTTTCCGAGCACCAGGATCCTTTCCAATGAGTTGGCTTTTTGCATCAGGTGACCAAAGTATTGTAGTTTCAGCTTCAACATCAGTCCTTCCAATGAATATTCAGGGTTGAAAATGTCTAGGACGGAGAAATGTGCCCTGTAAGTGCCTATTATCATAAATAGAGGGAAACCCTCGTCTTGTATGGTTTTGTGTAACTAAGGATGAGATCCTCATAGGCAGTTTATTTGCATTTCTCTTCCCCCACCTTCTGGGCTCACAGTAGGATTGAATGGACCAGACTACTATGTAGTCAGGTGTGATCACTCGACTTTTTGACCAATGAGATGTGAGGAGTGACAGGTGTCGTTTCAGGACAGAAGCTATAGAAGTCAGGGCAAGCTTCCCCAGGTCCCATTACCTCCTGCTGTGGTGAGTGTGGGACCAGCTACAGCAGAGACCTCGCCATCCTGCATCCGTAAATGTCTACGATTGAAGGACACTCTTGCAGCTGACGATGGACAAGAAATGGGATCAAGGAGCAAAATTGTTATTGTAAGTCACTGAAATTTTGATGGTTACTTTCTATTTTCACAGCATAACCTTCTCTACCCGAACAGATACAACTGGCAAAGAGCCAAAACAAGAGAGCTGAAAGCCAGTGGTGGTCACATGGGAGAGAAAGAATCTACATCTTTCTGAGAATGAACCAAATCCTCAAAAAGACTCTGTGATCGAATCACTAACTCTGAGACATTTAATCGTTCCCTAGCGAAGGTCTATTTGAGACAAAAAGTGCTCAGGAAAAAGGTTTGACATGACCTGCAAGCAATTGGAAGTCACCATCAGCCACTTGGACGGCGAGGTAATTTGGCGTCTCTTTGGCTGAGTTTTAGTTCCAACAATATAGCACCTTCTCACCACTGTCCAGCAGACAGATTCCTTCTCATCTGCAGAACTGTTCATTTAAAGACGGCACTGCTCAAGATATAAGCCTCCTTTAAGGAACTCTGCTTTTAAGAAAACCAAGTCTCACAAAATTAGTACATTTCCACATTCAAAGTGAGGTGGCAAATGTGAAAAGCCATCTGTGCCCACCCTCCCCTCCACCCTTCAGACTTCCCCACCACCCAGAGCTTCAGCTCTGCATGAAAAATCTAACACATGCAAAGCATAGAGGCTCTTTGAAAATTTGGCCCAGTGTGTGTCTTCTATGTGAGTCGCCGTCTCACAGAGTCTTGCCAATAACAGCAAAGAGGAAAGAAAAGGAAAGGTTTTCTTTTCTCTGAACTTGGGATTGAAACATAAAACTCCTGTCTTCTCACGGGCTGAATGGCTCCAAGTTCCTACACGCGGGAGGACCTCTTTGTCCCCATTGCCTTCATAATATCCACATGGCTTTTCAGTGGGCATTTCTTTCCTCCCAAGTGAATTGCATGGCAGCAGTGGGCCCAAATGGGTCACTGTCGAGGGGCCCAGAGTCCTCAGCAGCCCTCAGGATCATTGTAAACATGAAGCAAGATGGACGATCTGAATACTCTTTGAAACACTAGAAAAGCTACATTTACGGCATTATTTCTCCCATCACATCTCCCGGGTCTGCTGTGTCTGACATAAGCTCTAAGTTTTCTGCAGTCTCTAAGTGCAGAGGGAACTCACATTCACTGGAAACATCCCAGTGCACAGCTCACGCAAAAATTCTAGGAGTTGGGTGTTAGAATCTCCAAGAATGCAGAGAGGTGCAAAGAATCCAGTGTTTCCCCAGGGTGAAACCAACAGTGGCAAGGGGAGAACCCCAGTCAGAACCTGCCTTTCTCTCCCTTGATTCAATGCATACATAAGCAACATTCCACCTGGGGGTCCTCCTGGGACCAGCTAAGTCTGTTTCAAAAGGATGGGTATGGATGCGCTATCTATTTAGCTGACAAGAGACTTTCCTAAACTGCTCCTGTGAAGTGGGCTCATCAGAACTCTCCATCTAGAGTCTCTTGGATGGACCCAAAGCCCACCAGATAAAGAACCCAAGAAGGCAAGTGAGGAAGAATAGACAGGGTCTGTGCCCGTGAGAAGAGGACAGGATTGAGCAACTTCATAAAAGAATGAGGGGGCAAATCCGAAAGAAAATCATATGAAAATTAGTTGTCTGTCAACATAGACAGGTTTGAAATGTCCGATAGCTTGGGACAACTCTGGTGGAAGAAGACAACAGATCATGTTCATAAAAGCAGAGAGAACAGGAAGAGATAAGGATGCAGGGATAAAGGGTGGTCAATAGACCCATGAAGGACTTTGAGAGGGAAACTTGGTGGGGGGGCAGGAAAGAAATACAGCAATATCACTGGGAAAGAAAGGAACCTTGGAGCAAAGCAAAGAATAGCAAATGTGGGCATGAGAGGTTTGATTTTAAGTATTAAAGGAAAGTGAAAGCAAAATGAAAGTGTTAGTCGCTCAGTTGTGTCCAGCTCTTTATCACCTCATGGACTGTAACCCACCAAGTTCCTCTATCCATGGGATTTTCCAGGCAAGTATACTGGAGTGTATAGTCACTCCCTTCTCCAGGGGATCTTCCCGACCCAAGGATCAAACCCAAATCTCTTGCATTGGCAGGGGAATTCTTTACCATCTGAGCCATCAGGGAAGCCCAGGAAATATTAAAAGGGGGTAAGGACACAAGAGAAGAAAATCCACAGCAAAATGGAAGGGAAAAAAACCCTAAAACCGAGAGGTTTGAAATGGCCAAAATTATTTCTGCAAAAAAAGTATATACACACTGTCTCCTTAGAAAACGAGTTGGAAAAGACATCCAAGACACCAGAAACACCACCAGAGGCCAGTTCATCTGACTCAGGTTAAGAAAACTGATAAAAACCATGAGCTACCTTAAACAGCATAACTGAAAGACGAGAGAGAGGAGCCTAATATTCGAAACATATGCAGCTTTCTAAACAATATCTTGGTTGCAAACCTCCAGATTTCTAGCTAAGCCTTTTCTCCAGTTACTTTCCTACTTTATGTACCCTGAGATGTACACATTCATCTCAAATAATTGACCAAAAAAACACAAAATGCTTGCAAGCTCTATCTTCACTTCTTTGCAAATGGCATCACAAGAAATTCCTCACTTGGAAAAACACGTCCAGACTCCTTTAGAGCATTCTTTGATTTTGATCTCCTTGAACCATCCAATTTATTTTTTTAATTTAGCTCTACTTAATTTGTTTACTGAGTTAACTGGTTCACCAACTTAACTGAAATTTATAGATGAATTATCACTCATTTTGGTCTAAACAGGCCAGCTGTTTAAGAATATAGACACATGATGCACTTTCCTCAATAGTAATTAATTTGCACTGCTCCCTCACAGCAGATCATTGGCAAAATGGTTTTTCTTAAATTCTGGATCTACAAGAGGAACCCTCAGTATGGCACAGCAAATACCCATAAAATCCCAAAGCTGAAGGAGTAATTTTATAAGGCAGGCCACTTGATCGACATCATTTAGTAGCCCGTGCCTTTTCCTATGGAGACTCATGCTTTTAAAAAGCACATTTCCTTATCTCTGTTAATCATCTTTCTCTTCAGAAAATAAAAAACCGTCTAGTTGATAATACGAGGAAAAATGGAAGTTTGAGACCTTGTATAGTATTCTTTTTTTTTCTTTTTTGTATAGTATTCTTAAAATGACTAGTCAATAAAGGAAATGTTTCTATATTTAAAATGATAATGCTTTCCATCTCAGAAGGTAAATATATAGTTTAGGAAACTGTCCAAGCCATTTTTGTAAAGTCATGG
The DNA here is from genome assembly GCA_006410875.1 of Neotragus pygmaeus. NCBI lineage: Eukaryota > Metazoa > Chordata > Mammalia > Artiodactyla > Bovidae > Neotragus > Neotragus pygmaeus. Next base: position 1,799,586 of record SJYV01025548.1, read on the forward strand.
TCTTAATTTCTAAATCACACCTGGAGAAAAATCGCAGATTTCCAGTCTCAGGGCCTTCACTGGAGAGCAGAGAGGGAGCTGAACAGCTGATTTCTCTCTCCATCCCGAAGCCTGTTTCATATTTACTCAGCAAAACTGCTCTGGAATTCACATAAATAAATAAATAAATACAGAAATTCAAGAGACAGAAGAAAACGTTCACCAGGCACAGACCCCAGACTGGAGATCAAGCAGGGAGTCTCAATTCTCACCTGTGCAAATGCATAACTTCTCCCAGGTGGAATTCTATCCCCGGTTCTGAATCGTGCTATCCAGCCCCCAAATTACCATGATGGACAAATGAGGTTTCCAAATCAGAATAAGGTATGTACTTAAGTATGGAGGAACCACCCAAGCTTTAGGGAAAGGACTTAGGAAAGTCTGGATACGGTGCCTGGCAGGAGTGACAGAGATCTTTTTTCTTTTGTTTATTCTCCATTACCTTTCATTTCCTGGGATGTCTTATGATCTCCAGTAGAGGGCAACTGGGAAGTCACTGTGGAGGTAACGACACTTTCAGCCTATAAGGGTATTTCTTCTAAGGAGCTCTGGACATAATTTATTTCAGTTCTTCTTGGAAGTCAAATAGCATTAACGCCTATGAATAAACAGATACATTGCTGATGGAAGGGGCAATAGTTTACGCCTCAATCACCCACGGCATGTCCTTCAATTTTATTTGTAGTTGCTTTATCCATATACACAGAAGGTTTCCCCTGAAAATATTCCGAGGTAGAAAGCTCAAATGTCATTTAAAGCCCAGAGTGGCTGTTCTTGCCAGGGGATGAGTAGGAGGGTGGGGAGGGAGAATCAGAGGCAACCAGACATGGAGCTTCAGGGTACAAAACTGGGTCACTCAGATCTCCTCTAATGTAGACGAATGCCACCGAGTGCTGGCCATCTTTTACTCCACTTTCTTCCAAAGATGAGAGCATAGCATCATTACCCAAACTGTCTCAGACCTCCCCTTCCCTGGGGTTACCTGAAACACAGGCTGAACCAGAGTTTCTTTCCATCAAGGTGAACAACGGGAAGAGGCAGGGTCATAACTCAACTGCTTCAGGAAACATTCAGTGCAGGACATAGTTTTTCTTTGGACAAGGCTTTGGAACATTACAGTTATGGTCTTTTAGGAAAAAAAATACATTTTTGTTTCTTTCCTCATCGAAATTTGGTCTGTGATATTTCAATACTTAATCATGTCTCTTTTTTTATCATTTCAGTTGGTCGTGAAAAGTTCTGTCAGCTGTTAGAAAGATGAATTAGTAATAAATAAATCCCTATGTTCTCAGATTTCCTAGTGTCATCAGGACACGTCACGATGTATACGATTTGTCAGAATTGGTATGAAGTTCATGACCACAGACATCTCCATAGAGGACCCTCCCCCAGAAAAACTGTCTCCGTGGGGGCTTGAACTCAGAAAAAGTTATCACCTCTGTTGTATTGAATGAGTTTCTAATAAATCTGCAATATAGAAAAGTATGTGGGGAATGAGAGGAAAGAAAGCGACAGTGAGTGCTGTCCTCTGAGGTTGGAATCTGGCTTTCGGCATGTGTATAGAGTTAGCGCACCCTGGCATGGTCCATCTCAAGGGTTCATTAATAAATAAGTCTGAGAGAATCTGTCCAATAAACACTTCTCAAATTAAGAATTTTTGCACAATAGATCATGTCAGCTTCAGAGGTTGGGTCTCTATGACACCACCATAACTAACTATAAAGAGAAAATTTTAGAAAGCCTTGCAGATGTCAAAGCTACATCATGTGAAATATATAGAAATCGAGAGTTACTGTATTTCCTGAGGCCAGTAGTGCCCATTACCACACTATTCTACTTAGAAAAGGTCCATCTCGCCTGGCTGACCATGCCACTGCAGCTTGACGGGGTGCTCCTCTCCCAGGGTAGCCGCTGGACAGGCCCCGGCCACCTTGGCTCTCTTCATTTGTCCAACTCCAAGGAAGGAATTCTCTCTGACCTTGGGGTTGAAATATCAAGCTGAACCTCTTGGAATTTATCATTAGCCTGGCATCTGCGCTCAGCAATAGAGCCTCTGAATTCAAAACAGGACTGTTTCCTGGCTCAGAACTTCAGTTCCAAATTCCTTGGGCTCAAAAACTGATGGGAAAACAGATCTTCAGCATTCTTCTGATTTAAAAATCATTCAAACTGACAACAGATAAGAAATTGACAAGGAGATGCGAAAGCCTTCATTTACATAACTGTCTCTTTCTTCCTTCTACACACTGAAGAACAGAGCATCCTTAACCTTGGTTTTCTCACTTCTCTCAGTTTAAAGCACAGCCCATAACATTAATTAAAGTGTGTGTGTGTGAGCTGGAGGGTAAAAGTTATGTTTCATATGCTGTGCCACATAGCATTCTAGAAGAACTATACAATTTTTAGGTGTGCTTTTTTTTCCCCTCAACTTGCTATGTATGCAGCCCTGCTTGCTCTTCAGCCTAGCCTCACGCAGAAACTCCACAAGAGCAACCTACAAATGGATACAGTGGGTAGAACAGATGCTGAGGCATTGGTGGCTTAAGCATGGATAAATAGAGGTAAGTTTCTGGCTGGAGAATGCAGGTGCTGGGAGGGGCATCTGAGGTTATCTACTACAATCCTTTTGCTTCACAGATAAATCCTGCAGAAGGTAGGTTCAATGACTAGCAAGGGGTAACCCCAAGTATTTCTTATGATTTCAAGTCTTTCCACTCCTCCAGGACCATTAGACTCTTTGAGGTACAGACGTAAGTTAGATCTCTTACGGGGGGAAGTCTGCTTATCTACACTTCCTAGTGTTTGCATATCAACTCAGGAGGGTCACAGAGCCCCTGGAGTTTACCTCTGGATGTTACTGGGCCCATGGTTCCTGAATTAAGAACTAACATACCCAAGGAAGCAAGTTTCCTAAGCAGAAAACACTACTTTCACAACTTATCTCTTCTAGAACAGAAACTAGAGTTAATGATGCAATCTATAAAATTCAGGGGGAAAGAAATTCCAATTGAATTAAGCCCTAATCAATATTTCCATACTTCTAGAGTGTGTTAAAAAAAATGCCTAAGAGAAATTTAAATCTACATGTATTTTACTAGCTATCTCACCTATGGACCTGGAATATCGTTTCTCCTAATATGGAGATGGCTCAGCAGTATTTAAATGATTCCTTATTCCAAGTTATATAAATATGCACCAGATGTATCTTTTGTAAATGTTATGTTTTTCAACTTCTCAGCATTTGCAAGTAGTTGAAAGCTATGTCAGGCATGCTTTAATGGGGCATAAAAGTGTATTGTATTCAAAGAGATGGCACAGCTCTGTAATAGGTGAAAATACAAATGTTGTCAATGGATACATTCTCATTTTATTGATTTACACTGCATAATAGCATGCCCTGTAATCTCCTTTCCATGCAAGTTCTTCACCAATTGAAATATAACTAGATATTTAAAAATTATGCGTACATTCATGGATTCTCTAGATGACAGAAAATTCAAAACACAGAATTTTATGTATGACTAGAAGGCAGCTCAGAGATCAACTAAATCCCATCCCCTGATTTAATAGATGAGAAGCTGAGACCAGAAGGGTGACATGCGGCGACCATATCACTAACCTACTTGCGGCTTCATGCATGAATTTCTATACTCTTAAATATATGGAACCTTACTGAACTCTTTATACAATCTGCCTCTTGACTACCTAAACAAAAAATAGAAGGAACAGTAAAACATATATCACTTATTGATTTCCTGTGACTTACTGGGAAGAAGCAGACGTGATCTATATGCCGCAAACTGTCAAATTATCTTATGGGAAGTAAATATAGGATATGAGTGCCAAGTGCTAGGATTAAAAATTGTCAAAGAATATCATAACACTGTTCCTCCAATATAAAATTCTAATGGCCTCAAGATTAGCTTTTTTTTTTTACTTTTAAAACAAAAGATACCATAGTGAATTCTTTTCAGAACATTTTATTGGAGGTTAAATATTATATCAAAGATGTTAAAGAAATATATTCAAGGCATATGTAATTGACTGTCCATCTCAAAAAAGAGTGCTTTTTTAAATAAATTTTTTAAAAAAGTTAACACAGATAGATCCTTGTTGTAAAACTCTTTTTTATTATTTTTCTCTCTCTTTGCTGGGGAGAAAGCAAACCCTATCTCTTGTCATTTATGTGACTTTCTAACATCTCTAAGCAGAGTGAGCATTTGAGGGTGTGCACAAGTATATGCTGACTTCACCTGGCTCATTTTCCCCAAATTAGTTTCTTCTGTCACATATATTTTATAAACTGCTTTTAATTCTTCCTTGGAATGAGGCAGCATATTAACTAATAACTAATTAATTATTTGGTGAAAGTCATTTTCCAAAAGCCAAGTAACCTTTTCACTTTGACCTTTACAAATAACATTTCGCCCTTTGGGGGCCAGTGGCAGCAAGGAAGATTTCATTTAAAATGAAATCGTTACGGAGGTTTTTTCAGCCTTGGTGCCTTGGTCTCTCGTGGAGCACAGCCGACTCTCTGGCCCCAAATGAAACCCCCATCTTTTCCCTCTCGCTAGGAATCAGGCTTGCACATTCTGCTCCGTGGCCCAGATTCAAGGCACTCCCCGAGGGGCACACAGTCCAGCCTCGCTGATTGATCCCTGGGTTGCCTAGAAAAGCTCCATTGTCTCTGAATAATGCTGGGACCAGTGAGAAGGTTAAAGACAGTGGCTCTGCCTATGGCTGAGAGGCATCCACACGCTCCCTACGAGGGTGTTTGCGAGCGGAGCAGAGAGAGGAGCCGAACCAACCCACCGGCTCCTCCATCAGCCTGGAAGCAGAGCCGCCTAGAGACGGTGCTTCTCATCCGCAGGTCAGCCTCCTCCCCTGGGCGCCCGGATACAGAGCAACAGACACACCACTGTTGTCGATTCAGCGCAAGGTTTACAGACACACACTTATGCACCTTCTGAGGCCCTTTAACTTGGTATACCTCAATATAAATGGAGCATCCAACCTAAATTCGACTACTCATTTCTGCTTAATCCACGGAGCCTTGTGGAGCCTTATTCCGCTCTCGTGATCATGGAGGGCTGGGAGACGGCTGGCTGGTAGGTGCACTCAGAAGTCGCCAGCATCCTGGTTGTCATGCGAGACTCTTGGGGGTGCTGCAGTCACAATTGCCACAGGGCTGCTTTGCAAGCACAGAGATGGCCCTCAAGGGGGGGACAGCTGGGGATCTTCCAAAAGGGGAGAAAGCAGCAGGGTCCCAGAATTTGCAAAGCAGTAAAGCATCGCTGGTAAAAGCACACTGTCTCCAAGGCAGGTGACTGAGGTTCAGACCTGGGTACCACCACTTGGGACATTCAGCAGGTGACTCAGCCTCTGGAAGCCTCAGTTGGCTCACCTGTTAAACTGGGATACACGATGCACTTCATGGGGGTGTTTAAAGGCTTAACAAGGACAACGCACACAAGATGCGTGTTTCAATACCTTGGTACATGGTAAGCCCATAGTAAAATGTGGTCATTATTATTACTGCTGCTGTTGTAGTCATGGAAATTCTCTTTTGAGTCTTTATGCTTAAAAATGAGAAAAGATTTGACTTTCCTCTCATCTTCCCTAACTCAGAGATTGAGCACACGCTGCTGAATCCTGGTGGACCATCCACCCTCCAGGCCATGCAGAGGATTTCAAAATGGAAAAGAGGGAAGACGGTGCTCAAGGTCTGGGTTAGAATCCATCATCTCCCACTAGCAGTGGCTCTGCAAGCATGGGCACCTCGCCTCCATGACAAAGTCCAGGCCACAGGTGGCAAGAATATTTTCAGGGGGAGTCAGAGGGACATCTCAGAGGTGGTCACTCTCCATGGCCCAGTAACGGGGGAGAACAATGGCATTTCTACTGCTCCCTCAGTTCCCTGAGGGAACAAGAGGGGGAAACCCCACCACCCTTGAAGTGATGGCAGCAAGGGGTCTGTCAGGTTGGGTGTGGGGGAGTCTGTACTCTAAAATCTCACCCCACTTCAGTGGGCTCCACAAAGACCACGTCCACCCACCAATGGACAGCCAACAGGGGTTCCTTCCCAGGATCACCTGCCCACTGCCACCCTGATACTCCTAGGTTCCTCCAGTGCCCTGGGAAGCCAACTCAATGCTTTCCCAACCCCTACTGTGTACTTATCACATCTTTAAAGCATAAGGCTTGGCAAAAGAAAATTTAAAAATAGACAACTCTTTATTTGATGCTTAATGCATGTATCCCTTAGGAAAATCTATACAAACATTTTCGCCCCTCTCAGAAAAACCAGTTTAGCTGCTAACCAATGCTATTGAATTTACTGAGACTGCAAGCTAGAAGTAGTTCGTGCACACAGCCCGAGCTGGTCCAGCATTGCCTGCTAAGACCCAGAGGGCAGAGAGTATGTGGAAAACTGGGCCCAGTTTCCTATGAACATGAGGAACTTGCTTTACTCATACTACAAGGGGTCCCCCACTCTCACCACACACACACACACACACACACACACACACNTAAAGAAATATATTCAAGGCATATGTAATTGACTGTCCATCTCAAAAAAGAGTGCTTTTTTAAATAAATTTTTTAAAAAAGTTAACACAGATAGATCCTTGTTGTAAAACTCTTTTTTATTATTTTTCTCTCTCTTTGCTGGGGAGAAAGCAAACCCTATCTCTTGTCATTTATGTGACTTTCTAACATCTCTAAGCAGAGTGAGCATTTGAGGGTGTGCACAAGTATATGCTGACTTCACCTGGCTCATTTTCCCCAAATTAGTTTCTTCTGTCACATATATTTTATAAACTGCTTTTAATTCTTCCTTGGAATGAGGCAGCATATTAACTAATAACTAATTAATTATTTGGTGAAAGTCATTTTCCAAAAGCCAAGTAACCTTTTCACTTTGACCTTTACAAATAACATTTCGCCCTTTGGGGGCCAGTGGCAGCAAGGAAGATTTCATTTAAAATGAAATCGTTACGGAGGTTTTTTCAGCCTTGGTGCCTTGGTCTCTCGTGGAGCACAGCCGACTCTCTGGCCCCAAATGAAACCCCCATCTTTTCCCTCTCGCTAGGAATCAGGCTTGCACATTCTGCTCCGTGGCCCAGATTCAAGGCACTCCCCGAGGGGCACACAGTCCAGCCTCGCTGATTGATCCCTGGGTTGCCTAGAAAAGCTCCATTGTCTCTGAATAATGCTGGGACCAGTGAGAAGGTTAAAGACAGTGGCTCTGCCTATGGCTGAGAGGCATCCACACGCTCCCTACGAGGGTGTTTGCGAGCGGAGCAGAGAGAGGAGCCGAACCAACCCACCGGCTCCTCCATCAGCCTGGAAGCAGAGCCGCCTAGAGACGGTGCTTCTCATCCGCAGGTCAGCCTCCTCCCCTGGGCGCCCGGATACAGAGCAACAGACACACCACTGTTGTCGATTCAGCGCAAGGTTTACAGACACACACTTATGCACCTTCTGAGGCCCTTTAACTTGGTATACCTCAATATAAATGGAGCATCCAACCTAAATTCGACTACTCATTTCTGCTTAATCCACGGAGCCTTGTGGAGCCTTATTCCGCTCTCATGATCATGGAGGGCTGGGAGACGGCTGGCTGGTAGGTGCACTCAGAAGTCGCCAGCATCCTGGTTGTCATGCGAGACTCTTGGGGGTGCTGCAGTCACAATTGCCACAGGGCTGCTTTGCAAGCACAGAGATGGCCCTCAAGGGGGGGACAGCTGGGGATCTTCCAAAAGGGGAGAAAGCAGCAGGGTCCCAGAATTTGCAAAGCAGTAAAGCATCGCTGGTAAAAGCACACTGTCTCCAAGGCAGGTGACTGAGGTTCAGACCTGGGTACCACCACTTGGGACATTCAGCAGGTGACTCAGCCTCTGGAAGCCTCAGTTGGCTCACCTGTTAAACTGGGATACACGATGCACTTCATGGGGGTGTTTAAAGGCTTAACAAGGACAACGCACACAAGATGCGTGTTTCAATACCTTGGTACATGGTAAGCCCATAGTAAAATGTGGTCATTATTATTACTGCTGCTGTTGTAGTCATGGAAATTCTCTTTTGAGTCTTTATGCTTAAAAATGAGAAAAGATTTGACTTTCCTCTCATCTTCCCTAACTCAGAGATTGAGCACACGCTGCTGAATCCTGGTGGACCATCCACCCTCCAGGCCATGCAGAGGATTTCAAAATGGAAAAGAGGGAAGACGGTGCTCAAGGTCTGGGTTAGAATCCATCATCTCCCACTAGCAGTGGCTCTGCAAGCATGGGCACCTCGCCTCCATGACAAAGTCCAGGCCACAGGTGGCAAGAATATTTTCAGGGGGAGTCAGAGGGACATCTCAGAGGTGGTCACTCTCCATGGCCCAGTAACGGGGGAGAACAATGGCATTTCTACTGCTCCCTCAGTTCCCTGAGGGAACAAGAGGGGGAAACCCCACCACCCTTGAAGTGATGGCAGCAAGGGGTCTGTCAGGTTGGGTGTGGGGGAGTCTGTACTCTAAAATCTCACCCCACTTCAGTGGGCTCCACAAAGACCACGTCCACCCACCAATGGACAGCCAACAGGGGTTCCTTCCCAGGATCACCTGCCCACTGCCACCCTGATACTCCTAGGTTCCTCCAGTGCCCTGGGAAGCCAACTCAATGCTTTCCCAACCCCTACTGTGTACTTATCACATCTTTAAAGCATAAGGCTTGGCAAAAGAAAATTTAAAAATAGACAACTCTTTATTTGATGCTTAATGCATGTATCCCTTAGGAAAATCTATACAAACATTTTCGCCCCTCTCAGAAAAACCAGTTTAGCTGCTAACCAATGCTATTGAATTTACTGAGACTGCAAGCTAGAAGTAGTTCGTGCACACAGCCCGAGCTGGTCCAGCATTGCCTGCTAAGACCCAGAGGGCAGAGAGTATGTGGAAAACTGGGCCCAGTTTCCTATGAACATGAGGAACTTGCTTTACTCATACTACAAGGGGTCCCCCACTCTCACCACACACACACACACACACACACACACACACACACACACACGTGAGAGCTGGGTCTGGTGGGTTGATTCTGTTTAATAGACAGGGGTAAGCTCTGTGCAGCCTGAGAAAGGTTTTAAAAAAAAGAGAGAATTCGTGTTGCTGCATTTATGTTTTGTTGTCCACTGATTTTGCTTCCAGGGCAGTCCACCAGCCTGGGCCTAGTACCTCACAAATGAGACCTTTCCATCCGGAGAACACAATGGTGGCTAATGTATCCAACTAACCAAAGTCAGAGTTTCACAATAGCACCATTTTCAAGACACTTTTATATTTATTAGAAAGGGTATTTATTTTTTAATCGCGTCAAAACTCTTTGGACATCTTGGGTTGTTTTGTTTTTTTTTTCCTTTTCCTTTCTTTAAGGACCCTGCATTTTGGGTTAAGGGCAGTAAATAGTAGCCAGTCCTGATTGGCCAACAGCTGTTTCTTTATGGGAACCTTACTTGCCAAGTAGCTGGACAGCAATACTCGCTTGGTATTCATGGGAAGTACTTGCTGAACAATAATGACAATAATTGCCTCTGATTCTTGTGTTTACAACACTGCCAAAGTATCATTAGGGCCTTATTTATAGATAATAATGCTTATTAATCACAAGTATTTGAATTTTGGAATGTATTAGATTAATATTCTTTTGTACCTCAGTTCTGTACTAATGCTGTGAAAGACATTTACTGAATGCAACTCATTGGGAATGCTTATTTTGAGCTGCAAAATAATGTGTGTAATTTGCAGGTGAAAGATAAAGAAATTACATGGCTACCTCTCAGCAGCCTGCACCGTGATCAATGGCCAATGTGGAGAATTAGGCTCTGGCTCTAAAACGAGAAAAGAACGAAGCAAAATAGCCATCCTTAGAGGTATTATTTCCCCAAAAAAATCTTGTAAATTCTTACGACAGGAGAACCTCCTAATAATAAGTCTATTATCTTGTTTTGCCATAAATCTTTGGTGGATGGCATCATTCTATTGAAAGGGGTCTGGGGTAAAGACTAATTAGTGATTCTGCAACAACTCCACGTTGTGTAAGTTTTGGGAGGCTCAAGGGGGAAAAAGGGGGTAGGATGACTAGTAACTGGAAACAGCACAAGTACGGCGTGGGCTTAACTGTCCAGTTGCTACATCCCCTTCACTTCTTCATTAAATTTTTCTAGATGCTTAATTTTTGTGCAAGCAAACACTAACGCTCTATTTCCTTATCTTTATGTGCATCTAGAAATAGGAATCAAGAAAAATTTCAAAAGATCATCACACTTTTTCTAGGATTAACATTAATAAACAATTTCAGTTTGTGTAATAAAACAACTTTATAAATAAATATGAAGTATTACTTGCCCATAGTTTTCACCTAGCGACTTCATCCTGATATTACAGCAAATACGAAATCAGCAATATTTTTTTTCCACCTAGCACACGTTATTTGTTCTTGGAGTAGCTTTATGTGTTAGAATAATAATACTTCAGTAGTTTAATTAGACGAATGCAAAAAAAAGTAGTACCATAATTTTCCAGTAACTTTTGAAAAAGAAAGCAAAGTTTATGAATATAAATTCTAGGTGCTATTTTTAAAATAATACTTGCCACTAGAAATCTTTTTAAACATTGCCTATCATTAAGATTTACTAATGTTCTTTAAGCTGAACCCAAATCATGCTCAGCCTTATCCTACTTTACCAAAGACTACTTTAAAATAGTCTATGGGCCTAATTACCACCTACAATGTGTAATATTGCCCTGCCATATTTTAGTCCCTCGCATAAGGGTAAAGAAACTGCACCTTTGAATTAAAATTACACTGAGAAAATTGTCCTCCCTACAGGACCCTTGAAAATGTGTTCAGCACATGTTTCCAAGTCCAAGCATACAGGATTCTAATTCATTAAATGTATAATGCTAACATTTTAATCCACTGCTAAATGTAAATAACTTCAGCAATCCCAGTTGGGCTATTTAACATTAATTTAATGTATTTTATAATATGTGTGTGTGTCTCCTCTCATGGGGCTAAGTAGAAAGGTGAACAATTCTCTAATAACTTCCATCAATGCACTCCACCAAACCTGGTAAGTCAGGCCCTCCTCTCTTTTTGTTTATTTATCTGTAACTATCTCACCTTGAGGTCCATTCAGGTGTGTGTTCTATCACTCCTAATCAGTACAATGAAGAATCAGGCAAGACCTTCTAGAATCTGTTGCTAGCTTACAAATTTAATCACTATAGATAGCCAGTCTAGACTGTTCAAATTTCACTCTCTCTTCTTTTTTTTTTTCAATAGCTAAGCAGAAGGGTGTGCAGCAATGCCTGAACTCTCGAAATAATTAGTTAAATTCTCTCACTTAGTTTGCCTTTGGTAGACATTGCCTAGTACTCTCTTTAAAAGATGAGAGCAGCTGGATGAGGAAAGAGAATAAGGTTTTGAGAAATCATAGATGCACCTCACCTCAATGGGAGTCACTGATGGTGCCTAAATAGTGAGGCTGAGTTCCTGAACTCCCGCCCCAGAGGTCCCTGAGAACCTCAAAAGCAGACCCACCCAACTGCTCACAGACTTTAAAAAAAGTAAAGTGGGGGAGAGGGAAAGGAAAGGCAGAGAGGGAGGGAGGAAGAAGATGGCTAGTCCATGAAGCTGGAGTTTAAATGTGAGACTATTAAGAAAATAATTCACTTCGAAAACTGCTTTCACAGAATAAGCTGGTCTCCACCAATATCCGAGCAGTTCTCTAAGAGCCTGGTTGGCTATGAAACTTGATATCTGTCAACATTTTATAGTTGCCCTGAGTTAATAAGCTATTTTCCTTCTTTGCTGTAACTGACAAATTTTTTAAAAATTGCATCTTAGATGCCTACCTTCTGGGGAGTTGTATTTGCTATATTATAGTTCTGTCTGCTTTCCGGCCACAGAACACCAAAGTATTTATTCTTACAAATCTTTCTACATGTGTAACTTGAGCTTACTAAAACAGTCCTTTACTCACTTCATTAATTAAATTGACAGAAAAGATGCTTTTACACTTTTGGAGTGAATGACTCTTTATTCAAATTTTTGAATACACATTGTTCAATTTTAGATCATTATATAGCATGTGTCTTTTCCTACCAAACCACACTATCATGTAGAAATCTTTCTAAAATAAAAGCCTAACTTATGCTTACAGTTGATTTAAAACCCCATCTAGAGTAAAATTCTTTTATTTTTTTCAAGAAAAATTTTTTTAATTTTTTTTTCACTTATGGCATTTCCATCATTTTAACTTCAAATTTTCAACAGATTAAAAAACAAACTTCAAAATAGCACTTGGGCTAAACTGATTTTTATTTTCACAAGTTCATCACTAATATTTAGAAACCACGGATGAGGCATCAATATTTGAAATACTCTGAAATAAACAAGCAATAAATTACATGTGGGAATAAATGCCATCATAAACACCATATATATATTTTCAGTAAAGAAATACACATTTACATAAACACAGAAAAGCTGATAAAATAATTTGTAATATCAGCAAAAATAACTCACATGAGAGAGCTCCTTCTATCATGGTCTTCAAGAAAATTTCAAAACTTTATCATTCTGATTCTTTTTATCAGTGAGAACAAATAACTCTTCAACCATAACATTAATGTATAATGTTTCTTTACATTTGCTCAATGTGAAGGAGCCCTTGGAGTCTTGCCAATGTATTCATTTTAATTAAAAAAAAGTCTGAAAATACAAAAATTCAAAATAATATCTAAAAAGAAGCAAATAAGTAACATGCCATCCCATATTACACAAATCATCTCAAGGATAAATATGTGCCTCCAACTTGCTTTCTCATTTCGAATTATCACTAGACTAGTGAATGTCTTTTAATGATAGAAAGGTCTACAGAACTAAACTACTTTGAAAATGTTTTCTTTACAACAGAATGAAAAATAAAGCTAATGTCCTTTTGCACTGTGTGCCGAATTTAATTTTTGTCCTAAGACAATAGCATTTCATTTGCAGGGAAAAAAGATGAAAAGTACCTGAATTTAGATAGAATGTTTATATTTAAATTCTTAAGTATGATGCCTTTTTTATTTATGTAAAATGAGTTGTTTCTAGTATTTTAAAAGGGGGCATGCTGAAAATATTAATATAGTGCATGGATTTTTTTCTACTGACTCTTATGGTGTCATCTAGGGCTGGCACAATTCAGATTTCAAAAGAAATTTAAAATTTGTTTTCAATAGGGAAAAGATTTACTCTTTTATTTTAGGACTATCTGTGATAGAATGTATTGTTAATCATAGAAGTTTGGTATATTACACATGGGCATGTTATATGCAAATGTATTCAGTTGGGGTATGTATATATTTTGTTATGTTATGTACATAAACATCTACCCTCGTGCATATGTATATTTACATCATGTATAAATATGTGTATATTACCAAAGGGTCTTATACTGAAGGGGAGGAGGAGCTTTCGGGGGACTGCCATACAATATTTCAGCTAACTGTTCACTGAGGCTGTTTTCTATGAGAGTAATTAGGTTTCCTTTTTTCACAGTCCCCAAGGTGGGTGTTTATAGACATGGTTTAGTTATTACTGTTTTCCAAAAGGCTAGTTTTTTAATCTTACATCTACATATGCTTTAAATAAATTAGTGGTTGCCCACCCCCTACCTTGCCCTTTCTTAGGAAGGCCTGTGGACAAACATCTTGATAAATAATTCAAAGAAAAGCTACACTTTGATTCCAAAAACCAAAGTTCATCTAAACACTGACATCTTACTATTAACATTCTTTACTAAAATTAACTGTCTATACAATATCTTATAAAAAGGAGTGACAAATAGTATGACGATACTGGTAGGTAAGGGTCTTTAGAGGTAAGTGTGTGCAAATTTTACTTAGGGACTTTCTCCAAAAGAGGAGGTCTCACAAGAATTGCCGCTGAGCGTTAAACCACCTAATGTCCACCTAAATCCAAGAAACAAAAAATATATACCACCAGTATTTCCAAGTTATTGAAAATCCTTAGATGCAAACATTAGGACAAAAAGAGGACACTAAAAGTATTTATAAAGTTTATTTTTAGGATCCTCTGAAAGTCATGTTATCAAAAATACAGTCGGGCAATTGAGTTCATATTCAATGATGGAGAGAAATATTTAGCCTTTTTCTGAATTCTTCCTGCCTTGTGTTCTCCCTTGAGAACTGAACAGTCTGGATGGGGCTGGTTAACGTCCTAAGTAGGAGGAATTTCATTTGGCCCAAGTTTTCTTCCATTAGTCTGCTTTTCTCTTTTCTAATAGGAGATAACTGACAGCTCTGTTTTGTATGAAATTATGGAAATCAGAGACTGGAGGAAGGGGGAGTCGTTATTTCAGAACTGAAAAGGTGTGTGTGTCTTCACTCCTCACCCAGAAAAAAAAATTCCCATCATTAGAAAGGAGCCAGCAAACTGGCCGGCTTAAAAAGTGATTTTTCAACTGGTTCCTACTTCTACTCTATGCTTCCAAACAGAAAAACAACCTCCACGCAAGCCTTCTTCAAGGCCAAGACCCGAGAGGAAGCAGATATCCAAGCCCCTGAAATCCAGTCTCAAGGGCAAGCGGGAGCCTGGGAAAGATCTCGGCAGCATTTCTCAGCGAACACTGTCCCTTTTGGGCTCCCCCGGCTCACGTGAGTCCGGGGAACCCTGAACATCCTGGGACCCCAAGAGGGATCTCTTGGGTCTCAGAAGGGATGAAGGCGAGGACTGAGACACCTGTATGGGGGCGGGGGAGCTCTAGGTGGAAGATTTACATCTCCAGGCGGCACCGGCGCATTCCTTACCACCTCCTGCCCTGCCCCGCCCTGCCCTGCCCTGCGCGCGCACCGCAGGCCCACGCACGCCGCCGCGCACACGCACACTCCGCAAGCGCGCACACGCGCGCACACCCCCCCAACGGACACATCGCGCGCGCGCGCGCACACACACACTGATCACGCATGCGGCACGCACACCTACTGACCCGGACACACACTCTGCACGAGCGCACACCCCCCCCAACGCGCACACAGACACACACAGTGCACACACCCCTGACACACACCGATCACGCACGCCGCACCCACACATACAGACCCTGACACACATACCCGGACACACACCCCGCACGCGCACACACGGGCGCACACACATACCGATCACGCACACCGCACTCACGCACACACACACACACACACACACATACCGATCCCTCACGCGCACGCACACCCGCCCGCACACCGCTCCGAGCCGCCCTCCTCCGTAAGGAGGGCCCCGGCTGCCGGGCACTGACATGCGAGGGCACAGCGGTGCTCTCCGGCCTCCGGAGCCGGCGGGCCGGGAACGAGGCGCTGGGCCGCGGGTTCCAGGGGGGTTGCCAGGCGCCGACCGTAGAGGGACCGGGAGCCGGGCGGAAGGGCCGGGGAAGAGTGGCCGGGCGCGCCCCTCGCCGTCCTCCTGCCGCCTCCCGCTCCGCCGCCGCCGGTCCCCGCGCGGCCGTGGGCAGCGCGTGAACCCCACGCGGCCGGGCCTCCCGGGCTCGTCCGGCGCCGGCCTGCAGGGGGCGCCGCTGGCGGGGCCCTGGCCTCGGGCGCGGAGGAGGGGCCGGGTGGCAGGCGCCGTAGCAGGCTCGGCCCCGCGTCCCCGAAGGCGCGCGGAGCCGGGAGGCTGATGCTCGCCCACGGGCTGGTGACGGCGCTCTCGCACCTGTCACCGCCTAGCTCGCTCTCGGGTCCCGCAGCAGGAGAGGGCATGGGCGCTGCCCGAGAGCCCGCCTCTGGCCTGTGGGCTCCATCTGCCTGCTCGGAGCTCGGGGTGGGAAAGGGAGCTCGTCTCTCCGGCTTGGCCGCGCGGGGGCTTCGGAAAGTTTTCTACCACACCGGGGACGGAGGCTGAAGAAGCGCGAGCCTGCTGCCAGGCTGGGACAACCCGAAAGCACCAGAAGCGTCGCCAGCCAGCAGCACCCCCGGCGTCCCCGGCAGTCACTCCCTTCCCTGGCCCGGCGGGCCCTGGACCGGGAGCCGGAGAAACCTGGCAGTCCCGCCGACTGCCTGGTGGGCTCCGCGACGCGACCCGCGGGAAACGCGCGCCCTGCGGCGTCGCTGGAGATGGACGGCGGGGTCACGATCCCAGAGGAACGGAGCCGCGTCCTCGCAGGGCACGGGCAGGGTAGTGTTGGCGGGGAGTTCCAGGGCTCCTGCAGATGTTCCAGGGGGGCGCCCGGGCCGAGGGTGCCTTCGGAGCGGAACCTCGAACTCCAGGGGTGCCCACGTCAGACGTTCAGCTGAGCTCGGGGTGAGGACTGTCCCCCGTCCCGATCCGGACCCAGCAGCCAAGGCCAGAGGTGTGCAGATTTTTTTTTAAGACCCACCCACATCTTATAAATGTGAGATTGTTATCAGGCAGCCCAGATTACTTAAAGCGTACCATTTCTCCGCGATCCAATTTTATCAGGATTTACTCTCATTTGTGCCGGGCTTCTCTGGGGAAATAATGCTTTGATTAATGTAATCCTGGCCCAGGATCCGCCACATGCCCCTCGCCCCTCTCCCAGGAGAAAGGGCCTGTTTGACAAACAATAACTGAGCAGCAACTCTTGCAATCTGGCCCACACCTTTGGGGGCGGCTAGGGAGAAGGTAACACGCGATCCCACGCCGTTTGCTAAATGCAAGGGTGAGAGGAGGGAGCGGGCTCTGCGAGGGGCGAACTTTCCAGACGCAAAGCCCCGGGGCTCCGAGACGCGGGGGCTCCTGAAGAGGTACCCTCGGTGGCTGCGCGCCTGGATCCTGTGTGCGCCCGCCCTCCGCTCGCTTCGGCCGTCTGCCTCTTTGTCCCCAGCCACGGGCCTCGGCGACCGGGGAATCTGTGCGCTCCGCGTGGGCAGCCCCCGGACCCAGGGTGCGTCCACAGCGCCCACGCGCGGCCCCCAAGCACTTCGAGAGCAGATCTCAGGGGAGAACCAGGCGCCGACCCACGGCGCCCCGCCGCTGCCAGAAACCAGGAACCCAGGGCCGAGCCTCAGCGGCTTCGCTCCTTCCTAGACGCCCGCACCCCTCCGGCAGTGCACACACGCACACAATGCGAATGCGCGGGGACCTGCGCCCGCCGCTGCGGCTGGCCGAGAGCGGGCGCCCCCTTCCCGCTCCCCTTCCTCCGGCGCCTCCCGGCCCCCGCCCCGAAGGAGAACAGCTCAATTACGAAAGGGGCGCAGGAAGAAATCAAGGGCTCCGAGGCGCCCGCCGACGCTCCTCTGGTCCCCGTCCCCAGGCGCCCGGTCCCCACCCCCAACGTCCCCAGCTCGCGGAGGGCGGGGGCGCGGCGGGGCGAGGGGTCCTATCCTGCTCCGCCAGAACAAAGCCCACCGCGGGAGCTCGCGGCCGCGCACCGAGCCGGTGACAAAGGCGGGCGGGCGGCGCCGAGCCCCACGGCCAGGCTCCGGCGGCGGCGGCGGCGGCGGCGGCGGGAAGGAGGCCTCCAAGGAGATGCCCATCCCTCCCCAGGCTGCGGGAGGTCGCCGCGGCGTCCCCCGGTGACCGGTTAGGGTGACTCAGCGTTTCCCTGCGCTCCATCCCGCGCCCGCTCTGGTCTCCCTCCCCCCAGGTGCGGCTGGACCAGCTCTTCTCCATCCTTCTCGCTTTCTCCCCCACCCGACTCCTTCTACCCTACTCTTTCTCCCCGGCCCTTTTGCTTTTAATCGCTTTCCATTTTTCTTTTTCCGTAGAAAAGCAAGGCTAATTCGACTTCTGAAGGCCGCTCTGGGTGTTCAGATAACAGTCTCAAAGTCCTTGAGGGCAGTGTTTATGAAGACAAGGGGAGTAGTGGGTCCCCTTCATTTTATTATGCAAACGGTGCTCTCAATAAAATAACATGCAGTCTAAGGAAGCGGAGCTCGGCCTTGGGACCCCCACGAGCCGCTGCCCTTGCCGGAGAAGCGGCTTCGCAGGGTCGCACATCACAGCAGGACGTGGGAAGAGAGGCCCCCAAGGCGAACCTTCCTAGGGAACGCCCCAGTCTGGCTTCCTAAC
>SJYV01025548.1:1831344-1843097 GCA_006410875.1 Neotragus pygmaeus
CTGACTTGGGGCGGGGGGTGGCCCGACCCTGCCCGGCCCGGCTCTGCCCGGCGGTCCGGCCGTAACAGCTGCGGACAGTCCCACAAGCTGTTTTCCTCGTGGCGACCATTCAGCAAAACGCACGATCCTTTCTCAAAGATTTAAATTTCGCGGATGAATTACCATACACCGGTTGCTTAGCAACTAAATTCAAGCAGGGCTAAGAATATGCAAGCTTTTTGTATTCTCATTAATAAAAATGCCACTCTGACACAGCAGCCCGACTTTGGATCACTGCAACTTCTGTAAAAGCCGTAGGAGAATACAAACCGATCCTGCCATTTAATTACAGATCAAAATGGCTTGAAACGCGATGTTTTGTTCATCTATCTTCCTAAAAGCGATGTAAAAAATAACGGCTTTTCAAGAGCAGTAGTAATTCTTTTTTTTTTTTTAATTGGAGTTGTCTGTCGGAGTTACTGATCATTGTCATCTGAAACTTTTGGAAACAGGTCGAAATATCCCACTTCATCAACATTTCTGCTCTCTCCCTAGCCCCATCCTCTGATGCTGCGCTCCGTCCTCAGCCAGATAATAACAATTAATATCATAATTCTGGACCAACTCGGGCCTCGGAAGCCCTTGAGGTGAAGGACAGTTGGCCGAGCAATCGACAAAACCAGTAGCTGGAGAAAACCTGAGAACTTGAGAACCAAGAGAAATATGAACTTGTAAAAGTTTCCTGGAAGGGCTGGGGGGCTTCTGAGCTCAACGTGGCTCAGGCTCCGAGGGCCTGGACACCACGTCTGGGAAAGCACAGGATGGAAAGGAAGGTCTGAATCCCTGTCCTACAAGTTTGCGGATTTTGCCTTCGGGGCCTGGCCTCTTCTGCCCAGAATTCGGCGACGGTGGAGCTGAGAGGGCTGAGCGCAGGGCCTGCTGACCGACCCTCTCCAGTACCCGCGCCCAAGGGCCCCGGAGGAAAGTAAAGACGCAGCTGGATCCCAGGTCTCCAAGGACTGGGCCTGCGCCGGAGATCACGGCCTGGGGTTTCCATCGTAGGCACGGCGTGTCCCTTCCCGAAAGGTGTCTTGTAAGGAGGGGATGCACAGAGTCCAGCCCCGGGCTACAGTCCGAGGGAGGAGGGGAGCCGAGGTCAGCGGGGCGGTCCGGGGCGCAGGATGCTCGGCGGGAGGCCGGCGCTTGGTAGAGTTTGGGCCGCCAGGCCTGGCCGGGATTGGGGAAGGCGGGCGCTCCACGAAAGCTGGGGTCAGCCGCGTCGCGGTCCCCTCCAGGGGCGGAGGGTCCCGGGCCAGCGCGGCGACCCAGAACGGGCGGTGGGCGAGCGCGGTGCCGGGAAGCAGGGAATGCTGGGCGGCGGATGGGTCTCCAGGCCGCCAGCCAAGAGGATCGCGCCGCCTTCGCCTCCGAAGCTGCCGCAGGAGGCAGTGGTCGGCTCTAAAAAGATGGGGAGCGGCCGGGGAGCGGGGTGGGCAAAAGTGAAACTCCCCTTATTGATTCCAGCAGCATTCCCAGGGAGCTATCCCCCTCCCCATCGCACTTTAGCGAAAGTGAGAACTGAGAGATCACTTTTCCTTGGTCAGCCTGCACCCTNGCCGGGGAGCGGGGTGGGCAAAAGTGAAACTCCCCTTATTGATTCCAGCAGCATTCCCAGGGAGCTATCCCCCTCCCCATCGCACTTTAGCGAAAGTGAGAACTGAGAGATCACTTTTCCTTGGTCAGCCTGCACCCTGCAGGATCACAGCTGCCTCAGTTTAACCCGATTTCTTTCTAATGAATATTTTTTAAAAAGTGGAAATTAAACCAAAAGTTGAATATTTGCTACATTAAGTGCCCAGAGGCATCAGAGTCCTCAGGAAAACGTACATAATAAACAGGAAGCCATTTATTTACAAATATAATTGCCCCCGACAAGCCACATTCCTTGTACGTAATTCATTAATGGAATTTGTTCTTTCTCCTGCCTTTGGAAAGAGAAATTTTAGCTTTTAAAAATATCTGGGTCTGGGGGAGGGGAGGAAGAATGGTTAGTTTACCTGTTCCTAGGAAAAGAGGCAATAGTGTCTGGGCCAATTCCTGTCTATGGAGATGTTAAATAGTATAAAATATCATTTAAAAGACATGGAGAGGCCTTTGTGTGTATGCGTTTTTTTACTCTTCAGAAAATTAAGTTGGCTGGCAGTAGTTGCTGTCACCAGAGTTGCCCAGTGAAACTAAACTGGTAACTTAACCCTAGTTGGGGTGTGTGTGCACGCGTGTGCTTGTGAACAAAACTAAACTTTCAATAACTTGAGCAAAATCTGACTGTAAACCTCACTTAGTTGCCAGAGTTTTAGAAATGTCTGTGGCAATGTGCCTGCTGCCCTCGACCCTTCCTGACCAGAGTCATACCTGGGGCTGGTGCTGGTTCTGTTTTCTTATCCCTAGTCTTNATCTGACTGTAAACCTCACTTAGTTGCCAGAGTTTTAGAAATGTCTATGGCAATGTGCCTGCTGCCCTCGACCCTTCCTGACCAGAGTCATACCTGGGGCTGGTGCTGGTTCTGTTTTCTTATCCCTAGTCTTCATTAACTGGGGATGCTTTCTCTAAGAGAGCTCCTTCCCCAGTAAGCTGGGAGAGAAGCATCCTTTAGGAGAGAGATGATACCCAAGGGGAGGAGGAACCGAGTATGAGTCTCTGGGTGACCCAGGGAGTAGTGAGTAAACATTAGAAGCACAGGACACACACCAAGGTGGGTTTGGAGCTTCCTGAGGCCCCCAAAATAAGACATTAACAGAGGATATAAAGAACTGAACTGATTTCATTGTGGCTACAAAATAAGGGGGTGACTACGGAGAGGAAGGCAAACGCATCTTTTTAATTCAGAAACAAAAACAAAAGAACAAGGGCTGTCTTGATGAAGAGCTTCCTGGGAGACCCAATATTGGTTCTGTCCTGCAGAACTGGCTCCCTCCTGGCTGAAGGCAAGTCCATTTAGTTGACTGGAACACTGCACACTGAAATAGAAGAGATGCTCGTTTCAGAGAGCTTCCCTTGCGCCAGCACTGAAATACAAGGTGTGCAAACCTGCCACCCTCAGTCCACTCGGGTTCAAGCAGGGCAACCTGGAGGTGTGAAGGGGTCCTTCCACTCTGCCCCTGTGACAATCTCAGAGGGAGAGAGTCTATTCTTCACTCATGTTTCCAAGGTTGAACACTCTCCGGCAGAATTTAAAATGAAAAATAAATTAGGTCTAGTTGGAAAGTACAGTATCACCCAGAAACTAGCAATATGAAAACAGACATCTTACTAGCTTGGGCTTGAGACTGTATAGGTTACAACAATCCGTGAACAAAACAACACCTAGAAACAATTTTTTATTAACATTTGGGGAAAGAAATCTTTCAAACTTGCTCAGGCTCTCCTACTGATTGTGTTTTATACCCCTACAAGATTTCTTCCCAACAGGGCTTTAAAATGCTTCAAACCTGACATCTTTAGCTCTTCCAGAAACTATTTTAACAAGAGAGGGAGGCTAAGCAAATAGCCTTAGGTCCAGGGAGGGGAGAGGAGGTGGTGGAGACTCAAGGCTCAAGCCTGCAGCCCACACCTAAAATGGGAGTTTTGATTTCCATTGGTGGGGAGTCCCTCACAGCTCAGCACTCCGTACCTGTGTACCTGAATTCACAGGCTGTCCTCTGTTTATCAAAAAGGAAGGCCTGCTGGTCTGTAGGCAAGGCGGGTGGACAAGAAGAGAGAGACCAAAGATGGATCAGTTACCTACCTTTTTGTTTCTGGGCCTGAACTGGGGCTTCAAGGAGGCGGAGGAAAGCCCCCCTCTATTCGCATCACCCCCATCCCAGCCAGAAAGCCAATTGCTGGCCGGCTAATTGGAGCAAATTGGTAACCAAAGGGATCCCTGTGTGTGTGTGTTACATATTGCACAGAACTTTCTGTGGGGATAGGCCCTCACCCAGGTGAGTATGTGTAGGCAAAAAGGCCCAGAAAAAAAGGAATTCAGACAGATTAAATGGAAAAACTCTGAGAGATGGGAAAAGTGTGGCCACGTACGACGATGAATGCAAGCCCATGTGCATGGAAACAGTCATAGCTTGCACCTCCTCTGTGCCTGTGCTGGAGCATCCTTTAAACACCCTGCCTCTAGCTGTATTCAGGCTAAAGAGAACTTGTCCATAATCTGGAGGCTGGAGGAGAACTTTCCTACCTAGGAACACCAGGCCCTAGTGGGGGTGGTGGCCCCGGAGCCCTTAGGAGCCAAGTTAGGTCCCAGCCGTGTTATCCTTACCCCGCCCTTTTGGTCAGAATCCTCAAATCCTGACTGTGGGAGAGCAGGTTACCACCTGCCCATGGCCCTGCTGCGTGCACCCGGTCACCTTGGCCTGGGGCAGGAGAACAGCTCTTTCACCAGCAGCGGGAAGTTGCCTGCTGCCGCCCGAGGTCACATTCAGAAAGCCTGTTTTTCTGGGAGAATCCCGCCCCAAAGGCGAAGGTGGTGCAAGACATGCTCATTTGCCCCAAGCACCAAGGGGAGATATAACCGAGGGGCAAGCAGGAGGGGATGTGGAGCAGGACAGTTGGTCAGGGCAGCTCCCCTGCAACCGGCCCTCTCTGCAGGAGGGAGCAGGGGCTGGTGGAGGTGGCAGGCCCAGGAGCGGGAGCCGCTGACAGTCAAGCAGGCTCCCGAAGCTGTAACAAAGGATTCGTGCCAAAGTAGCACCAGGGATCTCCAAAGGATTGCACACCTTATAGGCGTGTCCCCAGCTCCTGAGAGGGGAGTCCCTTGATGGTCCCTGGGGCTCTGTGGATGTGCCGGGGCTGTACAAGGCGCGGCCCGCTGCACGGATTCTCCACCTCGCCCTGTGCTCCTGCAGGCGGCCGAGGGCTGGTCCCCGGGCAGGCGGGCGAGTGCTGGTCTTGTTGAGCAAGCACCTGGTTTTCCAGGAAGGCGATGGGCTGAGGGGGGGCCAAGGGGTGCCTGGATGCCAAGTGGCATGGCCCAGCATGCCCCCCTGCCTGGCCAGACGGAGCACTGGAACAGGGAGCTCTGGGGGCTGAGTCACCAGGGCCTTGCAAGGGAAGCCAGCAGGACACTGTGGAAAGGACGCCTCCAGGACACGCTCTTGGGGCAGCTTGCCTTTCCTGAGGCCTGAGTTTGGCTTTGGGAAGCCCTGGCGGTGACCTTCCACCCCAGCGCAGCCTGGGCCTCCAGCTGCTGGGGATGGGGGGTGGCAGAACACATGGGTTGCCAACATTGTGCCCTAGCCCCAGGGTCTGGAACAGTTCGAGGCATCACTGGAAAGTGGATGGGTTGCTGGCTGGGGAATGGGAATACTTCAAAGTTCTGTGACTTCACCCTAACTGTCCCCACTGGCTTCCCTGGGAACTCGGCGCGTGGGCTGAGAATGAGACAGGCAGGAAGAGAGCAAAAAGCTCAGGGTCCCAGTTCAGCACACAGAAGCAGGTGGAAGAACCCAGCATGGGCAGAGCTGTCCCTCCACCCGTGGGTGGACGAACACAAAGTGGGTGATGAAGGCAGAACCCTGGGAAAGAGGTGGGAGGGGATGTAATATGTGGATATGTGGCCAGTGGCTATCTCTTTACTGGGAATGGTTGCTGACCTGAGCACACAGTGGCCAGCACCCACCTTTCCAGGTCTCCCAGCCCCCAAGCCGCC
This sequence comes from Neotragus pygmaeus, assembly GCA_006410875.1. Taxonomy (NCBI): domain Eukaryota; kingdom Metazoa; phylum Chordata; class Mammalia; order Artiodactyla; family Bovidae; genus Neotragus; species Neotragus pygmaeus. Next base: position 1,837,020 of record SJYV01025548.1, read on the forward strand.
CAGAGCAGAGGATCTGCCAAAGTTGGCTGAAGCCCTCAGGCTAGGCCTCCAGATGCCTCAAACCACCCTCACCTCCTCCCTCTGGCCTAGGCTGGGCTGGGGCTGCGACCCCACGAACCGCCCCTGCGGTGGGGCCTGCTCGGAAATTCCAGCCAGTCAGCCCAGCATGGCGAGAGGGCTGGAGGCGGTGAGTGACTCTGGCCCCTACCCCTGGCTACATACAAGTGCAAATGAGATGCATTCTGGCTGATCAGTCCACTGTATTTTCTGCAACTTAATGTGTCTACGTCTTGTCAACTCCTCTAGTCGGGAAGAATAGCAGAAATTTTTACAGAGAATCTTTTCTGTGTGTGTGTGGTTTCCATCCAGCGGGATGGGTGAGAGAGGAGAGGAAGAGGAGGCTTGCTGACATGAACAACATTGTATAAACGCTCCTCAAATGCAACTTTCAGCCACAAACAAGAAAGGAAAAGGAGATGGGGGTGGGTTAGAGTGGCTGACAAGAAACCTTGATGAAACTTAGGTGGGTCTGGCTGGGGAAAGTTTCCAGCACTGTTTTCTTTTCAAGAACAAAATTCAATTGTACTGACTTGGGTGGAAGAGTAAACCCCTTCCTTCTGCTAACCTCCATTTAGTGGAGGCTAATGCAGGGGGGCAGTTTTCTGACACCAAAGGAGCCCTATGTGAGTAACGAACACGTGTTTGCTATCCTCTTTCTGTGTCACTTTCCAATGTTTAAGTAAAGTGAAGAAACTTGCCTCCAACTCTCACCAGAATCCCCCACCACCAGGTTTCCTGGGAAAGCAAGTTCTCTCAGACCTCGATGATGCCGGCCTCTGTGAAGTAAGGTGGGAGTGATGCGGGTGGGGGGAGGACCAAATGGCCTCTGGAATCTGCCCAGGCCACCTTTGTGGGAGCTTTCTTCCAGCATGGAGGCCTGGGACCCTGACAGGACACAGGGCCAGTGCAGCTGCCACTCACACCCCTCTTCACAGATATTTGCTGTTTTGGACTTGTGTGCAGCCGACCTCAGCAAAGGGAACAGCAGATCTCCTGAGCCACGTTCTCCGGCCCGGCCTGCTCGCTACCCTGCTGCCAGGCCCTGTGGCAGGCAGGGAGCACAGTGCCTGGATTCCTAGCTGTATACCAGCCTCTAGCCCCCTCTCCCTGCGAGTCTCAGGGTCAGCAGGGAATAAGTTGTTGACTGTGGAGCTGTCCTGTTAAGATCTGCCTCTGGGATCAGCTGCCCCCTCCCAGGGGTGGTTGCAGCTCTACTTGGAACCACAGGGTCTCATGGGGGCGGCTGACAGCGTGAGCCACCAGCGAGGCGTACCACAGGCCCGTTTCATTCAGATATGGTTTGGGGGCCCATCAGTTGTCCAAGCTGACCCTGCACCACCCAGTTACCTGAGGGGGATCCTTTCTCTGCTGTATTCCTAGGCTGAGGTGTGAGATATTCTCACTGCAGGGCAGTTAAGTCTAATAGAATAGATTGGGGTGGAGTCACGTGCTTTACAGGGAGAGCAGGGGCAGCCAGGCACTCTGAAACCATCCCCCCATTTATGCTCCTTAGCCAAGGAGTTTGTTGGTCAAAAGCAGCTCCGGTTTCTGCATGCAACCTGGGCATTATACCAGCCTGGTAAAGACATCAGAACCAGGTGTATGCTGCGGCTTTGGCTTTCACCGGGAGCCAGCAAGGAGCTGGGGAGATGTCCTTAACACATTCACTGCCCTAATTCTCCCAGAGTCCCCAACAGGCAGGCTGAAAGGGCTGAACTCTTGGCAAGGAGCAGAGGGGAGGGACACTTCCAACTGCCCCCTGGCTGAGCCTGGTCAGGGCCCCTGCCAGCTGCCCTGTCTTCTCCCTATGGATTCCCAACAGCAATACGTTCCCTCCCTCCATCCATGCCAATCCTCCCATACCAGAACTGAGCGTGGATTTCCATTCGGGATAAGAAGTGGGTGTCATTAAAGAGGGAAGGAGGTCCGTAAACCATCCTCAGCCCCAGGAGCTTTTTCACCAAGCAGATGAATCTCACTCAACTTTTCTTTTGAACAGTCACTCAGGCTAAAACCATGCGAACCCACAAGCAAAAAGAAAAATTGAAACCTGGACCAAGTTCCTTATTTCTTCTTTGCCCCCTGCATTCACCATCCCTCATTTCTTCCAACTCCCAGCCATCTTAATATCCATGACCCCAGGTAAAGATTTAAAACACTTGTTTCTTAAAATCATCCGGGGCTCTCAGCATTTACCAGAGTAACTGGAGAGAGAACGCACCCTCCCCTCCTAGCCTGCCCCCCAATTCTGCATCCTCACCAAATAAACACCACCATCAATTACACTTTGCATCACTTCATTCGGCCAGAAATGAAGACTCCTTATCCACCAGGAGTAAACATTGACTTTACAGAAAGAAACAAATTCGACCATGTCTACCTCCTGGAGAACTCTTTGAGAACATCATCTATCTTCTTACCTCCTTTACTGGGGTGGCGTGCTGTAAAGATCTGAGGTAGCAGAATTTTGAAACGGCTTGATTACCTGGAGCTGGGTTTGGAGTCCTCAACTCCGGTCATTAGTATACAGTCATTAGTAGTCATAATTGGTATTTAATTGCTTGATCGGATGGGTGCTTTATTGGTGACCAGATTTAGTTTCCCCCAGAAGTAGAAGTCGTCCAGGATCAGCGAAGAAGACATTTGCAGCAACTTTTTCGAGCAGAAGGAAAGTACTTGTGATATATTTGCAGACATGTGTCTCACACATTTTTTTCCTGCCTTTTGTAAACTAAGAATAAACATTACAGATCTGGGTTTTAATTTATCCAGATGAGACCATCAAGTACCTAGGAGATTTCATATATGTGTGTGTGTGTGTGTGTGTGTGTTTTATACACACACACTATAGAATATACATATACACACTGTAGAATATATACACAATAACATACATATATATACACACAATAGTATATATATACACACTATAGAATATATATACACAAAAGAATACATATATACACACACTATATAATATATATGTGTATTATATATGTATATATTATAAAGTACCTAGGAGGTTTCATACACACACACTACAGAATATATAAATATACACACACACTTGAGAATTGAGGACACTTGGCTGTTAATACTTTCAGGCAGAAACAAACTCAATACCAAAGCAGAAACAACTGAACTGCCAGCAAAATCGAGGATCTGAGCAAGTTCACTTTATTACTTCGCAGGAAGAGGGTCAGCGGCGGCGAGGCGAAGTTTCCTGGGTCTTTGCAGAGGGACCCGGCGGCTAGGCGCGCCAGACCTTCCCACCAGCAGCCGCCTGGGCGCGGGGCTTCGCGACCCCTCGTCCCTCATCACCCCCCTCCACCACCACCCCCAAAACGCTCTTTTGTGTGGGGATCTCGGTCTCCACCTGGTCTCCTTCGCAGAAACCTGCGGGTTGGAGAACTTCCTCCGCCAGGCGCCGCCCCCACCTCCGTCCGCGGGCCTGCCGCCTGCTCCCCGCTTTGGACTCACCCGGCGCGGTCCTTCCATCCACTCCACACACAGACAGGAAACCGGCCTCAGCCGGGGCAACATCTGAAACCACACCTTGTCGATAGCATCAAAGAACAGAGCGCACATTTGGGACTCTGAGCTCCCGAGCCCGCTTCTAGCAGAAAACCGGGTCCCCAGGGGAGGGCGACCGGGGGCCAGATCCTCTCTCCGACCGCGCCGCCGGCTTTCTTATGGAAATGAACGTGCCAGGCCGCGCGCCCCGGCTGGGCTCGCGCCCCTGGCCCCCCGGTCCCCGTCGCGGCCGTGGGGACCCGGGCGCGGGACTCTCCTCCGCCCGGACGGCCCTCGCACTGTATTAAATATTCATGGAGATCGCTGTTTTCTTAAAGGAGAACCCGCCGCGCGGGAAAGTTCACAGCCAAGGGCAGGCACAAAGGAGGTCTCGGCGCTGCGCGTTGCGACTCCGAGAAATGCACCCCTCTCCACGGCGGGGCTCGCTCAGGAGACACGAGGAGGGGCCTAGGGGACGGGAGAGAGCGAGCGAGTCACTTTTGTTGGAGGGGGTGGAAGGAGAGCTGAACGTGGCGGAAAGAAAGCTCGCTCCACAATCCCCCCTACAGTTACTTAGACTTTGACCGAAACATCTTACGCGCCAGTCCCCGGGGCTTGCTTTTTTTTTTTTTTTTTTTTAAAGGAGGCTGTTGGAGCTTCCTCCCCCGGATCCACCGGCACAGGGGGGCAGTAAGAAAGTTTGTCCGGCGCTGTTGGAGATGCGCACGCACGAAGTTTATTAAACCTCTTCTCGAACCACAATTTCAGCGGACGATTCCAACAGCAACCAACCCCGCACCTGCCTGCTTGCTGCCCCGCGAAGCAGAGGCCGGACTCACGGAGAGCCGGCCGGCCAGTCCACGAGCAGCGAGCTGGGACGATCTGGGGGCTAGTGTCTGGGCCTCAGNGAACCACAATTTCAGCGGACGATTCCAACAGCAACCAACCCCGCACCTGCCTGCTTGCTGCCCCGCGAAGCAGAGGCCGGACTCACGGAGAGCCGGCCGGCCAGTCCACGAGCAGCGAGCTGGGACGATCTGGGGGCTAGTGTCTGGGCCTCAGGTCTCACTCGCGCGCCCCGCGCCCCGCGGCCCCCGCCAGCCTCGCGGCTTCTCTCCCGGGAATGCAGCCGGGCCCCGGGGCCGAGCCCGAGTGACCGGAGGGTCAAAGGGGTGGAAGCTGAAGCCGGCGCGCCGAGGTCCCCGCAGGAGCGCCCCGCCCGCGCCCCGGGCCCTGCGTGCGGCCACGGGCCCCGGCCTCGCGCGCCCTCGCCTGCAGGCTGCGTTCGCCCCGGCCCGCGGGGCTTTGTGTGCCCGGCCCCGCGCACCTTCGCTAGCGGTCGGAAAGCCTCGAGCGCCATCTAACGGGAGCAGCCGCAGCTGAGGCCGAACGGAGGTGGGGACTGGCCGCGCGGCCCCGGGCGGACGCTCCTCGCCTCCTCCCCCACCGGAGGGACGCCACCTCCTCGCGGCGCGCGCACCGCACACTCGCTCGGCAATCCGGAGCCCCCCGAAGCCCACTTCCCGGGAGCGGGGGCCGGGGGGTGCAGCGGCCGTCTGCGGTCTCGGGACCGTCCCCTGCGCCTTGTCCTCCCTTCTGTGCGCCCCAGGCCACAGGAGGCGTAGGATCGTCTCGCACCTGCCTTATAGGGCCCTGGTGCCCTTCGCGCGTTCTCATTCTCCTTTTGGCCAGCAATGCAAAGTACCAAGGAGTCCCCGGAAGGAGCACAAGGTTCCGGAAAGAAACAGCCACATAATGAAGAGGTCTGCAGCCGAAGAAGCTTCCAGAGGAATGGGGGAAGGGCGATGGGAGAGGATAACGGCTGCAAAACAAAAATGCGTCATGGAGGGCGATTTGTTCCTGCAGGGCCTCTGGGAAGCTTCAGGCGGCTGCTTTTCGGGAGCTGCTGTTTGGAGAAGACTTAACAAGTGGGGAGTCCTGCAGGGGCCTTTGGAGAGGGCGCGGGAAGCCGGACACAGGGAGCGACCGAAGAGAGAGAGCCAGCACCCCAGAAGGTGGGCTGGAGCTTGCGAAAGTTCGGCCCCTCCTGAGCGTTCCAGGCCACCTTCGAGGCCCGCGATTGTGGGTGGTACACGTGGTGACCCTGCGCTCCTGTCCGCTTGGGGGATTTCCTTAGAGTCTCAAAGTTGGCAGAGGGGCTGGCGTCCCTGAACAGCTTAGAAGGGAGGACAGGAAGGGAGCAGAGGTGACTGTCAAGGCCCAAACCGCCCTCTCCTCAGACCCCACAGCTGCCATCTGCCCGGATGTTTCCAGTGTGGGTGACCTTTCTCCATACATTGAAGCAAAGGGCCAGAACCGCTAAGGGGGATGGGCAGCCTGAGTGAGACCCCTGGCTTGGCCCTGGTGATGAGACCAGAGGGGCTGGGATCTAAATCCCAGGAAAAGCAGAGGATCTTCCGGGTCCAAGCCCAGATATAGTGAAGGACTGAAAGGCCTCTCCCTGGAATGCCTGTGCCCCCCACCCCATCCCACCCCCAAATATGT
>SJYV01025548.1:1843206-1886698 GCA_006410875.1 Neotragus pygmaeus
ATATGTAGTGAAAGTAGAAAATGACGTCAGATAGACAGTTTTTATCCTGGTAAAAGACACATGCAACTCTCCGTCCTCACCATTTTCGAGTGTGCGGTTTAGTGGCATTAAGGACATTCCTACTGTTGTACAAGCATCACCACCACCCATAGGACATTGTCATTGTCTGAAACTGAAACTCTGTCCCCATTAAACACTGACTCCGTCCCCCAGCCTCCGGGACCCACCTTTACTTTCTGTCTCCATAAATTTGATGACTTTTGAGTCCCTCATATACATGGAAGCATACAGTATTTGTCCTTTTGTGACTGGTTTATTTCACTTAATGTTCCTGGTGTATCTTGTGTCAGAACTCATTCTTGTTAAGGCTGAATCATGTTCGATTGTGATGCCTACTCCAGTGGCTCAAGGGAAAAGAATCTGCCTGCAATGCAGGAGACTCAGGACACACAGGTTTGATCCCTGGGTCAGGAAGATACCCTGGAAGAGAGCATGGCAACTCACTCCAGTATCCTTGCCTGGAGAATCCCATGGACAGAGGAGCCGGGCTGGCTACAAGCCATGGAGGTCACAAAGAGTTGAACAGGGCTGAGGCAACTGAGCAGGCGTGCACACTTGCAAATCTAATGAAGTAACACTACTAAGGAAAATTGGCTGTGGATTTTAGCAGAGTGCAAACACCCTGGTGACTATTTCAAATCTCTACTCTTTCATTTTTGAGTCCAGTTGTACAATCTGGAGAAAATGCCCAAGAGAGAGGGGCACGCAGATCTAACACCGTTTATAATCATTTCTAATCGCCTCCCTTTCTAATCACAAGCTGGAAGAATGGAAGGGCCATTGTATGAGTGGGCCCTATTCTTTTCTTTGTTTCCAGAAGGAGGCCAGAGAGTCAGCACCTCTTAAGTTGAGAGGAGGGAGGACAGAAAGTGGATCTGTCTTCTCCCTGGATTCTTTGGTTTATTCAACTTGGAAGAGACGCCAATGTCCCCCACACTGGCCACATGTGGGGGCTGGCAGAAACCCCTGACGTCCTTTTTCCTGAGAGAGGGCTGAGAAATAGCTAGTGTACAAGAAGGAGGGCGGCTGGTCCACCCCGACCCCCTGGCTGGGAACTGTCTCCCTGCAGGGCAACCTGTGCTTACCCTGCCTCACTCTGCCCTGGTGGCTGGTGCGCTCAGCCAGGCTTATTTAGAAGTTCTCTGTGGAGTATTTAGAAAGTGCCGCGTCCTCCTTTCCACTTCCTTTTAACATTACAAGCTGTGGAGACAGGACAGTATTTTTATTGCCCACATTTTAAGTGAAAATATCTAGCGTGGGCATATGATAATCAGTGGCAAGGACTGTGGTGCCGGGGTCGGAGGCCCCAGCTCCTTGCCCCAGCTCCACCTTGGCCACTGAACCACACTATTTCTTTTATCCAACAGGAGGGCTGGCCCAGGACACAGACGAGAGAAACCAGAGCAGCTAGTGTTGGCAGAGACCACCACTTGCCTTCTGCCGCCAGGCCAGCCCTGCCCCTGGCTGCAGGGCCGGAGCTCCGTGGTGAGGCTGGGGTTGTGGAGGGAAGGCTGATGTGCAGGCGCCGGTGTCACTGTGTCTGGCCCTCTCCTTCAATTGGAGTGGCTGCTCCCCAGAGAGAAGGATGCACTCACTGCCCATCGGGGGCTCCGCAACTTAAGACAAAAGAAAAAAAAAATCACGACAGTGCCACACTCATACACACATAGCCATTCTCTTCCCTTGTTAAAGCTGCTTCCGTGTGAAAGAGAAGATGCTGGGGGATTACGTCCTGGGGCCACTGGGACTGAGGGCATTCTGAAAGGGCTTTGTGGTGTTTGGATCCAAGCCATTTGTTTTCAGAGAGAATCTCATTGGGTAGGAGCCTGCTTTTTCCATTTGCAATGGCTTATTAAGTATAAGCATCTCCCTTCTCTGTTTACTGAGTGATGAGCTCTTCCTCCAATGACCCTGCCAGGGGAGACAGCCAAAGTATATCCTCAACACACGGTTACCCCGCAGAGTGTCCTTCCTGTACACCCGGAGACCACAGGCAGGACTTGTGGGGGAATTTGAGTGTCTTTTTATGATCCCCGATCTCCACTAATGGCCCCATGTCACTAATGCCACCCACATCTGCTCCAGCCCCAGCGGAGAGACTGAAGGGGTACCTGGTGTAGCAGGGCAGTCCTTGGCTGTGCCCTCTGCCAGTGGCTTGGCAGGGAGGCCACAGCCTTGGGGCTTACTTACTGTCACTGAATCTCATCTGTGTTTCCCACAGAAGGCTGTTCTTCCTGTCCCCACTGAGCAGGACAAAGAGAAAGGCAAAAGTTCCTTTCAGCACCTGCATGGAGGCTGTTGAAGACCCTGGAAACTCATGAGCAGTAAAAATTAACCAGACACTGGCTGATTAGTAGCTGGCTGTCTAGCTGAACTGGCTGGCTTCTAGTAGGTCAGTTTAGTATGAGGATGTTCCACCAGGCTCACAGACCCAGCCTTAATGAGCCAGATTCCAAAGGTCAGAGTGAAAACAAAATCCTGCGATTTGCCCAGATTTCAGAGACTGAATTCGCTTGTAAGATCTGGTCTGGAAATAAGGATGAATGATTCCCAACTAAGTGGATTCTTTTTCCTCTCTGCCAGTTTCTTCCTGGTGATACAGAGAAAGCCTAAGACATATCATTGATTTTGTTTTATAAATATTGTCTACCTGCCTATACCTCTGCATGGACTATGGTGAAATAATCACACCAAACTATTTTCCGCCTCTCTCATACTCTCAGTGGGAGCTTGGTGCCTTTATTCTGTGTTCTGCTTTTCTGATGTGGCTGCACTGACTCTTCTGCGGTTCAAATTCTGTGAGGGCTGCATTTAGTGCGCGGATCCAGTCTTCTTTTACACTTGATAGATTGCAGGGCTGAGGCAGGTGCTGGATATAGGAGTTGGCATCTCGTCTAAGGGTTGGGATTATTTAATCTGCCAGTCACTCTGTCCTTACCATCTCCTGAAGAAAAATAGACCTCTCCGATCAAATTACCGACTGGGATGGTTCTGGGGTGAGCGGCAAAGACAGGTTTGAGCTCTGTTGGAGCACAAGATTCACTGCATTGCGTCCTATGATTTGTGTGTGTGTTATACCACACACACATATACACACAGTACACACACACACAACACACAGTACATAAACACACACAACATATACAGGACACACACACAACACACACAGGACACACACACAGTATACAAACACGCAACACACAGTACACCCACGCACATACAACACACACAGGACACACAACACACACACAGGATACACACACAACACTCAGGACACACACAGAATACAAACACACAACACAGTGCACCCATGCACACACAACACACACAGGACACACACACAAAAAAAACACACATGACACACACACAACACTCAGGACACACACACAGTACACAAACACACAACACACAGTACACCCACGCACACACAACACACACAACACACAGGACACACACACACAACACACACAGGACATAAACACACAACACAGTGTACATTTGTACACACAACACACAGTACACACACACACAGTATACAAACACACAACACACAGTACACCCATGCACACACAACACACACAGGACACACACACAACACACGACACACACACAGTATACAAACATACAACACACAGTACACCCATGCACACACAACACACACAGGACACACACATACAACACACAGGACACATACAGTATACAAACACAACACACAGTACACCCACACACACACACAACACACACAGGACACAAACACACAGTACACCCATGCACACACAGCACACACACAACACACAGGGCACACACACACAGTATACAAACATACAACACAGAGTACACCCACGCACATAGCACACACAGTACACACACACACACACACACACACACAACACACAGTACACCCATGCACACACAACACACACAGGACACAGATGCACACACACAGCACATAAAAACATGTGTTTGTGTCTTAAGTTGCATCAGGGCCCCAACCCCTGGGGTCCTTCTCCCTTGGGTATCCAGGAGATGGGGTCCTTGAAGGGCATGTGAGCTGGCGAGGGGGTGAGGTGACTGTCCAGCCTCGCCGGCCTCTGAGGTGAAGCGTGGTTATCTCAGGTGAGAGCAAGCAGAAGAGGTGAGAGAGCGGGCCTTTTGTTTGTTGGGAGCTCTGGCCACACTGCGTGGCATATAGGATCTTAGATCCCCGCCCAGGGATTGAACCCTTGCCCCCTGCAGTGGGAGTTCAGACTCTTAACCACTGGACTGCCAGGGAAGTCCCTTTGGCCTTTTGTGTTTCTTATACATAATTTGCTATTTGTTCTCTCTCTTTTTTTTTCCAAATATTTTTTTGGGAAAAAATCACATTACGCATCTCAGCCAGGCTAAGAGAAATTCCCAAAAGGAAGTTTTCCCCGCATTTGGGCCAGACCGCCTAACCTTTGGTGAGCAGGAAGTGGCAAAGGTCAGGAAGTGAGGGGCATCCTCCGGGAGAAGGCACGGGTCCCCTCCTTTCCACGGCCTCCTCCCGCCACTGCAGCCTCTGTGCCCTGTGTTCACCACAGGGTCCTGTGTGGTGGCCGCCAGGGTTCACATCACATCTGCTGAGGGTGCAGGTGATACATCGGGGTCCCAAGACCCGCCGTCTGTTCCCCTGGAGCATCAGAGTACCACGTGATTTAGGGGACAAGTCAGGTCATTTAACTGATAGATAATTTCAAACTATACCTTTAGATCAAATCCAGCATACAGAACCATCCTGTGATTTAAAACCCCAAGACAAGACTTCGGATGCATTTTGTGCTTGGTGACGGTGGCTTGGGACCTACCTTCTAGTTCAAGGCACGTGTAGTTTCTTCTGACATTAGTGATATTTTGGAGGAAATTTTTTGAGAACATTGCCTTGCAGCTTATCCCCTCCTTCCTTTATGAGGTTGGGATTGCATTTTCAGGACATTATATTTTAAGATTCATCCTCTCCCCACCCACCTCCATCCCCCCCAACATAGACAGATTTGGGGCCACCTGTTCACTCCCCAGCCAGGAGGATGGAAAGATTCCTTCTGCCAGCTTCTCGCCTTCATCCTGCAACAATGCCCTCCAACGTGACGGGAGAAGAAAGCTCCCTTGGCTCCACTTCCAGGTTCTGCTTGGACGGAGCACAGTCTGTACAACGATTAACTCTGTGGGACTGGCTGGAGGGGCACCGTGTTCTGGGGAAGCAGCCCAGCTTCCCCCTCCCCCCACTCCCTGCACCTTTACGCTTCCCGCAAGGCACACTCTGTGCCCCACGGAGCTCCCTGCCCAGGTCTCTGATCACCTTTGTATTCATTGCTGGTGTCATCAATTCCTTCCCTAAGAAGTGTTTGCATAACTCGCTGCTTTGTTTCTGGGGCAGCACCATTCATTCCTTTCTGATTTGTTCTCTGTTCTGAACCAAGGAGTAGGTACAGAACCCAGAGAAGAACAACCTCTCCACCCTATTTTCCTCTTTTCTCTTAAATATCAGGGTGCGTCTGGCTGGCTGCATCCTCTGAAAACGCTGTGGCTGGCGCTGGCGTCCAGAGCAATGCCGGCGGGCACGATTCCCGCCTCTTCCCACGGCCGAGAGTTTGGACAGAGTTTCTCTGTCTGGGCAGGGATGGGTTGGGTGCTACTGCACTAGATAAACCAATACAAGGCTGGGCTCTGCCCTGAGCAGAGACTGTGGAATTAGACTCAGGGTTATCATTCAAACACTCTGAAAAGTCAATGAGGCAAGGACAGTGTATCATAAGCAAATGACTACATGAACAGGGTGAAAATATCACTTCTTAGAGGCTTTAGACTCTTAGAGGATAAAGGACATCTAATGTATTTCCCATTTAACCTTTTAATTTCACATCCAGCTTATTACACTTATAATTTTTTTGTTGGCATCCAGTCTTCTTTTTTTCCTGTGCAGAGGTCACAGTGAAGTTCAGTGTGCGCTGTCTCGGTCTCTCTCTCACATATATATGCATATGTACATGATACATATAGATCTCTACAACTATAATATTTTATACTTTTTCAAACTTGCTTCAGCTGGTTGCCTCTACTTTCTTCTGACACAGACTTACGTGTGTCCATAAAAACTATCATCACAGCCTTAAGTGTGTCCATAAAAACTATCATCTTCTTGAACTCAGTAAAATAACCTTGATGCAAATTTTAGACAATGGTGGTTTCTGGGTGGGCTCACGTGGAGGGTCCCACGGGGCTTGGGGGTGCCCCTGATGGCTGGTCAGTGCTAGGTGGACATCCCCTGACATGGCCCACCCCTGGAATATCTGTCACTAGACTGTCACTGTCCCCTCCCCTCCACTGGGTCTCTACACTGCTCTTCTTCTTCTTCCTTCTTTGAAAATGAGAGAAAAGAAGAAATAAAATCTATACTTCTGGGAAAATAATGAAGCAAGTTGATATCTTATTATTGTCCATGAAGATTGGTGGCTATTGACTCGCTGGAAGACTATGAGAGCAGTTAAAATCTGCGGTTAGGGAAGTTTCTAAGCAACTTACACTGTTTCAGACGGAGAGTTTGTATGTTTCTCAAGTCTTTGTTATTGTTTAGTCGCTCAGTTATGTGCGACTCTGAGACCTCATGGACTGCAGCAGGCTTCCCCATCCTTCACCATCTCCTGGAGCTTTCTCAAACTCCTGTCCATCGAGTCAGTGATGCCATCCAACCATCCCATCCTCTGTTGTCTCTTTTCTCCTCCTGCCCTCAATCTTGCCCGGCTTCAGGGTCTTCCAGATGCTAAGAGAAGAGAGCTGGGCTGAGAACGAAGAGCTGGAGCAGCTCCAGAGTGGCTGGGTAACCTCTCTGACCCTTCTCTGGCAGATCTTCTCCAAGTGATAGCACATGACACAAAGCTCCCACTGAGGAAGACCGGCCCAGCCCAGCCCTGCCTAATGACAGACCAATATGTGTTCATGCCCAGTTGGAAGGGGAAAATAAAAGCCTGTCAGTGTGCAGCTTCTATGGCCCAAAGTTAATCCGGGGTCTTAAACCGCCTCACAAGGCCCCAAGGCCAAGGCTGCGCTGGGCCAGAGGGCAGACGCTTCTCCTGGGCTGCTGCATGACTAGCGCATTAGCCACCAGGGCATCCTGCCCTTCTGTTGCCCAGGCTGCTGGGGGTGGGCCTCTCACTGCACGCAGGTCAGAAAATGCAAGCACTTTTCCTCCAGGACTTTTCCTTAATCCATTTAGGGGGTAATCCATGCAGTTTTCCAAGGGAGAGAGCTGCCTTCCACAAAGAAGCTACTCTGGTCACCCCTCCTCTCAGTGAGGGCCTTGCCTCGGAAACTGATGGGGGGATAACGTCCCCCCCAGGCCCTAGCCAGGTCCAGAATTACATTTAAATGCTGTTATTTTCTGATACTCAATATTCTCGCTTTCTGCTGCCTGTCATTTTCACCTGTTGTTCTGGTATTCGATTCTTGTCCTAAATACACTTGGCAAAGCTATCATTTCATTCTGTGATGTTTCTTCTTGGTCCCCTCCTAGAGAAAGAAAGTTAAATTCCAATTTAGAAAAGAGGAGGAAAGAATCATGTGAAAAGGTGGACGTAACTCTCAAAGCACTTAGAGTGTGAATTTGTTTCTGAAGCCAGATTTCTGAGTGTTTCAATCACAGGATATCAGATGAGGATGGAGGAGCTCCTGGGATTACTCAGACCATCAATGTGTGGAATCTTAAAAATCAGAACGAACACCATTTTAGTTTCAATATCCTATCTACGGAGAGACCAGGTAAGGCTGAGGGAAGAAAAGGATAAATAAAAACATCCAGGTCTTCTTTGCACCCAGAAAGATGGTTCTGATGAGGTCAGATAAGACAAAGCTATGGTTTTTCTTGTAGTCATATACAGATGTGAGAGACTATAAAGAAGGCTGAGCACCAAAGAATTAATGCTTTCTAACTGTGGTGCTGGAGAAGACTCTTGAGAGTTCCTCGGACAGCAAGGAGATCAAACCAGTCAATCCTAAAGGAAATCAATCCTGAATATTCGTTGAAATTCACACATTTTTGCAGAAGGTTTCTGCTAACCTCATGAAGGTTATTGCTAGTCTGAAGAGCAGATGTCACTGTGAAGGATTTTAATGCTTTTCTAGATATGAGGAGATGCAAGAATAGGCCTCATAAAATCTTCTCCTGAGAACACTTAACTGTCTAAAGATCTCTTCCGCCAGTTTTTCCCAGATCACAGAGTGCCTCATTCCTGATCTCCAGCCTGAACTCCTTTCAGGGGTGCTGAAGGTCAGCAGTCATGGCAACTTGTGATTTAATCTTTGTAGAGGCAGATGGCAAGTGCCAATTTGTAGCTGGCACACAGCACCGTTTTCCTAAGAGGGCAGAGCTGTCCCCACACTGAGGAGGTGCCAGCACTCACTATCTGTCAAAGTGCATCCATTTCAGCGGTCACCTGTCTATGGTCTGAACATTGTTGGTCTTGGAAAAAACACCTTCTTTGATGATAAACACACCCCTGCTTCTTCCTGGGGGCAGCCTGGCTCCACGTGCCGAATGGGCACATGTCTACACGCCCTCAGGGGCAAACATTAAATACTTTGCAAAGGGTTAAGGTCCATGAGGAAGGTCTCAGTACTTTCTGCTGTGAGAAAAATATTCCAGGATGAAGGGATGAGAGGGCGGCTGGGATGCCAGGTGGGCAGTGGGCGAACATCGGCCCCTCCTTTGTGCCGCGATTTGGAAAGCTTCTTGAACAGGGTGAGTACTTATTTTGTTGTTGTTGATCAAAGATTTCTGCATCTTGGAAAGGATCAGCCTGGATTTTGGGCCGAGAAAGTGAAATGTCTCTCAAGGCATGGTTTTGTTTTCTGGACTCTAGAAAATACTTATGCAAATCCCGCCCCCAGGAGAAGGAAGGAAATAGGGAGGAATATTTGCTAAGACTCATCAGATGGAGCTCATGGTTTCCAGCCCGGTTTTGCCACTATTTCCCCACCCGTCCACCCACCCACTTCCTTCCCCGATCTCAGGAGAGTCACAGTAACCAATTTGGGGTTTCCATGTAACACCTGCGAGTGTTGGCTGAGCGCCCCCCCCCTTTCTCCTGAAAGTGTCATCCAAACACTTTGAGTCAGCATTTCCCGAATGATGCCTCTGAAAAGAGGGGGAAAATCTTTCTGCATCAATGCTGCAGAGCCCTAAAATGTTTGTTTCCAGTTGTCCTAGTCAGTGACCTTTCATCAAATTTTGATAATGCTCTTTAAAAATAAGCCGTCAAGGCGTTCAAGCCTGGTGCACTGGGATGACCCTGAGGGATGGAATGGGGAGGGAGTTGGGAGGGGGGTTCAGGTTGGGAGACACATGTATACCCATGGTTGATTCATGTGAATGTATGGGGAAAACCACTAAAATATTGTAAAGTAATTAGCCTGCAAATAAATTAATTAATTTTTAAAATAAGCTGTCAAAGGACTTCCCTGGCAGTCCATGGGTTAAGACTCTACCTTCCAATGCAGGGGGTACAGGTTCGATCCCTAGTTGGGGAACTAAAAGCCCACGTGCCTTGTGGTCAAAAAAACAAAAATTAAAAACCACGAAACAGAAGGAATATTGTAACAAATGCAATAAAGACTTTTAAAATGGCCCATATGGAAAAAAAATCTTTAGAAATTAAAATGTCAAGGACTCGCTCTGTTTGACAGGTATGGAGCTCAGCCTAAGAGGTCAGAGGCTCCCACCTCTTGGCTGGAGTCACAGCAATTACACCTACTAGCAATCAGAGACTGTGCTACTGATGTTTTCCATGCATGATCTGCTGACTCCTCAAATGCATGTGCAAAAAGGGTATTTATATAAGTGAAGAATTACTTTATAAATAGAAAGGTGAAGGTCAGAGGCATTATGTGACATGATGGAGGTCCCCAGAGCTGGTCCCTAGGGCCTGTCCCTTGGAAGCCCAGACCCTTTCTTCTTGAGGCATGTGGACCCTCCCCTCCCATATTGGCCTCAGCTGAAAGATGAGCCAGGATTCTGAGCCCAAGACCCTTGCTGAAAGGACCACCATCATGGTTCAATTATCCAGCAGGTAAGTCCTCCTCACCTTGATACTTGTACCTGGCACCATGCAGGGTACATAGCAAGTGCCTAGGAAATGCACGTAAATGCAATTAAACTGAATTGGCTGTCAATTTTGGCAAAATTCCCAAGTCTTTAGTTCAAGGAAGAAGTTTAACATGTCGAATGAATAGATATTCCTAATGTATGGCAATACTTACTTTGGCCACCTGATGTGAAAAGTTGACTCATTATGTTGGGAAAGATTGAGGGCAGGAAGAATAAGGGGCAACAGAGGATGAGATGGTTGGATGGCATCACCAACTCAATGGACATGAGTTTGAGCAAACTCTGGGGGATAGTAAAGGACACGAAAGCCTGGCATGCTGCAGTCCATGAGGTTGCAAAGAGTTGGACACGACTTAGCAACTGAACAAAAACAATGTGTAGCAAATGTGTTATTGCATCATCTTTTCTCTTTTTATTCACTGACTGATCAGAATCCATAGGGAAGTCACACACAGGACAAGGGGGTGGGGGGTGGGGGCTGCTGGTTGAGATCAGGAGCTGATTCGTGCTGGAACTGTCTGTCCTCACCCGGCTCAGGTTCACCCCTGGTTTTCAAGGGGCACTCCTTGCACGTGTTTTCCTGGTGGCTGATGCTCGGGGCTCTCACACCCACTCCCTGTCCTTTCTGCCTATGGCCACAGTCAGATGTCCGAGGGACCTCATTAGCCCAACTCCATGTCCAGAACCAGGAGGTTCTGTTTCCCCAAGACCTGGGGAAAGAAGTGCTGCCACCTGCCCCGACTGTCTAAGGTCCTTGGAGCCTGGCGGAGGACGCCTATTCTCTCTTCTTTCTCTGGCTGTGCTGAGTCAGAGCTGGTCAGCGACTCTGGGGAGTTCCGAGCCCATCATTGCCAACCTGGTCCTTGACGAGTGTGTGGAGACAGAGTCCATCTGGTGTGCCTCTCCATGGCCAGGTGCAGGAGGCAGAGAGCGCCCTGCCCACCATGGGCCACAGGAGGCCAGGCCCCGGCTCTGCTTCTCCCTCCAGCCAGGTGGGCCTCCGGGGAAATTTCCAGAGCAGGGCAGGAATGACTACAGGAAGACTAAGAGAATCAGGTTCTAGGGAGCACAAAGAGGGTGAAGGGGTGAGCTCTGGACGCAGACTGGCTGGTTTAACCTGCAGACTCTTACAGCTGTGAGCTGTGCATACTTGAGGGGCTCCCTCCACCTCTCTGAACCGTTAGCGTCCCTCCAGGAAGCTGGAGAGGGTGGGCTCCACCCCCTAAGTTTTAGTGGATATCACAATGAGATCCTTAGTGAAGCACTGGGCACCTACTTCATATTCAACGGGGACTTCCCAGGTGGCGATAGTGGTGAAGAACCTGCCTGCCAGTGCAGGAGACAAGAGACTTGGGTTCAGTGTCTGGGTTGGGAAGATCTCCTGGAGGAGGGCACCACAACCCACTCTAGTATTCTTACCTGGAGAATCTCCATGGACAGAGGAGCCTGGCGGGCTACAGTCCATGGTGTCACAGAGTCAGACACAACTGAAGTTACTAAACATGCATGCCATACTCAATATTCAGAGTCTTATAGATCATAGCTGGCTTTGTAGATCATAGCTAGATCAAGTAGCTTTTCCATAGCTACTTGCCTTGAGAGATGCATTCAATTCAATTTAATATATTTTATATTATTAAATATATATTAATTTACATAATAGTATTTCACTATGTAACACAATATATGTTAATATTTCAGTACATTAAAATTAATACATATTCAGTATTGATCAAATATATACCTAATGAGTAAATATTGGGCATCTATTACACGTAAAGCATGGACACCAGTAATGGGCTATTTTTTGCCCCTCAGCTGACAGAATATTCAGGACAGCTTATTTAAAACTAAGGCGGCAAATGATCGCAGATGAATTTGAAAACCAATTCCAAAATGGGATGGAAGGGTTTGATGACAACTGAAATCTAATGGGTTTAGGGGTAGACTCCCAAAGTGGGTGTGGGCACCGGGACTCCGAGAGATGAACCTTTAGTTGATGTGTGGGGCAAGATTGTCTCATCCATCATAGAGTTTCTGCTCAGAGTCATTCATCACAATATAAAATATTTATGGAAAAAGAAACTTTATACAAATCTTTTCTCTCCTCCAAGGACTTAAAAGGCACAGTCTCCCCAACATCAAACATTTCTGTGAAAAATTAAAAATTCAGTCAATCAACCAGCTGTTTCTAAATATACAAAAATATGGTACAAATCATCTAAATGTTGCACTTTGGGGTTGGAGAAATACACCATTTAGACACAGCCTAAAGCACATCACGCACATGGTTCATGAAGTACACAGCTTTCCTGAGGAATAAAGAGAAACACATCAACATCAAAATTTTCCCTGCAGGTGACTCAAGTCCACACATGAGCTCAGAGCAAACCCATGGAGGATGTGAGCCTGGGCTCGGGGGCTGGGCAGGAAGCCTGAACCTTCCCTGGGGTCCCTGCACCTGCAGGCTTCAGGACCAGGCAGAGTGAACATTCGTCTTATCTTCTGACTCCATTATCTTGTCACCATCAGGTCCAGTGGTGAAGACTGGCCCCCCGAAAGAGGTGAGAACTTAAAAATGCCTGCTCACTCCTTGGGCACCAAGAAAGCCCCCTTCACACCCAGAATGCCTCCCCAGGGGCTTCCCCTGGTCTGGGGCTGAATTAGGGGAGCTGCACCCTGTGAGCTCCTCAGGTCACCTGCGCACTCAGTGATCTCAGTGGTGAGGATGCCGACGTCTCAGACTCAAGCTTCAGATTGATATGCTGGCAGGTGGGTGATGACGGTCAAAGAGGACAGACTTGTACATAGTACATATATGCAAAGGAATATTACTCAGCCATAAAAAAGAATGGAATTGGATCATTTGCGGAGAAGTGGATGGACCTAGAGACTATCATACAGAGGGAAGTAAGTCAGAAAGAGCGAAACAAATACCGTATATTAACACATGTGTGTGGAATCTAGAAAAATGGTATAGATGAACTTATCTGCAAAGTAGAAGTAGGGACAGAGATGTAAAAACAAATGCATGGACCTCAAGGGAGAAAGAGGGGAGTTGAGATGAGCTGGGAGATTGGTATTGGTGTGTGTGTGTGTGTGTGTGTGTGTGTGTGTGTATACTATTGATACTATGTATAAAATAAATAACTAGTAAGAACCTGCTGTATAGCACAGGGAACTCTAATCAATGATCTCTGGTGACCTAAATGGGAAGGCAATCCAAAAAAGAGGAGATATATGTAGACCTATAACTGATTCACGTTGTTGTACAGCAGAAACTAACACAACATTGTAAAGCAATTATACTTCAATTAAAAAAAAAAAAAAGAAGACGACAGGTTTCTTTGCGAGGTTTGCCTGCACTTAGTCTTTACACCAGGCTTCCCAGATGGCGCAAGTAGTGAAGGACCAGCCTGCCAATGCAGGAGACGCAAGAGACGCAGATTCAGTCCCTGGGTCAGGAAGAGCCCCTCTGAAGGAGGGTATGGCAACCCACTCCAGTATTCTTGCCTGGAGA
The DNA here is from genome assembly GCA_006410875.1 of Neotragus pygmaeus. NCBI lineage: Eukaryota > Metazoa > Chordata > Mammalia > Artiodactyla > Bovidae > Neotragus > Neotragus pygmaeus. Next base: position 1,856,904 of record SJYV01025548.1, read on the forward strand.
ATCCCATGGACAGAGGAGCCTAGAGGGCAATGACATGGGGTCACAAAGAGCCAAACACGACTTAGGGACTAAATAACAACACCACCACACAATACTTAATACAAAAGTGTGGGGGAATGATATAGGTGTCTTGCTGTTGACTGCACTTGGAGAGACCCAGCTTTGTCTCGCATTGTCTTCATTGCAAGTTTCTGGGGCCATGGGGGTCTTTGATTTAGGATCATACAGTCCAGTTGGAAGTGGACTGGGTCTGGCCCCAAACCTCTGGACTGTGCTGTGCTGCCCAGGCCATGCCCCAGCCTGGAAAGAATATGGTAAGTGTGGTAGGTGTGGAAGTGACAGGGACCAGTACCCCAGCCCCCAGATTCAGGGTTGAGGCAGCAGGTGAATTCAGGGTCCCCCTACCCGGCCAGGTCTGGGTCTAACCCACATGGGAACACAGGAAGGCTGGGAGAAAAACTGCCCAGAAATCCCGAGTCCTGAGGCGGCTGATGCCCAGGTGGTCCCCACACAGCACCCTGTAGTCGTTCCAGCCCTATTCTTGGACACTGTCTTCCACTTCCAAGTTCCCTGCTGCCCCAGCCTCCTGATGCTGCCTGTCCATCTGCCAAACCCCCTCCTTGAATGTCTGCCCCAGCGATTACCTGGGGAATACCTTCAGTGGCTCTCCTGAGGGTCAGAGCTGCACCCGCCCCAGAATCTGTTCCTCTCTAGACTCCCCCTCTAGATTGTGTTCCAATTGCATCCCTCTGGCCTTCAGCCTTGTGTCCTGGAGCTTCTCAGCCTGGCCGTGCCCGTTTCTGACACCACATACCCGATATGGCTACGAAAACCCCACCCGGACAAGTGTTCTCTCCAATGTGTTTATCCACTGGACCAACCTGTACCTCTGAGATTAAATGAAGCCCTGGGCATAGGAAGTGGCAGGTAATGTAAACAGAGGTGGGAGCAGGATGGCAGAATTTCCCATTTCGGGTTGGTTGTTTCTGTGGCTCTGCTGTTTCGCCTGTGTTTGGATGTCTGGGCAGGAATTCGTCCAGTTGCGTGTTTATTACTGCATTCGGCTTCTGTTGCATCAGGCGTTTTCAGGAAGCATTACAGGTATAATTTCCAGATGAATAAAACTGGAGACCAAGTTGACCCGGTGGACATAATTTACTTTTCAGAAAGCTTCTGATAAGGCTGCTCAGGAAAGTCTATTAAGGAAAACAACCAACCATACAGTAGAGAGTAAAGTCTTCTAAATTATAGAATCTGAAGGAGCTGAACCAGGTGAAGAGATTCACAGTGACCTGGCTGTATCACATTGTTTACCCAAAATACGTGGGCAACTGGAACAGAAGAAATTTTAAAAAATAATAACCCTTGAGTTTCCATCAGTCCTGATTGTTATTGTTCAGTTGCTAAGTCATGTTCAGCTCTTTGCCACCTGATGGACTGCAACTAGCCAGGCTTCACTATCTCCCAGAGTTTGCTCAAACTCATGTCCATTGAGTCGGTGATGCCATCCCACCATCTCATCGTCTTTCATCCCCTTCTCCTCCTGCCCTCAATCTTTCCCAGTGTCGGGGTCTTTTCCAATGAATCGGCTCTTCGCATCAGGTGGCCAAAATATTGGAGCTGCAGCTTCAGCAAGCTGATTGTTTCTGAAGAGAAACAGACAGGGGCCCCTGAAGTGTAGCTGATGTTGGAAGAAGTAAGTTGCTTGAGGGCTGGGTGGGAAGGAATGGAGGCGGATGCTTAGGGATGGACCGGGAAGAACAGCCAGAGTCTGGGTTGGTAATCCGGGATTTTTTTGGTCAAGCTCTAGATAAAGTTCCTCAAGGAAACAGCACTTTTAGGGGGAAAAATGAGCCCATTCCTCCCCCTAAACAAACCCCAAGCCCACAAGCAGATCCAGCCACCTTGGGGTAGGCCTGGGAGCCCCTGTGTTCTGCTCCTTCACACACCTGTGGGAGGTGGGGGGAGGCAGAGTCTCCAGGACCACATGGGATAAGGCCAGCTGCCCCCAGTGGCCTTTGGTCTGGGGGTCCTCTGTCTTTGTAAATGTTACAAACACTGTTTTTCACTGAAATAACCAGATGCTCTCATGAAAAGACCCCTTATTGTCTGTTTGTTAATTTCACCCTGAACAGCACAGCTCAGCTCCCTAGCCAGCCCCTTGGGGGCCCCGTATTTGGGAGGTAACGTAAGAGGCACAGGTTTGACCCCTGGGTCAGGAAGATTCCCTGGAGGAGGGTATGGCAATCCACTCCAGTAGTCTTGCCTGGAGAATCCCATGGGCAGAGAAGACTGACGGGCTACAGTCCATAGGGTCACAAAAGAGTTGGACAGGACTGAAGTGACTTAACATGGATTGATTGAGGTGGACAAACGCACTGTCCTTGACCCCTGATAGATTCAGGTCCAGTGGCGAGTGGGGCGGCAATGCAGGGTGAAGATAAGGGGAAGGGGACCGGCCACCCACCATGAGCTGTGTGACTGCGGAACTCACAGATGTGAATTTTCACCTGTAAATGGGAATTCTTGGCTTGAGTCTCTCACAAAGATCGTGGGGAAAAAAATGCATGAACCCTTTCACGGAAGTGTACAAAAGCAGACTTTAAAGTTAAATCATTAGATGAAAGCCATGTGACTGTATGGTAAACTCAGAGGAGAATGCTTCTCCGTAGAATGATTAATTTAATAATAGCGTCTAACACTCACTGAGTGTGTGCTGTGTGTTACATATTGCTCACTGGCTGTACGCCCCTAATCTCCTTTAATCCTCACAGAAACTTTTGCAAAACCACATTGGATACACAAAGAGGAAAGAGAAGCTGAGAAATGGGCTCCAGGCTGTGGAACTAATTGGCAGGAACAAAATTTTTATGGGGACAGTCAAATTCTACATGAGCCACCATCCTCCACAACAAATGTTTAGCATAATCAATATGTTAACACCTATAACCTTATAATTTCACATAACATTCAGTTCAGTTCAGTCGCTCAGTTGTGTCTGACTCTTTGCAACCCCATGAATCGCATCACCAACTCCCGGAATTCACTCAAACTCATGTATCGAGTCGGTGATGCCATCCAGCCATCTCATCCTCTGTCGTCCCCTTCTCCTCCTGCCCCCAATCCCTCCCAGCATCAGAGTCTTTTCCAATGAGTCAACTCTTCACAAGAGGTGGCCAAAGTACTGGAGTTTCAGCTTTAGCATCATTCCTTCCAAAGAACACCCAGGACTAATCTCCTTTAGGATGGACTGGTTGGATCTCCTTGCAGTCCAAGGGACTCTCAAGAGTCTTCTCCAACACCACAGTTCAAAAGCATCAATTCTTCGACACTCAGCTTTCTTCACAGTCCAACTTTCACATCCATATAACATTGTGTGTATATATATATGTATTACCATGCCATAAGAGATAACATTATGACATTGTTGTTTAATTCCTCAGGTATGCCCAACTCTTTGCAACCCCATGGACTACAGCACACCAAGCTCCTCCATCCTCCACTATCTCCCACAGTTCGCTCAAATTTGTGTCCATTGAGCTGGTGATGCCATCCAACCATCTCATCCTCTGTCTCCCCCTTCTCTTTTTGCTTTCAGCCTTCGCAGCATCAGGGTCTTTTCCAATGAGTCAGCTCTTTGCATCAGGTGACCAAAGTATTGGATCTCCTAGCATCAGTCCTTCCAATGAATATTCAGGGTTGATTTCTTTTTGGATTGACTGGCTTGATCTCCTTGCAGTCAAAGAGACTCTCAAGAGTCTTCTCTTTCCTTTTGTTTAGATTGCTAAGTCACTTCAGTCGTGTCTGGCTCTGTGCGACCCCATAGACGGGAGCCCATCACTGGGATTCTCCAGGCAAGAACACTGGAGTGGGTTGCCATTTCCTTCTCCAATGCATGAAAGCAAAAGGTGAAAGTGAAGTCACTCAGTCATATCCGACTTAGCGACCCCATGGACTGCAGCCTACCAGGCTCCTCCACCCATGGGATTTTCCAGGCAAGAGTACTGGAGCAGAGTGCCATTTTGCCTGATTAAAGACATACAAATAAGCTCATAAAATAATAAATCCTCATACAATTGTGAAGTATGATACCATCAATTTTAAAGGCAGTAATTGTTAAGTAAAATTTCAATCTATAATAAAAATTCTAGTATCAGAAATGTAAAGTTAGAGGACCTTCCCTGGAGGTCTAGTGGTTAAGAATATGAACTTCCACTGCAAGGGACGTGGGTTCAATCCCTGATCAGGGAAGTCCTGCATATTACACCGGGCAGTCAGAAAAAAAAGTAAAATAGTACTAGAATTTCTATTACATATAAGCAATCTAAATACAGATTGTTACCATATTTTATGGCTATTAAATAAACCATGCTACAGTAGTTCTTTAGGTTGATCTTATATCTTTAGGTTGTCTAGATAAAAAATATCTTTAGGAAATGAGAAACTGACTTTTTTCTACTTGAACTTTTGGGTGTTTTCCTAAAGTGTTAGAATAAGATTATTTCCCACACTTTGTGAACATCTTCTATCTGAGTTAAAATGCATATTAAAAGGTAAGCATTTTGGAGGCTGATAACCACAGGATAAGGAGAGAATGTATTCTAGTCGTCCACTTGGGGAATCGACACTTTTTTTTCCTGTTAAATTTTTCATGGAATACCTGCTAATAGGGCAATAGTTATCCGACAGCAGAACCAGAAGATAAAATAAATACAGAAAGTTATTCAATTAGTGATTGGAAGGAAAGAGGTGATTGAGCATTCAGTGACTGCTGGAAACTCTCCTCGCTGGACAAATGCAAGTGAGGTGAACTCACTGGTTTTGACCAAGTTAAGAAATCTGAATTCTAATTAGGGAGTTTATGATATCAGTGAGACCCCAAAACAACAAACCTCACCGCCTCCCTGATGGGGGAGAATTGGCAGATGCACTGCTGGTGAGTGTGAGGTGTGGAGGTGTGTGCCTGGCTTCCCGGGTGGTGCTACTGGTAAAGAACAGAGACTTGGGTTCAATCCCGAGTTTGGAAGATTCCCTGGAGGAGGGCATGGCAACCCACACCAGCATTCTTGCCTGCGAAGTCCCATGGACAGAGGAGCTTGGCAGGCTACAGTCCAGTGGGTCGAAAAGAGTTGGACATGACTGAAGCGACTTAGCATGCATGCACGTGTGTGCCTGTATGCCTGTGTATTCACACATGTGGAGGAAACCCCAATGCATGAACCCAGGGGAGACTTTGGGACAGAGTCAGGTTCTTCCTTCTCCCCTTTCCAATAAAAGGGAGAAACTGGAGAGAGACTCACTTCCCTCCTCCTTGCCTGGGAATCCAGTATTTCTGGTACAACGGAGAGAATACAATCCTTGGGCATGAAACCTAGTTCTCTCTATAGAATTTATCTCTGTGTCGTGTGTCACAGTCTATTACGGGTTTGTGTAGGGCTGGATCCAATGAAATACCCTGAATCCAAGTCAGCCTTCAGCATATGAAAATATTGGCTTGGATGTGATACCTCGGTAATGAATATAATGCAGAATAATGAACAGTAGCCAAAAAGAGAAACGATGTAAAGCCAATCAAAGGAAGGGCAGATGTTTAAAGCGTCTTTTGCTATTCAAGATTGTGATCCAACAAAAGCAATTATGTTCCTGCTTTCTCGATTTCCAAACAGGAGAGCGGCATATTGAGGGTTTCCAAGGCTCTCGCCCCATCTCTACTTAGTGCACTGGGTGAGACAATCGAGATGCTGTTGTAGCTGGCGGCAACCAGTGCCAAGCGGGGCTTAGAATTTGGGACAATGAGTTGATGATGCTTCAAACCATGCAAATGACCTACCTACATTCAGAGACCGCCCGAGGGTGTGTACATGTAGATACACAAACACCAGGCTGCCAATCAAGCTCTGCTTTTGATAAAGGAATCACAAAAACAAAAACGTAAGTTTCTCTAGTGGTACAGTGGATAAGAATCTGCCTGTCCACGCAGGAAGGAGAGATGGGTTTGATCCCTAGTCTGGGAAGATTCCACATGCCGTGAAGCAACTAAGCCTGTGTACCACAACTGCCGCCCCTGTGCCCTAGAGCCTGGGAGCCGCAAATACCGAGCCCAGAGCCCCAGCTACTGAAGCCCAGGAGGCTAGAGCCCGTGCTCTGTAAGAGCAGCTCAAACGCCATGACAGACCCTACGGGACCACAGTTCCAATTTTCTCAGAAAGATAAACCCAGTTTCCTCGAAACTAGCTCAGCACTTAAAGACCAACCAGCTGCCAGCCCCGGAAAATTGAATCAAGCGCGGGAAATAAAACCAATCAGGACCCGCAGCCAGTCCGGGAAATAAGAGCCAGTTAGAACTTAACACCTCACCCTCCACTAAAGGGTGACCAGTTGTACCCAGGGATTCCTGTTTTTCAAACTTTTCGTGCAAGAATACCCCATATAAGCAATGTAATCCAGAGCTCAGGGCTCCTCTCCCTAGCTGCTGCATCGGTAACAGTGGGAGCCCCAGCTCGAGCTTGGTAATAAAAAACTCTCTTGCTTTTGCATCGGATATCGGCTCTCTGGTGGTCATTGGGAGATTTCGCGACTTGGGCATTAACAGCTCCACCATAAGAAGCCTGGGAGTAGACTCTGCACCTAGATAGACCCCGCTCGCCACAATTAGAGAGGCCTGCACAGCAACAAAGACCCGGAACAGCCTAATTAAATATATAAATAAATGTTGAAGACAAAGACAAAGCTGTAGATCCATCCACAAGTGGAAATGATATTAAGTCGTTGGTCTACAAGTCAAGATAGAGGGTGGCCTAGGCTGCTGTCAGAAATGAGCGAACCTTCCCATTGGCATTTCTGGTGTCTCTGGGGCCCCTGACTCTCTGACTCTCAGGCTTTGCGGCAGCAGAGGGCTGGAGAAAATAAAAGCGTTTTGGGTTTGCGCATCTCTCAGGCGAGAGCCATAAAATATGGATATGCATACGTTGGGTTACACATTAGCAACTGACAACTGCACATCAAAAAAAAAAAAAAAAAGGTGTCCTTCCTCGGCGCAAAACGTGACGGAAGAATCCGGAACGGGTAAAGAAAAAAAGAGCCGTGCACGGGAGAACCGTTTCATTTCATTCCTTATATGTACAAACATGAATAATTTGACATGATGTTTAGACAGTTTCTCCCTAACTTAAGTCTTTTAATTAAAATGAAAGGAAGGAAATATGCTTTAAATATGAATGCGGGAAGGTGTGGGCTGGCACACTTGCCCACGTGCCCCTCTCCCTCTGTCTTTGGAGAACACAATAAACCCTCGTCTTCCCCTGCTGTCTTTTCATAATGTTTACGGCTGTTGTAGGCACCACATAACCCGTGCTGTTTGTGATGCTCCCCATATTAAGTGAGCGCCCGTCCCTTCCTCTGCTATTTACTTTTGTGGCAAGTCAGTCAATGTATTTTCCCGGACTCGCCAGGCAATAACGCAGGGCTGCCTGTGGCCCTAAAGGTAAATGCTAACTTTTCAACCAGTGCCAAACGGCACGCCCCAGGCTGAGCACTGAGTGAATGAGAGGAGTATATTCTGGGCGGAAAAATGGGCTCGGATGTTAGCCCTCATAAATTACATGATTATAAAATGCTGCGCAGTCCAGCCCATATGATTTCATTTTACCTTCTGCTGGCTCCCCGTTGACTGCTTCACTTTGTTTTCTGTGCGCTTAACTTGGGAAATGCTAAACAAGTTGTGATATTTACCTGTTTAGGATCAAATTGCGAAATGATCTGCTTAGTTCTGTTCTAAATTAAGGTCTGCGTGAAATGTCATAGCATTTATCTTTCATAAAATGAGACAGCAAGGACACTAATTTCCTAGGTATTCAATCACTGCCCCGCGCCACTTGAGAGACAGCCCAGAAGCGGGCCTGCCCACAGTTCACAGCTCGCTGACAGCCCTGAGATGGAATCATAAAAGTCAATTAATCATTAAAAGCTGTTACAAGCACATATCGAACCAGTCTGGCACAAAATGTTAATCAGTCCAATATCAATATAATAAATTCCCGCAAATTGGAGCGATCGATACATTTAGGACCTAATGAATCAATCGGGGGATGCCGGGCCGCTCCTTGGGGTCCCGGTGACATGGCAGCCGGGCAAGTGCGACGTCTCTAGGCTCGCTGCCAGCGGAGGTCACCTCTCCTAACAGGCTGTTCACTTCAGCCGCAGTTACCACGGTGACAGCATGTCACCGCTGCCCCAGTGTCCTTCTAGGTGAGGTGGAAACCAATGCATCACTACCCTTGATGGATTTGTCAATAATACTTAGCAGGGGAGGGGGGCCCGCTCACACAGCCCTCACAGGTCCGAGTCCCCGGGCAGTTTGGTGTGATTTAATTGTCTGAAGAGGCTTGTGCGTCTGCATATATGCAGCAGCTACCTGGGGGTCACAGGAAGAGGGAGGTGGCAGGCCGGCCAGCTGCATTCAGAAGCCTTGGGAACCCGGCGCAGGCAGGAGCCATGGCCAGGCTGGTGTTCCATTAACCAGGTCGCCGTGGAAGCGAGAAGTCACCTGGAGCCTCTTGGATGAAGAATTTATTAGCTACAAAATTTTAATACATTACTCATGAGTGGAAACGGAGTCAGGCATTAATCCCTGCCGGCTGAAGCTCTGAGCCCAGATGCCTGCTGACAGGCGGTGGACTGTCGCCAGGAAAAAAAAAGTCCATCAGGATCAATTATGGGGCAGCTGGACTAATGAGTGGGGGTCTCTGGCATGCCCTGTCTCTCTGTCCCCACCCACTCCATTCCACCTATTGCCTGCAAACTCCCTCTTACCCAGACAGACCCAGGAGTCCTAAAGCTGGATGCAGACAGGACACACACCAGAGGTTTCCCACCAGCCTCCTCACCATCTGCTTTTAAAAACCAGAATTTTCAAGTTTCAAACCATTTTATCTTTTGCTGAGCCTGTTAAAGGGCTTCTCGGATGGCTTAGCGGTAAAAGTTTGCCTCCCAATACAGGAGACCCGGGTTAAATCTTTGGGTCGGAAAGATCCCCTAGGTCTTGCATGGCAACCCACTCCAGTATTCTTACCTGGAGAATCCCAGGGACAGAGGAGCCTGGCAGGCCACAGTCCATGGGGGTCACACTGAGCAACTAAACAGCAACAACAAACATGAATATTAAGTGAAGGGAGCTAGGAGCAACTTCCATGTTGCAGAGTAAAAGGAAACCTCTTTAGAGATAAAAGAAATGTTCTCTATGGGGACTCCAGGGAATCATAGTGTTCCCAGAACCTTCACTGTCATTTAACATAAAATATAAAGGTTAACACTGAATAAAATAATATCCTGGCTGATCATTCTAATGGTCTCCAAGTACAGCTTCTTTTCCTGGGTTGCTGTTCTGTAAAACATGGACCAGACTTGCTTCCGACGTTTTTAAAATACGTGCCTGCTGCACCGGTGCGATGATCTAATTCCATTTCAACCCCAGCGGTTTCTGGGTGCATCTCTCTTACAGTCATTCATTCCCTTCTAGAAAAATAGAAGCAATCCCATCCAAAGAAATGTTCATTTCCACTAGCCTGTTATTTTTAAAGATTTTTTTCTTACCTGCTTAAAAAAAAAGAGGACAAAAAAATCATTTTTTCTAATGGTGGTCTGAATTATAGGAAACATCAAAATAAATTACAAATTCCACACTAAAGAAATAACTATTCAACACATTGAGACAGGGTGGTGTTCAGGGTGTACAGACAAAGGTAATACAGTGACTTCGCTTAATTGCCCTGACACTGCTCTCCGTTCCTCCAGCTATGATCTGAGAGCTAAAAATCTCTCATTGTTATTAATTGTATTCCTTTTAGAATGTAATGTCATATCGCTCCAGGCTGAGCTAATGAAACATACCCATATTACCAAAATAGGCATATTTCTTTTTGTTCTATGCATTCTATCAAAACTGTCTACCAAAGACATTGTGTTAAAAAATCCTTTTATAGAGCCAGAGAAAGAATATCTCAACTACCTCAACGTTTCTATTACACGATTACTAAAATGCCCAGGAGGATGAAACAATATAGTAGGAATCCAGTTATCCTAGAAGACTTGAGAAGTACCGCTAATTCCTGCGCCTGATTTATGTTAATATTAATGCTAGGTTACACGCTCTGGCTTCTGACTGCATTCCAATTCACACAAAGGCGGGCGCTCCCCTGCACCGCAGCCCCATGCCTCTATTCTAATGAGAATCTGAATTATTTATCTCTATTTATCCTACAGGAGTTCACTCGACCCCGGTCCCATTTTCTTTGCCGACTGCGCATCAATGCGTGTAAACATGACTTCAGAGCTGTCCTTTTCCAGCCATGAGGCACAGCGATAGACAGTAGTCAAAAATGTTGTGCCACTAACAGAATTCATTTAAGCATTGATTCAAGGTAAACTCTCCTAATTAAGTCAACTTTAACACAGACACGCAAAGGGCCGCTCGCATAGGCATCTGGCGCCTAACGATGTCTGGGGAGCCCACAAGAATCGGGAGAGACAGGCCAAGGAGACGGTTAATAAATTCCATCTCTCCTTTCTGTAACCTCTCTGCTGGAAAAACCAGTTGTTGGTGAGGGACTCAGAGGTCCTGGGGGCACGGAGGACTTCTCTTCTTTGCTCCAATTTTCCACTAGGCCCAGTGGGTGGCCGAATACTTCCTCTGGGTCCCACTTGCCCAAGGATTTGTAGAAGGGCTGCAGGGAATGGAATGGTTGGAAATCATAGGGAGGATCTGGCCTCAAGGCTANGAGGACTTCTCTTCTTTGCTCCAATTTTCCTCTAGGCCCAGTGGGTGGCCGAATACTTCCTCTGGGTCCCACTTGCCCAAGGATTTGTAGAAGGGCTGCAGGGAATGGAATGGTTGGAAATCATAGGGAGGATTTGGCCTCAAGGCTATGGAGTGGTGTGTGACTCAGCATTCTCCAGAGAAACAGAAACAGTGGGCGCGCACGTGTGTGTGCGTGCACATGCGTGCACACACACACACACACACGTTTATTATAAGGAACTGGCTCCTGCAAATATGGAGGCTGCAAACCCAGGAGAGCCAATGGGGCTGCTTCCTGTCCAAATCCCAAGACCTGAGATCTAGGGAAGCCAGAGGCAGAGGTGCCCGTCCGAGGGCCAGAGAAGACCCATGGCCCACTTCGAGCGGTCGGGCGGACAGAGAGCATGAACTGTCTCTTCCTCCAGCGTGTGCGGTCATCATGCCCCTGGTGGACACCCACATCAGGGAGGGCCAGCTGCTTCACTCAGTCCGTCAGTTCAAATGTTCATCTTATCCAAGTACACCCTCATGGAGATGCATCTGGAAATAACATTTTACCAGCTCTCAGGACATCCCTTGTTGTTGTTCAGTCACTCAGTCGTGTCTTACTCTTTGTGACCCCATGGACTGCAGCACACCAGGCTTCCGTATCTTTCACCATCTCCCAAAGTTCACTCAAACTCACATCCATTGAGTTAATGGTACGGTCCAAGCATCTCATCCTCTGTCACCCCCTTTTCCTCCTGTCCTCAATCTTTCCCAGCATCCTTTGACTGAGTCAAATTGACCCATAAAATTAAATATCTCGAATGTCTAAGCCTCCTAAGATGGGGACCATTCCTGAAGGCCTAGAGGATGAAATAGGATGGATGGGGAGTTGCAGTAACAACGGGACAAAGCTTTACAAAAGGGATGTTTTTGTAGGAGGAAGAGTGGTTGTCGGCGATTCTCCACTTTCAGAATGCCTGACGCCGAAGAGAACATTATCAGAATGCCTTCCGCCCTCTGCTGTTGAGGGGATGTTCCAGAGCTGGTTACTGTGGACTCATTATTGTAAGTTGAACGATTATNCTCAAGAGTCTTCTCCAACACCACAGTTCAAAAGCATCAATTCTTCAGCACTTAGCCTTCTTCACAGTCTAGTGTAAAGGAGTACATAAAACAGAATTGAAGTAGATAAAGCAGTGGTCCTGGAACATGACTTAGTATTTATATACAAAAATTTACCAAAAAAGAATTTATGGCCAACCCAATAATTTCCTTTGGGTTTTTCCTTACAAAAAAGGAAAACCTGAACAAACTTTGGGGCCAGGCCGATATTAATGAGCATATAAGGAAAATAGCAATACAATAGAATAAATCCAGTTGATAACCAGTAATTTGTGAAAACTGAATCTAAAACATTAGCGTAGTGGGACTGGAGATAGAATATGATATTACTCTTTTGACTCTTGAGAGTCCCTTGGACTGCAAGGAGACTGAACCAGTCAATCCTAAAGAAAATAAACCCTGAATATTCATTGGGAGGACTGATACTGAAGTTCCAATACTTTGGCCACCTGATGCGAAAAGCCGACTTATTGGAAAAGACCTTGATGCTGGGGAAGATTGAGGGCAGGAGGAGAAGCAGGTGACAGAGAATGAGATGATTGGATGGCATCCCTGACTCAATGGACTTGAGTTTGAGCAAGCTCAGGGAAAGAGTGGAGGACAGGGAAGCCTGGTGTGCTACAGGCCATTTGGTCTTGAAGAGTCGGACACTACTGAGCGACTTAACAACAACAACATTATTCTTTAGACAAGTCCTGATACAATATATAATAAGGTACACACATTTCCTGGCACACCCTGTAGAAACACAAACTCAGATGTGTACTGAGTTTGGCTACTGGTCCCTGACTCTTATGATTCCAAATTCACAAAAAGGCTAGATTGAGGTTCTCAAGACTGTGGGCTCCATGGTTCCTAGGGGGACTGGGGAGCTGAGCAGACAGTCAACCCCATGGTGTGGGGAGGACAGAAATTGAGCTGCATCCCTGTGTTGGCTGAATCTCAGGCCCAATCTCCCCAGCTGGACCCAGAAAGCAGGTATCAACAAACTGGGAGATTCCAAGGATGGAACCATTATCCCAGGAAGCCCACCCAGCCCCCAGAATTGCAATGAGCCCCATGGATCTTTAATCAGCACAGACAGTCACCATCATGGCCAGGAGGTTCAGCCGGGACCACCCTGGGTTTAGAAATGAGCAGCTGCACACCTGAAGCTCCAAGTTGGGCAGCTGCCCATAGTCATCCTGGTCTGTTAATCCTCTCAAAATAGGACCTTTCATTTCACACAACTGAAACTTTTGGATTCCATTCATGGCATTCTGGCTGGCTTTCACTATACATTTTCTTTCTTTGAAAATTCCATTCTAATATAAAGGCAAGGTGTGCAACGTGTAAGAAGGAGCTTCCCCGGTAGCTCAGTGGTAAGTAATCCACCGCAATGCAGGAGATTCAGGAGACGCAGGTTCAATTCCTGGGTTGGGAAGATCCCCTGCAGGAGGGCACGGCAACCCACTCCAGTATTCTTGTCAGGAGAATCCCATGGACAGAGGAGCCTGGAGGGCTACAGTCCATGGAGTTGCAAAGAATGAGACACTACTAAAGCTACTCAGCACGCACACACTCAAGCAGCTTGTAAAATATTCAGACCATACACATAGGTATACAGCCAAAATCCCTTCATTCTTAGTCTCCGGAGTTCACTACCGTTACTGTGCTATGCGATGTATGTTATTTAAATTTTTCTATTTATATATATATTCATGGGTAAAAGAAGAAGAGTTTTGTTTGAACGAAATGAACATCCATGTGCTATAATATTATACATTAAAGTGTGTACTAGCTTCCTGTGGCTGCTGCTGCTAAGTCGCTTCAGTCGTGTCTGACTCTGTGTGACCCCATAGATGGCAGCCCACCAGGCTCCCCCGTCCCTGGGATTCTCCAGGCAAGAACACTGGAATGGGTTGCCATTTCCTTCTCCAGTGCATGAAAGTGAAAAGGGAAAGTGAAGTCGCTCAGTCATGCCTGACTCTTAGTGACCCCATGGACTGCAGCTTACCAGGCTCCTCCGTCTGTGGGATTCTCCAGGCAAGAGTGCTGGAGTGGGGTGCCATTGCCTTCTCCAAGACGGCAGCCCTAGAACTGCAGAAATGTTACAAACCAGGTGGCTTCAAAGGACAGCAATTTATCCTCTCCTCACCAAGAGAGGAGGCTTCCTCTTCTGGAAGCCATAGAAGCTCATGATTGAGGTATCAGCAGGACCACTGGGGAGACCTTTTTGTATGTCCCTCTCCTGACTCCCAGGGGCAGTGGTCCTGGGCACTGCTTAGCCTGTGGCTTCATCACTTCTTCCTCTGTCTTCACGTGACTCTTTTCCTTTCGTGTGTGTGTCTAAATTTTCCTCTTCTTATAAGAACTCCTGGTTAATGTATTAGGGCCCAATCTGATCTAGTATGACCTCACCTTTTTCAGAAAAATCTTTATTGAAATATAGTTGCTTTACAATGTTGTGTTAGTTTCTGCAGTACAGCATAGTGAATCAGCTACACACACACACACACACACACCCCTCTTTTTTAGATTTCTTTCTCATTTAGATCAGCACAGAGCATTGAGTAGAGTTCCTTGTTCTGTACAGTAGGTTTTCATTAGTTATCTATTTTATTAATACACATAATGTCATTAGTGTATATGTGTCGATTCCAATCTCCCAGTTCATCCCACCTCCCTTTCACCTTGATCTCCATGTGCTTGTTCTCTACGTCTGTGTCTCTGTTTCTGCCTTGCAGATAAGCTCGTCTGTACCATTTCTCTAGATGCCACATATAAATGAGATTATATGTTAGTTTTTCTCTTCTGACTGACTTCACTCTGTGTGGCCTTCTCTAGGTCCATCCACACCTCTGCAAATGGCACTGTTTGTTCTGTTTTACGGTTCAAAAGTATTCCATTGTGTATATACACCACGTCTTCTTTATCCATTCCTCTGTCAATGGATGCTTAGGTTGCTTCCATATCTTGACTATTATAAATAGTGCTGCAATGAACACTGAGGTCTTTGGGAATTGCAGTTTTCTCCGGGTGTATGCCCAGAAGAGTATGACTTCATCTTAACCTCGTCCACCTGCTGTGCACCTGAAACTAATACAACGTTGTAAACCAACCCTCTTAAAAAAAGAAATTTTTTTAATGTTTATTATTTACGTGGCTTCACCTGGTCTTAGTTGTGGCATGTGGGATCTAGTTCCCTGACCAGGGATCGAACTCTATCCACCTGCGTAGGGAGCTCAGCGTCTCGGCCATTGGACCATCAGGGAAGTCCCCAAACCAAACAAACCAACAAACAAAACCAGATTATTATTTTTCCACCCACCCACCCCACAGTCAGTGTCTCTGAATCTGCCAGTGCTGTTTCAACTGTTCGTTTATAGCACTGAATACAAGCTCCAGCCTCCTGGCCCCCCACCCCNTGCCTCTCAGGAGGAGCCCTCCCAGGCCCTGTGTAACACACGATCCCATCTCATTCTTCTCCTGAATTCCTCCCCGGCACTTACCACGCTCTGAACATCTTATTTGTTCATTTCTGTGTTTGCTTGTTTATGTTTCATCTCCTCTAATTGTAGGATAACTTACTGGGAACAAGACTCTGACTTCTTGCAGCTGTATCCCGGGAGCGCGGCACAAAAGGCTTTCCAGGAAAATGTGTCGGCCGAACGAACGCCAGTGTTGTTGCCTGCTTTCCCCCCTACTCTGTTCTGTTTGTACAGGAAAAAAAAAAGCTGTTAATTTTTTCTTTACTGGGTGGCCGCCTATTTCTTTGGCTTTTAAATAAGAATTTTTTAAAACTCTCATAGGGTTTCCCAGGTGCACAATCATATCAGATTATCTGCAACT
This sequence comes from Neotragus pygmaeus, assembly GCA_006410875.1. NCBI lineage: Eukaryota > Metazoa > Chordata > Mammalia > Artiodactyla > Bovidae > Neotragus > Neotragus pygmaeus. The sequence goes on from SJYV01025548.1 coordinate 1,872,640, forward strand.
AAGAAATAAATTATCTCCTTATTTTCACTACTTGCACCTCTTATTTTGCTATTTTAATTCCTTTGACAAGTGCTTCTGGAAAAATTTTAAATAATATTGGTAATAACAACTACCCTTGAGCTGGTATTAACTGTAATAAAAATAGTTCTCTTTGGGGGTTTTACCACAAAACACTGTGGGCTTCCCAGGCAGCCCTAGTGGTAAAGAATCCGCCTGCCAATGCAGGAGATGGAAGAGATGTGGGTTCAATCCCTGGGTCGGGAAGAGCCCCTGCAACTGTCAATGGCAACCCTCTTCAATATCCTTGCCTGGAGGATCCCATGGACCGAGGAACCTGGCGGGCTGAGAAAAAGTCACAGAAAACGAAGCACTGAGCACACTACTATGATGCTGACACCAGAATGAATGGGCATGTGTGTACGTGTGTGTGTGTGTAGTTTGATCATGTTAAGAAAGTATGGATCCAGAGCCATTACATGAAAGCTTTTCAAAACTCAGAATTGAGTATCATTCTTCAGGCATGGTTTAGCATTTATTCAGATCAACAAATGATTGGTGATTAATTTAGTAGGGCGATGAATTATGTTTATTGATTGATTATTGAATTATTACTGAATTTTGGATTGAACTCCATTCGATCTTCCTTTTAATATGCTACAATCTGTCTTTGCTAATAGTTCATTTAGGACTTTTGCAACAACACACGAGTGCCCGGCCATCTANGTAGGGCAATGAATTATGTTTATTGATTGATTATTGAATTATTACTGAATTTTGGATTGAACTCCATTCGATCTTCCTTTTAATATGCTACAATCTGTCTTTGCTAATAGTTCATTTAGGACTTTTGCAACAACACACGAGTGCCCGGCCATCTAAGCAGTTACGCACATTTGGTTCCTAGTCTAGGGCTGTCATTATTGAACACACTTTGGAACAATGTCATCTCTAGAAGTGAAGCTGAGAGAGAGGAGGGGAAAAGAGAGAATTCAGAACTCTTTGCATCATACAAGTTTATGATACGGCAAAAAAAAAAAAATGATGCTTTTGTAGAAAGACCTAAAACTCAACCATAGTTGATAAAATGCCCCATGGAACTCATGTATTTATTCAGAACATGGCTATGGATTTGAGGGTTCGGAGAGGGAACAATCGTTCCTCAACTAAAGACAGAATCGTAGATGGGAGACTGGAATGCACTTCTAAGAGCATGTGACCACCTTGCCTGAGGAGAAAGCAGCAGCTAATGAACCCACTGGCACAGCGGTCCTCAGGGATGACCTAGGTCCACTGTGACCACATGATCTTCTATGAGTTTATGGTGGTTTACAAGCAGAGTAGAAGCTGAGATAGTCTCCATTCCAGCAAAGGTAAGAAGGATTTCCCTTTCTTCAGCAGCCTAGCCACTCAGGTTGACCTAAATCCTATTTAAATATGGTTTCATTAAAGATTTTCCAGCTGTCTTCAGCAAAAAAAAAAAAAAAAAGATAAGAACCAACCCCTAATGTAGACACTGCATCAGTTCAGTTCAGTCGCCCAGTCGTGTCCAACTCTTTGAGACCCCGTGGACTGCAGCAGGCCAGGCCTCCCTGTCCTCACCAACTCCCAGAGCTGGTTCAAACTCATGTCCACCAAGTTCGTGATGTCATCCAATCATCTCATTCTCTGTCATCCCCTTCTCCTGCCTTCAATCTTTCCCAGCACCAGGGTCTTTTCCAAAGCACTGCCTGGAAACATCAGTTCTGCTAAAGCATTTAATTTACTTCATGATACCTAGTTCATTACAGCCTGCTGATAATACTAGAAAATATTTTGTTTGACAAAATGAACATCAGTATAGCCTTTAAAACATTCTTTTTTCTTCCTCTTTCTTTTTTAAGCACTTGCACTTTACAAAGGGGAGCCTCCCTGATAGTTCAGTGGTAAAACAAAAACCTTCCTGCTAGTAAAGGAGAGGCAGGTTTGAAACCTGGATTGGGAAGATTCCATGGAGAAGGAAATGGCAACCCATTCCAGTATTCTTGCCTGAGAAATCCCATTGGTGGAGGAGCCAAGTGGGCTAAAGTCTATGGAGTCACAAAAGACTTAGACACGACTTAGTGACTAAACAACAATTTGTATAAAGATTCCTGGAGAACCAGATGGGTAACGGAAATCTCAAAATACCAGGTTTCACACATGATACTAATATTAGGAGGGAAAAAAATGACACTAGAAATTATTTAGTTACTCTGAAATCTGGTACTTTCGGAAAATAAATCATTCGTCATATAACACCGTGTTCTTATATTTTTGACACAACTAGTGTGGGAGGTTGGCCCAGGACCCTGCTTTCCACCTGAGAAAGAATTCCCAAGCTGCCGTCTTTGGGGGGGATTTGTCCACGGTCCCAACTGCCCAGAGGGTCCCCTGAGAATCTGGGCAGGATCCAACGGGGATGACACACCCATGTCAAGGGGGAAGGCCTGCTGAGGGCTGTGAGTCACCTCAAGAATCTGGTGTCAGACTCGCCTAGTGACACAGTGGATAAGATGCCACCTGCCAAGGCGGGGGGACACAGGTTGGATCCCTGCCCTGGGATGATCCCAAGAACCTCAGAGCAGCTAAGCTGGTGTGCCACGCCTACTGAAGCCCCTCCCCTAAAGCCTGTCCTCTACAAGAGAAGCCATTGCAATGAGAAGTCCACAGGCTGCAACAAAGTGAAGCCCCTGCCCCCCGCCCCAACTAGAGAAAGCCCAAGCGCAGCAACGAAGACCCAGCGCACTAAAGACAAGCAAATCACAATTTTACAAATATGCCAGAAGAAGAATCTGGTGTCAGGGGCCTGCCACACCTGCCCAGCTGGTTTCCCCGAGGCCACCACCTGCACTGGCCACCCAGCCCCCAGCAGCCACAGTTCAGCTCCCATTTTGACATGAGACCATTTAAATGGAAATCCAGTTTTACAAAGTGCGAGTGACTGGTAATGAAGACGTGAATGATGCTTATGAGAATTTTATTTAATTTTAAATCAATTGTGTATTCTAATTCATTAATAAAGGGAAGAACAAAGACTACAGGAGTACTTAATCTCAAGTCATTATTCAACGAGGAGGGAGTACATCTTCATATGAAATTCTTGGGGAAATGGTCAATTTCCCGTTTTCCCTGAAAAATCTATTTTTATGGAAGAATTTGGGCCCAGCTCATTCTGTAAAAATTAGATTTGACTTTATCTGATGTTATATAAACAAGAAAAAAAGGTCCAACCAAGTGCTGGACTGAGTTTTTCACCATTCATTTTTGTTATTGCAAGATGATCTAAAAATGACATTATTTGCAACAAAAGACTTATTGGCAACAATAAAGTATCTGAAGAAAACATGATAGTCCTTAAGAGAGAACTAAAGGTCAAAAAATGTGCTCCAGGACACTTCCCTGGTGGGTCAGTGGTTAAGATGCTGAGCTTCCCTGCTGGGGATGTGGGTTCAATTCCTGGTCAGGGAAATAAGAACCTGCATGCTGCATGGTGCAGCCAAAAATCAAGAAAAACATTTTTAAAAAATAAAAATAAAAGTGTGCTCTAATGGAGAAATTTGGAAGTTCTTAAGGGCACTGAGTTTCTTGTCCTCCTTGGGATGCTTGGCTTTCTTTGGGGGTTATGTCAAGGTCAAGGCTGGGCAGCGGTAGCTGTTGTAGCTTTCTCTGGCTTCCCTAAGACACAGAAGAATGAAATCCCTACAAATAGTCTCTTCTCTTGGACTTCCTGGCTGGCGCTAGCGGTAAAGAACCTGCCTCAATGCAGGAGACATAAGAGACCCAGGTTCGATCCCTAGTTCAGGAAGATCCCCTGGGGGAGGGCATGGCAACCCACTCCAGTATTCTTGCCTGGGAAATCCCATGGACAGAGAGGAGCCTGGTGGGCTACAGTCCCTGGGGTCACAGAAGACTTGGACACGACTGAAGTGACTGAGCACGCTTGCCCGCACCTGGTTTAACCTGGTCTAGAAGCACCGCGGGCCTGAGGGCTGAGCTGTGTGTGGCCTGGGTCACGACCGCCGTGTCACAGTGCAGAATGTAAATGTGAGGCCGCCCCTAACCTCCAGGACGATGCACACTGCCCGCAGGGTGGATACGTAGTGATGTCAGCCTCCCTCTGCTTCTGAGCTGTGTGATTGTCCCCCTGTCAAGGCCACCATCCCCTGGCAGGCTCTACTGGATGCGCTCTGGATGGAAGATTCTGGAACGTGTTCAAGTATTACTCATCTTTGGGGCTTATGTTCACCCAATAAATTTTAGTGTGTGAATTATGACTCCCAAGATTCATGGTTTTATTTCATTTTCCTCAATTGAAGACTAGAAACAGTAGTGGGGGTCAGTGGGTGGGTGACCTTCCAAAAGATTTCTAGAATCTCAGAGGCTACAATTCAAATAAAGCTTCACCTGACCCTTGTCCTCCAGCCCACAGACCAGAGGTGTGTGCTTTGTAAAGAGCAGAGTGGGCTGGTTGGATTTTTAAAGAATCAAGTCCCCAGCTGCTATTAACGGCACTGTCACTTTTCTCCAGTCTATTAGAGCTTGGACAGCATTGTGAGAACAGGTAGGCTGCCAGCTCTGAAGTAGTCACTCGGTCCAGAAATTAAACCGTTGGAGCTCTGCTTGCTGCAGGGTGTAGAATCAAAAGGAGTGTTTTAGCAAAACATATATGAATAATGTTGATTTACCAGGATCTCGGTGAGAGCTCTGATTGTCAGCACTGCCATTTTTTAAAACTCTTAATAGAGGTATTTATAATATACATACAGAATAGACACATGTATGTGTCCTAAGCACACAGCTTGATACATTTTCACATTATTTTACTCCTGTCATTTGGATTAACAGATCTTTATATACTGCCTGGTGCTGGGAAAGATGGAGGGCAGGAGGAGAAGACGATGACAGAGGATGAGATGGTTGGATAGCATCACCGATTCCATGGACATGAGTTTGAGCAAATTCTGGGAGATAGTGAAGGACAGGGAAGTCTGGTGTGCTGCAGTTCATGTGGTCTCAAAGAGTCAGACAAAACTTAGCAACTTGCTCCTTGAAAGAAAAGCTATGACCAACCTAGACAGTATATTAAAAAGCAGAGTCATTACTTTGCCAACAAAGGTCAGTCTAGTCAAAGCTATGGTTTTTCCAGTAGTCATGTATGGATGTGAGAGTTGGACTTTAAAGAAAGCTGAGCGCCGAAGAATTGATGCTTTTGAACTGTGGTGTTGGAGAGGACTGTTGAGAGTCCCTTGAAGTGCAAGGAGATCCAACCAGTCCATCCTAATGAAAATCAGTCCTGAATATTCGTTGGAAGGACTGATGCTGAAGCTGAATCTCCAATATTTTGGCCACCTGATGTGAAGAGCTGACTCACTGGAAAAGCCCATGATGCTGGGAAANCTTGAATTGCAAGGAGATCCAACCAGTCCATCCTAATGAAAATCAGTCCTGAATATTCGTTGGAAGGACTGATGCTGAAGCTGAATCTCCAATATTTTGGCCACCTGATGTGAAGAGCTGACTCACTGGAAAAGCCCATGATGCTGGGAAACATTGAAGGCAGGAGGAGAAGCGAATGACAGAGGATAAGATGGTTGGATGGCATCACCAGTGTGATGGACATGAGTTTATGCAGGTTCCAGGTGCTGGTGATGGACAGGGAAGCCTGGTGTGCTACCGTCCATGGGGTCACAAAGAGTTGGACACAACTGAGCAACTGAACTGAACTGAAGCAATACTTCAAATATAAACAGAAGGTCTAAGCATGTTTCAATGATCTCTAATTAAAATGGGAAAAAGTGTCCATATATACAGAACCTCCTTCATTGAATGGAGTCTCATTGACAATGAATGTCCAGTTTTTGAAACCAGTGTGCTGTATTGTGCTAAGTTGCTTCAGTCGTGCCCGACTCTGCGACCCCATGGACTGTAGCCTGGAGGCCTCCTCTGTCTGTGTATTTTCCAGGCAAGCATAGCGGAGTGGGTTGCCAGGCCATCTTCGTGACCCAACGTTTGAACCCGCGTCTCCTGTATCTCCTGCATTGGCAGGTGGGTTCTTTACCACTAGTGCCACCTGGAAACCTATATAGGATGCAGAAATGACAGCTAGATTGTCTTCTGTCCCTCACACATCTCAGTGAAAGTGTCCCTCACACTTTCATTCGAGCTCTTCTGTCAAAGCCACACGCTTATTTGTCCTCCCAGCATATGTTCTTGGGATAGTTCCGTTTAGCAGGAAAGCCATTTCATTGAGCTTCTCTGTTTCATTAGGTTTGTCAGACAACAGAATACTGGCCAGAATTTGCGAATCTGTTGCCATGGCTCTGTCCCAATACAACTCGGAGAAGCGGTTTCCTGACACATTCTAGGGTTCATACTTGTAACAGGTGTTAATCCACTTGCTGACTCCACAGAGGGCCACTGATTGGTGCTAAATCTCAGGGCTGCTGTTCTGCGTTATTGACATTTTTAAGGAAATCTTCTCTACTGCACGTCCTGGCTCCTTTGCTGGGTTGATTCATGACGGGAGTGGATTGTTGCTTCTCAAACATTAGAAGCTTATATTGAGGATTTCCCTGGTGGTCCAGTAGATAAGAATCCACCTGCCAATGTAGGAGACACGGGTTCCATCCTTGGTCTGGGAAGATCCCACATGCCTTGGAGCAACTAAGCCTGTACAACATTGCTACTGAGTCTGTGCTCTGGAGCCGGTACTGTGCAACAAGAGAAGTCACCGCAAAGAGAAGCCTGCTCACCACAACTAGAGAATAGCCCCACGTGCCACAGCTAGAGAAAATCTCATGCATCAGTGAAGACCCAGCACAATCAAAAACTAACTAAATAATTTTTAAAAGAGGAAGTTTATACCAAAGAAGTTGAAGGGAGAAAGAATGAAGGAATAAAACTTCTTTATCATGAGTAAAAACTAGAGTGAAAATTCCCATCCTTTACATGACTTCTCGGTCTGATGTTTTTGGAGAATTGTCTATCAAATCACACTAGGGACCAGAGGTGTCAACGTGAGCCTGGGCTGTGTGCATGGTGAGGGTTCCAGTATATCTGGAGATGTCTGATGATGAAAAGACAGGTTGGAGAGAGCCAAGCTGCATGTAGACTTAGCAGCGGCTGACTGAGAAGGCCGGGGGAGGGGGGAGCTGTGGCCTGAAATTCCTTGGAGAGGGGGCTGGAAAGGGAGGAGAAAATACCAGTCCATCTCTCTCCTCTTCTCCCACCAAGACGAGTTCCAAACCCTGACCACGCAGCCAGCAGCACAAGCCACAAGTGGGGAGAGACGCCCTGAGACACAGGGCTCAGGTGACTAAGGGGACAGTGACTTTGGGGAGGGGACAGACTGCCAGCCTCTCTGTGCAGCCCTGAGCCCCTGGGGCACGAGGAGGCACTCACACCTCCAGAGCCTATGGTGGGAGCTGACACAGCTGGGCCAGCAATGGGCAATGGGCATTGGACGTGGCGGAGCATCAAGGTCACCCAGGAGGTCAGCCAGCCTCAGGACCAACGTGCCACAAGCTGAGGACATGCTTAAATGCAGAGGCCAAATGGAAATCTGATTTATTCCCAGCAAATAAATCCCTACCAGGATTCACTCTCTGAGAAAACTGAGAGCAGGTTGAGTTAATTAGGTAATAATTCATTCGTTTTGCAAATGGAGTTCGTTCCTGGTAGCTCAGATGGTAAAGAATCTGCCTGCCATGCAGGAGATCCGAGTCTGATCCCTGGGTCAGGTAGATCCCCTGGAGAAGAAAGAAATGGCAACCCACTCCAGTATGCTTGCCTGGAGAATCCCATGGACAGAGGAGTCTGGTGGGCTACACAGTCCACTGGATTGCAAAGAGTTGGACATGACTGGCCAACTAACACTTTCACCTTTTCGTTTTCACTAGTGTTGAGAGTGGAGAAGGCAATGGCACCCCACTCCAGTACTTGTGCCTGGAAAATCCCATAGACGGAGGAGCCTGGTGGGCTGCAGTCCATGGGGTCGCTAAGAGTCGGACACGACTGAGAGACTTCACTTTCACTTTTCACTTTCTTGCATTGGAGAAGGAAATGGCAACCCACTCCAGTGTTCTTGCCTGGAGAATCCCAGGGGTGGCGGAGCCTGGTGGGCTGCCGTCTATGGGATTGCATAGAGTTGGACACAACTGAAGTGACTTAGCAGCAGTAGTGTTGAGAGAGTGCCCTGTCTAGGGGAGCGAACTGTGCTCCTGTAACAACACTGCCTTCAAGCCAGCAGGGCCCAGGCTCATCTCTGTGAACTAATCAAAGATAGTACAGTGGTCAAAGCAGCGTCAGGGCTATATGGCAACTCTGAGTACTGGCCAGTGATCGAAGGCAGAGAAAGGCTATTTGTCTTCTGCCCGCAATCATTTTTTTTTTTTTTTTTTACAGAGAAAGCAAGAGTCAGGCAAAGCATGTATTAAAACTCAGGATGAAAACAAACATCAGAGAAGCCCATCCTGATGAGCTTAGGGAAGCCCCTATCGTCTGTCCTCAACTTGGTTGAGAGTTTCGTTCTGTGGCTGGTGTGTGGGGTTTACAGCGATGCTGTGCAAGACAATGTGGGGCCTCTGGGCACAAAGCCTTTCTGTGTCCCCTGTTTCCTGATTACAGGAAACAGGATTTGTTCATCTCCATCTCCCGGGTCCTTCTCTGAATTCCAACGAGCAGGTTCAAACAGGTGCTTATCAGGGAAGGGAGGGGATGCAGAGACACGGGAGAGCAGTCAAGAAATAATAATCTAGCCTTGGGACAGGTCCTGGTTTTCCCCTCAAGGGACACACACCACAATACCTTTAAGCTGCTCTGCAGACACTGAAACCTCCACCAGGTGGGAGACATTAACTGTCTGCTGCCCACAGGCACGGAGATCCCAGACCTGTTGGAACCAGAAGGTTGATGATGCTGACTCCCACTTACCTCACCACCCACCAATCAAAAGACTGTCCAGAGCTGACCACGTCCTCTCTGAACCTTGACTGTAACACTCCGCACTCCCCGCTCCAGGCTGGGACATATAGTTTTGAGGGCGTTATCCGGCTGTGGCCCCCGTTGCCTAGCAAAGCAATAATGCTATTCTTTTCTAAGCTGTGTCTGCTTAGTTGCTCAGTCATGCCCAACTCTGCGACCCCGTGGACTGTAGCCCGCCATGCTCCTCTGTCCATGAGGATTCTCCAGGTAAGAATCCTGGAGTGGCTTGCCACACCCTCCTCCAGGGATCTTCCCAACCCAGGGCTCAAACCCAGGGCTCCCACATTGCAGATGGATTCTTTATCATCTGAGCCACCAGGAAGGCCCATTCTTTCTATTTTACCCAGAACTCTGTCTCTTAAGATTTACTTTGGCATTGGGGTACAGAGGCTGGATTGTTTCAACAACAGCCCCGCCGGCCTCAAGCTCCAAGTCGGCTCAGCGGACAGAGCCCTCCTTGGGGGCACCAGGGCTCACATCTCTCCCGAGCCTTGCTGACATAAGGCAAAGGAGGGCACCCCCAATCTTTCATGCTAACCATGTACCTCGATGTTGCTCAATAGAGACAACCAAAGACACACTGTTTACAGCACCTATTGTGCTCATTGGCAGACCCTAAAGAGCAGATTTAGAAAAAATTTGAAGACTTTGCCTCTGAAATGTGGGTTCCTGATCAAAGTCTTCACCTTGTAACCACTCATCCTGGGGTGTGCATTTCTGATGAGGGTCTTTTAAATGCTAAATAGCCCTTCCCAGGGTTTTCATTGAAAGCAAATGTGCACACAGACCACACAGCCCCTGGCTGATGATGAAGTGTTTAAAGTAAGTGACCACTTAAGGCCACATGGTGGAGGGTGTGCTGACCACAAGGCAGCCCTTCCCACGCAGCAAAAACCACCCAGGGCCTGCGTCACTTCCAGAACTTATATAGAAAACACAAATAATCAAGTAAATCCAATATCTATGCTATGTCTTACAGTTTATAAGATACTCACATGCAGAAGACTTTATTTAATCATTTTCATCTTGCAGAGCTCAAGATCTAGAAAGACTGGATGCTTCAGGTGAGCTCCTGATTAGTGTGTGCGTGCTAAGTCGCTTCAATAATGTCTAACTCTGTGCGAGTCTATGGACTGTAGCCTGCAAGGCTCCTCTATCAGTAGGGATTCTCCAGACAATAATCCTGGAGTGGGTTGCCATGCCCTCCTCCAGGGGATCTTCCCAACCCAGGGACTGAACCTGCATCTCTTACATCTCCTTCATTGGCAGGCAGGTTCTTTACCTCTAGTGACACCTGGAAGAACCCATTAATTCCTACATCATTCATTCAGTCAGTGGTAACTGACAACCTCCTCTGTGTAGACATTCATCTAAGCACCGGGCCATGGGAACTTGAGGAGGGGCCAGGTGATGAAACCACACCCTGAGTGAGCCAGGGTTGACCAGCAAACCTCCAGAAGCTGTGAGGGGGACCTGGAGAAGACCCCTCCTCTGAGCTGTCAGAGGTACCACTCCTGCTGACATCCTGGCCTCCAGAGCAACACAGTAAAGATCTGTGATGCTATTTTTAAGGCATCCTAGCAAACTGATAATAGAGGGACTGTGAAAACCTGGATTTAAAAGCAGAAAGGTGGGAAATTTACAGTGGTCATTCATTCATTTAAAAAAAATCCTAGAATGATCTTCCCTGCATGGGGTTGAGTGTGTGTGTGTATGTGTGCACTCACAGGCCTGTGCACTGTGGATCCACCTACAGCCCAGCCTGCATCTGGAAGAGCCAGCACTCCATCCCCCGGCTCCTAGCCTTTGACCTCTGCAGTCACCCTTTTCCTCCAAGGTGGGGTCCAAGTTGTCCATGGGCTTTCATGGCCCACTTCCCTCAGCACCCTCTCGGGGCCCTGGAGTGGCCTCAGGAGCTGAATTGTCACAGGTTTGGGCCAGCCGAACATCTGAATTCTTTGGCAATATAGTGACCTCAAAAAAACCATCACTTTTTGGTTTATTTGCTTCTGGTCAGGCCAGGTACAGATAACTCCAATTACCAAGAGTTCCTGTGTTTATTGATATTTCTCCAAGAGTTCCTAAGCCCTAAGAGTCCCTAAGAGTTCCAACTAAGACTTTCTAAGCTCTAAGCCATTGGTTTTTCATGACTAGCCCTGTATTCCAGCCCCTTCTCCATCAACTCAGGACCAGAGATCAATGAGCTTAAGAAGGAGGCTGTGTTCCACTGTCCAGCATTTGACCCTGGACAGGCACTGCTCCGTCCTGCTATCTCTTCTGTTCCTTAATGTCTGGCAAAAAAGCAAAAAAAAAACAAAAAAAACAAAAAAAATCACCAGAGCTTCCTGAAAAGGACTGTGGGTCACAAGAGTCCCTCCTCAGCCGGTCACTTTCCTTATGAGGGCTTTATTTACATCCACAGGAACAGCTGGCTTCTCCCTCAAATCTCTCACTCAACTCAGATCTTAGACTTCTGACATCGAGTCCTGTCCTCTGTAGAACAAAATCCCTGTCCATCCCTGCCAGCCAGCTGACTGCCTCCAGCTTGAGTTTCCCCTCTATCTTAGGCCTCTTGCTACAAAGAGCAGCAAGGAGCAGCAGACATCCACTGAAGTTCTCAGCTTCCTGCCCACTGTCCCTCCAGCTAGGACGTGATGCTTTGTGATCTGACTCCCAGGTTATCCCAGGAGATGGTTCTGCCCGAGGTTTGCAGTCTGTGGGAAGGCTCACTGGCCCTCCAGCCTGCAGTTTCTGAGTTCTTGAAACCAGAGTCCACCACAACGACAATGTGTTTATTTTAGACACTTCTGGTGCTAAATTCTGTGGTTTATTTATTGCCCTCTCAACAATCAGGATCTTAGTTCCCCAACCAGGGATCAAACCTGAGCCTCCAGCATTAGAAGCGCAGAGTCTTTGTTGTAGCCATGCACAGGAAACAAACTCACTCAGAAGGACAATGCAGATAGTGGAGTACAGTTTAATACACTAGCTGGTCCAAGGCAGAGTCTCCTCTCAGCCAAGGACCCCCACCAGTAAGTGCCCAAACCCACCTCCCCAAATTCTCTGAAACTAGTCTGAACAAAGGAAAAAGAAAGATGCAATCAAAGTCAACCTGTGATTCATCTGCCTTAAACCTAGGTAGTTAACAGTGGACAATCATCAATAGGCTTGTGGTCATTTCCCAATAAGCATTATAGAATGTATGATTCTATTCAGTTACACAGATAATTAGGGTATTCTTTTAGGTGATGGAGAGCCCTGGGGCTCTTCCTTCCAGGGGTCTGGTTCCCCAGTGGATATGTCATTTCCATAGACACTGGGCATAGAGCTCAAAGTCCGCAGTCCAGCCCAAGATGGAGTCCTGCTTTCAAGATAGACCTTGTTCTGTTTCCTCCTTCATTTTAAAACTGGACTGCCAGGGAAATCCTAAATTCTGTTTTATTTGGACATTTGTTGTTGCTGTTGTTCAGTTGCTAAGTCGTGTCCAACACTTTGTGACCCCATACACAGCAGCATGCCAGGCTTCCCTGTCCTTCACTATCTCCTGGAGTTTATGCAGACTCACGTCTGCTGAGTCAATGATGCCATCCAACCATCTAATCCTCTGCCATCCCCTTCTCCTGCTCTCAATCTTTCCCAGCATCAGAGTCTTTTCCAATGGGTCAACTCTTTACATCAGGTAGCCAAAGTATTAGAGCTTCAACTTAAGCATCAGTCTTTCCAGGGAATATTCAGGGTTGATTTCCTTTAGGATTGACTGATTTGATCTCCTTACAGTTTAAGGGACTATCAGGAGTCTTCTCCAGCACCACAGTTCGAAAGCATCAGTTTTTCAGTGCTCAGCCTTCTTTATGGTCCAATTCTCACATCCGTATATGCCTACTGGAAAAACCATAGTTTTGACTATACAGAACTTTGTGGGCAAAGTGTTGTCTCTGCTTTTTAATATGCTGTCTAAGTTTGTTGTAGCTTTTCTTCCAAGAAACATGATGCATGTTTAAAAAAGAGTGTGAGTTGCTCGGTCATCAACTCTTTGTAACCCCATGGACTATAGCCCCTCAGGCTCCTCTGTTCATGGGATTTCCCAGGCAAGAATACTGGAGTGGTAGCCATTCCCTTCTCCAGGGGATCTTCCAGACCCAGGGATCAAACCCAGATCTCTTGCATTGAAGGTGAATTCTTTACCATCTAAGCCACCAGAGAAGCTCCAAGAGATCCAGAATAAAATCGGGTTGAAGTAGACAGGCATTTATCCTCCATAGGTAGGCGACACAGGCCAGGTGTGGTTCTGCTCTGTGTCACCGCTCACATTTGCCACCTCTTCGTTCTGTGGTCAGGAAGGCTCAGGTCCACATCCCTGCTCCAGGCAGGAGGAAACGAAAGAGAGAAGAGGACAGACACTTTCTCCTTTTCCAGGCTTTCTCTGGAGTTTGCATCTGTCACTTCGGCGCTAAATCCCACGGCCACACCTCGATGCTGGGGAGAAAAAGTCGCCTTCCCCCATGAGGTCATGGGCCCAGCAAACAACTGTGGAGGCAGGGCCTGTTACTAAGAGAGAGAAGGAGCGCGAGCGGCAGGCTCCCTTAAAGGGAGCTGTGTGGCAGGGCTGGGCAGGAAGGCCGCGTGGGAGGCTGACAGAGCAGGCTCGATGGGCTTCACGTTCAAACTGAGTCTGGTGGGCGTGAAGGTGTTGCTCTCAAAGGTCACACGGTGACAGGAGGTGCCAACCAGGCCGGCCGTCCCAGGCTAGCCTAGCAGCAGGTTTCCTATGAACAGATCATGTTACCAATATGGGACTTCTAGGAGGAGAAGCTGCTGGGGTGGGTAATGGACATAGCTGTTTCTGGAGAAGCATATTTGTTGCTATGCAGGAAATTGAGGTGGGGCCGGGGAGGGGCGGTAAATTCAGAGCCTTATCTCCCGTATCCAGCACCATCTGTCACATAGGGAATGTAGACAGATTCTGCCTCTGCATAGCGCCCCTCCTTCCAATTCCCTCTAAAGCTTTCCTTCTCATAGCTCTGGGTCAAGAGTAAGAGTCATCCCCAAGAAGTGTTAC
>SJYV01025548.1:1886719-1979968 GCA_006410875.1 Neotragus pygmaeus
TGCATGAAAGTGAAAAGTGAAAGTGAAGTCGCTCAGTCGTGTCCGACTCTTAGCGACCCCATGGACTGCGTCCCACCAGGCTCCTCCATCCATGGGATTTTCCAGGCAAGAGTACTGGAGTGGGGTGCCATTGCCTTCTCTGGCACATGATCTAATCCTATAAATTATCTCACCTTCCCTCATTCATTGGTTTGCATGGCAATAAACTCTCCTAGTTTTTGTTTTCACCTAAAAACCTCCTTGAACTGCTTTACTGGTTCCTCTTTGTCTACCTGAGCTTTAAATGTTGTAGCTCTATGAGTTTATAACCACAGAGTCAATTACCAACTGTACAAATCCCCATATTCACAGATCTCGGCTCTGTATAACCGTAGAGCCTAAGCATAAGATCCCATGTGCTTCATTACCTTTAAACCTACCCTTCTTCCAGAATCCCTGTCTCTGTAAATGACACCCAAATTTTTCTGCCCAACTACTGAAGCCTAAAACCTGGAAGTCATCATCCTCTGCTTCAAAGATAACATCGTCCATCAATCATCAAGTTCTGTCTATCCTAGTGCCCACATATTTTTAAAACACTTTTTCACCCAAGCCTCACTGACCTCACCCACAAAAGCAAGCATCATGTACTATGCCTGGCCAATGTCAACATCTACGTATTACATCTCCCTACTTCCTACTCTTGCTTCTTTCTATTCTCCATACTGTACCCAGTAAAGCTTTCTCAGCAATTTACTACACTTTATTCTATATATTTGGAGAAGGCAATGGCACCCCACTCCACTACTCTTGTCTGGAAAATCCCATGGACAGAGGAGCCTGGTAGGCTGCAGTCCATGGGATCGCTAGAGTCAGACACGACTGAGCGACTTCACTTTCACTTTTCACTTTCATGCACTGGAGAAGGAAATGGCAACCCACTCCAGTGTTCTTGCCTGGGGAATCCCAGGGACAGGGGAGCCTGGTGGGCTGCCATCTATGGGGTCGCACAGAGTCGGACACGACTGACGCTACTGAGCAGCAGCAGCAGCATTCTATATATTTGCTTATAAGTTTGCCACTATGTTGTATATCACTCTTATCTGTACTGTCAACATTATAGTATTTGTCATAAATACGTACAATTAAAATTAAAACAAAAACAATACCGTAAAAAATACAGATAAATATGTATGACTGATCTAAGGATTGTGGAAAATTTCTCTAGATTTATAAAAAAGAAACCTAGAGCTTAGTTTTAAAAAAATTCAGAAGAGCAAATCGTCCCTGTATTAATATTAAAAAGTGGCTTCCAGTGGGTTACAGTGCACTGGGTTGCAAAGAGTCAGAGAGGACAGAATGATTAACACTTTCCCTTTTACTTTCCAGCCATTAGTCCTACTTTTGTCTCTTGGTAGCAAACAGAACCATTCTAATTCCTTATCTACTTTGATTATTTGAAAAGAGTCATTAGTTAACAAACTCTAGTCTTTTCCAAGTAAGTAATTTTTTCATGAATAGTAGGTAGCATTCTAAGTCTTTGTTGCTGGCTTTTTGTTCTGATTACTGACAAAGTTTCACTAGCCTATTAAAATCTAAAATGCTAGCCTAATCAATACTTTGTAGTAATAAGCATAAAATGATTTGAGTTTATTGTTTCACTGTACTACTGACAAGTCTCAGCCTAAGCAAGGGCAAAAGAAAATAAACAGGAAAACCAAGAGGAACTGAGACAAAGAGGAAAAAGTTAGGACAGAGGCTTATGGGGTAGGGAGAGTATGTAGCAATTTCTAAAGTTTAAATGTAGACTGTTCCTTATTTCGTCTTTAGATTGTGTCTTGAATTGTCACAAAAGTAGGAAACTCATTAACACTTGCTGACAAGCTTGGATGTCTCTATTTTAAGTTGTTAACATTAACTTATTTTTCTGTCATATGTCATTGGTGATTTAAAGCCTTCTTTTTTAGCCTAGGGATACTTTATTCAAAGGAATACTTATCAGCAACCAAATATGTAAAAGCAGGGGAAGGTTGACAACTGCTAGATCCTTGCCTGCTCTGGGCCCTTCCAGGGCCTGCAGACAGTTTCCCATTCATGCATGCATTCATTCAACAACTATTTACTAATGAGTACCTACCGTGTGCCAGACATGGAGATGTAGCAGAGAATAAGGCAGATAAGATTCCCTCCCTGATGAAGCTTCTAGCCTAGAACACAATGTTTTAAATTACTGCTTCAAAAAACTGGCCCCAGGCCAAATTCTGAAGGGAAAAAAAAAAATCCTTTGCTCTGCATTTCCACTCCTCTCATTTCTCACCAACCCCAGATGGCCCACTAACTCTTAAGACAGTAACAGAAATATGGTCTGAAAAACAGAGGAATGCATAAGCAGCCCTAAAAATCATACTTCTTCCCCAGAAAACAAGTCACTAATTACCTGGAGACAACCTATTTTTAAGCACAAATTTAAAACTCACAGTATTCTGCAATAAAGAATATATTAAAAGGTATCCTAAATCTGGATCAGCACTGACTGTCATTAAAAATGGAAAGCAATCCTTATAACTGGCTACTAAAAAAAAAATAAGTATTTAATTTGAATATTTTCAAACCATAGCAAAAGTGACATTGGAACGTCATACCTACATTAAATTAAAAATAAATTTTCATTATTAAAGCCAACTTAGACGTAATTGGGATACAAAGTATCAGAAGCTCACAAGAACAATTTCTTTTGGCTGTCTCAAAAGTAAAGTGCTTTCAGAAACTTTCCCAACGCTCCNTTGGAACGTCATACCTACATTAAATTAAAAATAAATTTTCATTATTAAAGCCAACTTAGACGTAATTGGGATACAAAGTATCAGAAGCTCACAAGAACTATTTCTTTTGGCTGTCTCAAAAGTAAAGTGCTTTCAGAAACTTTCCCAAGGTTTCAACAGAGCTTGAAGGGACACTAGAATAGTAGAATCCAGGGCCCAGAACATGTTAGTTCAAACCTTAGTTCTGTCATTTCGTAGCACTGTGTTGACCTTGGACAAGTTACAAAATTTCTATCTCAATTCCTCCAGTGTAGAATGAGATTAATGACAATGCCTTACTCCAGAGGGCTGATATAAAGATTAAAACAATTAGTGAAACACAATGGCATGTAAAATAGTTACAATGGTGTCTGAAGAAAAGTAATCAAACACTACATTGCCAGCAGCAAAAAAATGCCACAATATATAACCATTTTCTTATGAATTTACTAATGCCTGATGTAATTCTATTTCAATAATTTGAGAAAATATAAACAAAAATGTTAAAATAATCTCTAAACGACAGATAGAGATTATAACAATTTTAACCAAAACAACCTAGGTATGCATAATTCAAACCAAGCATTCAACAGCCACTGCCACTAAGCATTCAGTAAGTTTAAACAATGCAGCATCAAAGCATTTCTCTCTCGTGGCCACTGAATACCTAATTTAAGAAAAAAATGCAAAATGTACCATTATTGCTAAGTGTCAGAAAAGATCTCTATCCTTTCTATTAATTGATTTTAATCAAGGACTAGCTTATTCATGAGAATGAAATTCACTTATAAGTCACTAATTCCCATACCTTGTCTATTGTCTAATAGTTGAGATATTGTCAAAGTAAACAAATGCTGCCACCTTGTGGACTTATGGACATGGTGTTACTTTAAATAACCCAATGTGATCCATAAGCAAAGGATGACACATTTTAAAAGCAAAAGCTTCTGGTTCAGCTTTTATTCTCAGTGAGATTCTCACTGCAATAAATGACCAAACACTGGACGCATTTCATGTAATTTTACAGAAAGAATAATTTCCTCTATAATGGAATGAATTAATGTACCAAATTAACATTATTCATCATCTCTAACAGGTCTCACCTCTTTCGCAAAGAAATTCATTAAATGTCCTAATTATCAAGGAACTGAAAGCTTTTAAAATGAATCTATTATCAATGATGTGTTTGAATGTGAGAAACTGAAAAAAAAAAAAAACCATCAGTGTTGTTAAAAGTTTCAAAATTCCTTGAATACCATGGATTGTATGTTTCTTTGTGTGGACTGTATGTTTCTTATATGGACTGTATGTATAGTCTTCATTTTGAAAGTGTATGCACTTTTAAAATTGGAAATTTTAAAATGTTCCTTCAGAAACATTAATTCAATGTAAATAAGAGAAAAAATGGATGTTTACATGCAAGATGAAACAATTAAAGGCAGCTTTAAGCTTTTTGCTTGAAATATTTTGATTGAAATATTCTGATACAACTAATCTCACTTTTAGTAAATGAGATATTTCCAAACTGAAAATCTTAAATTTTCCTATGATAGTAAATGTCTGCCTCAGAAAACACAGCGTTCTGATACAAGTATCTTTCTATGATCAAGGTTTGCTTATTAAAAAAAAAAGAATTACATTAAATCAAGCTAAAATGGCTTTCAGGAATGATGAAAAAAGAATAGCTCTTATTCTTTTTTTAATACCTATGCAGGTTCTATCCCTCGGTTGGGAAGATGCCCAAGATGCCCTGGAGGAAGGCATGGCAACCCACTCCAGCATTCTTGCCTGGAGAATCCCGTGGACAGAGAAGCCTGGCAGGCTATATAATCCATAAGGTCGCAAAGAGTTGGACACAACCAAAGCGATTTAGCATGCAGGCACGCAGAAGTGTATAACCAATCCTACATTTTCTAACTAGAAATGTTGCTTTTGTAATATGACGTTAAGAAAATTTTTATTTTGATTTTGTTTTTCGATTTTTGTTCATTTTTAAATAGAGAAGAAAATATAATTCAGGATGAATTCACAATGGTCTGGGACAGTAATCAATATTACAACAGATTTCTAACCTGCGTTACATTCCAGTTGGGTAGAGCCATTAGCCATTACCTATATAATTATAGGTACATGTATACATAGCAGGTCAATATGATTTACTGTATAAAAGCACTGAAATAAAACTGAGAGTTCTCCTGAATCCAAGCATCAAAGCTGACCTGTCCATGGCTATATGCCTAGCCTCGTCTACACTAGGTGGTCAATGAATTTTTGTTAAAGAGGTTAATCACTACATTAATTAATTAGTTAAGCAAAACCCACAAACTTCTGCATTTTTAAACTTTAATCATTCCAGGGCATGATTAGGAATGCTTCTATTTTCAACCTATAGAAAAATAAATAAATCTATGATTTTTGTCTTATTTGTTGCCAAGTTAAACAGGCTTGAATACAGTAAGATTTAATGTAATCGTCTTTTTAGCTAATGCCCTGAATTTCAAGGTGAATATTCATTACATAAATAAAAATCTTAGTCATGTAAATGAAAAAGCACCTGTAGTTTTACTGATTTCTAAAAAGTTAAAATTTGTCAAATTCCTGAACTGAATCAAAAATATCTTTTTTAAGGCTCTTCTATCAAGAAAATTTGAACATACACTAGCAATTTGATGCTTCCTAGGGGCTACTGCTAATTGTGTTAGATGAGATACAGCCCTGTAGTTATATAATGTCCATATTTTCAGACATAGAGATTCTTAGGATTGTATGGTTGAAATGACAAGATACCTGGGATTTGCTTCAAAATACTTAACCCAAGAGAGTAAGAATAAAGAGTATAAACAAAGCAAGTATAGCAAAATTTGGATCACTGATGAGTCTGGGAGATGACTGTTATAAAGGATTCCATTCTCTCCCATCTTATGTATATTAGAAACTTTTGCTAAAAAAAATTTTAAAGAATGGTCAACCAAGATGATGAAGACAAAAATAATATAAATTAATAACAAAAAGATAACTAGAAAAACCCAATATTTGAAAATTAGTAAGTCTCAATAATTCATGAGTCAATATAAAATCAAGTTTGAAATTAAAATGTCTTTTGAATGGAGTAAAAATAAACACTATCATATCTTTGATACAATTACAATGAACAATCTAATAAGAAAAACACCAGCATCAAAAAAATATTTAGCAATTAACAAAGGCGATGACAATAGAACTACTAAACACTGCTGACAGAAACAAAAAAGACAGAAACGAAAACACATCCCAGGTTCATGGATAGGAAGGCTGAATATTGTTATGATGTCAGTACTACCCAAAGTGATGTACAGATTTAAAGCAATTCCTATCAAAATCCCAAAAAGGCAACTCACAGAATGAGAAAATATTTATAAATCTGATAAAGGATTAATATTCAGATTAGACTTATTTGTGCTGCTGTACAGCAGAAACAAATACAACACTGGAAAGCAATTACCCTGTAATTTAAAAAAAATTCAGAATGTATCGGAAATTCCTAAAACTCAACAACAAAAAAATAAATTCAATCAAAAATGGAAGAAGCACTACTTGAACAGACATTTCCTCGAAAAAGATATACAAATGAGTAGTGGAGAAGGCAATGGCACCCAACTCCAGTACTCTTGCCTGGAAAATCCCATGGACAGAGGAGCCTGGTGGGCTGCAGTCCACGGGGTCGCTAAGAGTCGGACACGACTGAGCGACTTCACTTTCACTTTTCACTTTCATGCATTAGAGAAGGACATGGCAACCCACTCCAGTGTTCTTGCCTGGAGAATCCCAGGGACGGAGGAGCCTGGTGGGCTGCCGTCTATGGGGTCGCACAGGGTCGGACACAACTGAAGGACTTAGCAGCAGCAACAGCAGCAGTGAAAGTGAAAAGTGAAAGGGAAGATGCTCAGTCATGTCCGACTCTCTGCACCCCATGGCCTGTATAGCCTACCAGGCTACTCTGTCTGCAGAATTTTCCAGGCAAGAATGACTAGTAGGCATATGAAAAGACCATCACTAATCATTACGGAATTAAAATCAAGTCTAACTTCATACCCAATAAATAGCTATGATCAAAAAAACAGAAAACAAGTCCTAACAAGGATGTGGAGAAATTGGAACCCTTATGCGCCACTGGTGAAAATTCTAAGTGGTATAGCCCCAGTAGAAAACAGTATGGCAGTTCTTTGAAAAATTAAAAATAAAATTACCATGTGATCTAGCAATTCCATTTCTGAGTATATACACAAAAAACTGCATGCAAAGTCTAAAAGAGGTATTTTTACACCCATGTTCATAGTAGCATCTTCACAGTAGATAAAACATGGAAGCAACACAGGCATTCATTGACAGATAACCAAAATGAGGTATGAGTGTGTGTGTGAGTGTGTGTGTATATATATATATATATATACACACACAATGGAATGTTACTCATCTATAAAAAGGAAATTCTGTAACATGGATGTACACTGATGACATCATACTAAATGAAATAAGCCAGTCACAAAAACAAATACCATTCCACCTATATGAGATATTTGAAGTAATCAAAATCATATACAAAGAAAGCAGAATGGTGCTTGCCAGGACTGGGGGGCAAGAAAAAACAATGAGTTATTGTTTAATGGGTACTGAGTTTCAGTTTTACAAGATGTCAAGTGTTAAGGAGATAGACAGTGATGATAGGTGCACAGTATTATGAATGTATTTAATACCGGTGAACAGTTCACTTGTTAAGATGGTTAATTTTATGTCCTGTGTATTTTCCCAGAATAAAAGAATTTAGGGAAAAAGAAAAGATACCACACAAAATATTGTGGGATGTACTTAATGCTTGGAGGGAAATTTACAACACAAATTATATTAGAAAAGAAGAAATGTTTCAACTCAGTCACTTTAGTTTCTACCTTAAGAGACTAGAAAGATAAGAGCAAAGTACACATAAAGAATGAAGAAAATGGTAAATAATAAAGTTAAGAGTAGAAAATCAATGAAACAGAGAACAGAAAAATAGAGAGTATCAATAAACCAGAAGCTGGCTCTTTGAGAAGATAAAAATTGCTAAGCCAGACTATTAGGTTGAAAAAAAAAGAAATTTCTAAAACCAAGGATGAAAAAGGGAAAATCACTACAGAATATAAAGACATTAAAAGGATAATAAAAGAATACTATGAATACTAGTATGCCAAAAAACAACCTAGATGAAATGAACACATTTCTTTAAAGGCACAAGCTAATGTTTAATCAAAAAGAAATGGATAACTGGATTTCTATTTAAAAATCTTCCCTCACAGAAATCTCAAGACCAAGACAGCTTCAATGGAGAACTGTACCAAATACGTAAAGAAGAAATAACACTAATTCTTTACAAATTTTTCTAAAAAACTGAAAAGGAGAAATATATATATATATACACATATGTATATTCTTATATATTCTTATAAGGATATAAGCTTATATAAGAATTATAAATTATAATAAGACTATAAGAACTGCATTCTTATAAGAATTTAAGAGTTCTTATATTCTTATATTTATCTTAATTCTTATATCTTAAGAATTCTTACATAATAATTATAAGCTTATAATATATAAGAATATACCTTGTTATCAAAACCAGACAAAAGAATTATAAGAAAACAAACTGCAGCCCTATGAGGTGGATACTAACAAACATTCCATTTTACAGATAAATCAAGGACTAAAGAGATTCAGAAACTTGCCAAAGACCACAGAGATAAAAACTGGCAGGCAACCTGGATTTCAGAACACAGGCTCTTAACCATATCACTACTGCTTCTCAAATTCAATTAAATTCTAGATGCTCTTGCAAAAGAAAATAGTAAAGAGTACTGCCCAATACTTACCTAGAAACTATACTGGAACCATTATAGAGATCACTAGCATATGACAATGTAGCCAAAGGTCGTACTGAATTATATCGGGTAAACTTGGACAAGCATTCCTGAAATTCATCCAACTGGCTTGCAGTTCGACTGTCATCTATACGAAGAAAACAAAATAAATTAAACAAATCGAACTGCAATGTAAGTCAAAGAGCAATAACTACAGATTAACAATTATATTCTAAATATAAACAACAACTCATATTTAGAAAGGACTAATGTCGGACACAACTGAGCGACTGAACTGAACTGAACTGAATGAATGATGCTAAAGCTGAAACTCCAGTACTTCGGCCACCTCATACGAAGAGTTGACTTGTTGGAAAAGACTTTGATGCTGGGAGGGATTGGGGGCAGGAGAAGGGGACGACAGAGGATGAGATGGCTGGATGGCATCACTGACTCGATGGATGTGAATCTGAGTGAACTCTGGGAGTTGGTGATGGACAGGGAGGCCTGGCATGCTGCAATTCATGGGGTTGCAAAGAGTCGGACACGACTGAGTGACTGAACTGAACTGAATGCCAAAGAAGAGCTGCTTTTGAACTGTGGTATTGGAGAAGACTCTTGAGAGTCCCTTGGACTGCAAGGAGACCCAACCAGTCCATTCTGAAGATCAGTCCTGGGTGTTCTTTGGAAGGAATGATGCTAAAGTTGNGTTGGTGATGGACAGGGAGGCCTGGCATGCTGCAATTCATGGGGTTGCAAAGAGTCGGACACGACTGAATGACTGAACTGAACTGAACTGAGGCTCCTCTGCCCATGGGATTATCTCAAGCAAGAACACTGGAGTAGGCTGCCATTTCCTCCTCCAGGGGATCTTCTCCACCAAGGGATAGAACCTGCGCCCACTGAGTCTTCTATATTGGAGGCAAATTCTTTACACATTGAGCCATCAAAGAAGTCTTGAATATGTGGGTAAATTTCAAAACTCAAATTCAAAAACCTTCCCAGGTCATCAGATGGGAACATATTAGTTCTACTTTAACCTTGTAGATGACTCCACTATTTTCTTTTCTGATCTCTTACACACAGAGATTATTTATCTTCTGAATAAAATAAGTTTTCTTGAATGTAAGAAGAATGGTGATACCGTTTGTTTCTGTTCTAACTTTTTTCGGTGTAATAATCCAATTCCTAGCAAGAGAGTTTTAAGTGAAAAAATGGAATTAGAAACTTATCTGTACTTATAAGAAAAAAAAATAAAACAAGTGATATCTTCGGTAAACATTGAATGACTCCTATAGAACATAGACAAAAAAATGCTTCAACTAAACATGAGATTACATTGTCTGATGACAGACTATGCTGTAATCCATTTTAAAACATATTTAAAATTAGAGATTGTAAATCAAAGAAAAGTTACAGTTAAAACTACTCATTTTCTTCATTAATTTTTTAAAAATCAGATTCTCTTATTAAATATGCATGCTATAGAGTGAACTGGTCCAGAACTAGGTTGCTCAATTCTAGCTTTCTTCCCAGAAAATGTTTTTATTTAAGTCAGGAGAATTTCGCCTAAAATAGTAACCAGTAACTTGACAACGTTTATTGAAGGACCTCAGCAACTGTAGATGTTTAGTGACAATGAGACTCATGATGGAAAGAAGAAAAAGAAGACGATAAAGGACATATTCCTGCCCTCCTGCAGGAACTCACAGTCCACATATTAACACAGCAGTGGGTACAAGCACCCACACAGCTCCACACACAGCTCAGACCAGAAGATGAATGTGGTACCAACTGGACACCTGAGCATCTAAGAACGGAGAGGACCTCAGAAGGTGGAGGGACCAGACATAAATTGGAACTAATCCAGGGAGCTTTTTGAAATGCAATAAATTGAATAACATTGTTGGTCATCAGATGAAGTCAAGCCAAGTTTGATGAAGCCATTTTTATTTCACAAAGGTTTTTAACCAATACTTATCAGTAGTTTACTAGACTTTAAAAAATATATTTATTTCCTTATTTATTTGGCTGCACCAGTCTTAGTTGCAGGATGCAGGATCTTTAGTTGTGGCATGTGGGATGTGCTTCCTTGACCAAGATTAAACCCAGGCTCCTTGCATTGGGAGCACAGTCTTAGCCACTGGGCTACTGGGGAAGTCCCTATCCTTTTAACTTAGACTAAAACTTTAAATAATCATTTTGGGAAGAGAGAAAACGTGACAGGTTGTGGAAACTCTGGGGAGACTGAAAGACATGAGAAAAACTTCCAGGCCAGAAAGAGCCAGTCAAGAATGAAAGGAAGCTGGGTTTGGCGAGAACATGGGGCCGTCTGTGTGGAACTCGTGGAGGACAAGGCAGATAATCCCAGATGGATAAATGATGGTGGAAGGAGAGACTTTCAAACCAGGGTGGAATCGCTCCAGTGGCCACAGGGCATTTTCACATCACAATTCCTCTTGCTTTGTATAGATTCTTCCTGCAACCACATAAAGGCAGTTGCCCAAACCAAAGATCAGTCAAAGTGACACATACCGCAGTGATGTGTATTCGGCCTCTGCCCACAAGATCTCCAAGCACAAAAATCTAGTGGAAAATAAGCAGTTATCTGACGTATAGAGAGGAAAAAATGCAAGTGCTCCTTTACATTTTAAATTTCCATATTCCCTATTAGAGGATGGGTGTGCCATGCCTAAGACGGCAGTCATCTGGAACGACCCTGTCTTAAAACAGGTAATGAACGCCTGAGGGACACAGCGGCCCAGCTGTGTAAATGGGGCCAATTATTGACACGAACAGGAACAGCGAGCACATTCAGACCAACGTGCTCCATGAGTGGCTTTTCCGTCACTTGCCTTCACACATGTTAGGTGCTCAGTGAATTTTTGAACGAAAGAGCTTAACTTGCCTCTTTACAGTGTGATTTCTAGGACACACAGAGGACTTCAGTGACAAGTCAACTAAGAGAGTTAATAGATGAGAGCCTCGCCCTTCAAGCCACGCCAAGGGCAAAGGCAAAAGTTTGGGGGTACATGAGCAGCCCCTGTGACTAACCCTTAGCAGAATTAACACATCTCTACATAGTATGTTTGTTTCCATTTCCAAAAATAAGAAATATATCCCTTTCATAAAAATAAGAGAACTATAAGTAAAAAGACCGAAGGGTGCTATTAGAATTTTGATAACCTGGGTCTTCCTTGGGGGTCCAGTGGCTGAGACCCCAAGCTCACAATGCAGGCGGGCCGAGTTCGATCCCTGGTCTGGGAACTAGATCCCACATGGGGTAACTAAGGTTTCACATTGTTGTTGCTGTTGTTTAGTCACTGAGTCATGTCTGACTCTGTTTTGTAAATAAATTCATTTGTATCATTTCCTTTTAGATTCCACAGATGAAGGACGCAACATGATATTTCTCCTTCTCTGTTTGCCTTACTTCACTCTGTATGTTCCATCGTTGGGTCCATCCATGTTGCTGCAAATGGCGTTATTTTGTTCTTTTTGGTAGCTAAACCATATTCTTTTGTATATATGTACCATATCATCTTTATCCAGGAAAACTTACAATCTTATTAGAAAGATGATGCAGGCACCCAAGGTAACGAGATAATGTATGCATTTTCTAGGCAGTAAGGCATTTCCACATGAGCAATAGAGGAGTCTCAGAGATGGAAGAGCTTTCTTCAGATGAAATGAGCTTTGCAATAGTGCAGGTGTTTTGCTTCAAGGTGGATATTATGGAGAGGAGGAGCCTGGGAGAAAGGAAGGAGTCATCTGAGTCAAGTAGGATGCTGGTTGGGAGCAGGTATGCTCAAATGTGTGACATGGGCTGTCTGAGAGGCCCTGTCAGACCAAGAGCAAATGTTCCTACCTAATCTCAACCTTCCTTTTTCATGAAGTGATCTGCAAATAGGCCAAACTTCAAAGATCGCTTATGTCAGCCTTGGCTGTTTATAAAGGCAGGGAACCATTTGTGGTATTAATATTATTATTTAAAACATTTAATCTTGTGTTTCTATCTTTCCAATAGCATCTGGACAACCTTTCGATTCTTGTCTGGCGATAATGAAATCATTAGAAAAATGTACCAAAACTCTTTTTTTGCTTATATCTGTGCCATTTGGAACATATGTGACTAAATTGAACTCCACTTGCCCGTGGGTTTTCTAGCTTTTTCTCTCTCCCCTTGTTTTGTTTTGGAAAAAAAAAAAACTCTGTTGGAATCCCTTCCCTAAAAGAGCAAGGCATCTGAGTGATGTGTGTGGCTGGAGGTACCCCTCTGCGCCCTCCACATGTCCTTGTTCTAGATAGCGAGCCACAACCTATCCAGCACCATTTTTGTGGCTGAAGTGACCTAGTGTCTGGGACCCTTTGGTGTTGAAGATTTTCTTTAGGTTCCAAGTTGATTTTATAGCAATAATACACACCCAGTTTGGGCATTTCGCAAAGCATTGCTCGATGACCATGGGGAATCCAGCTAGGCTGTTGGGACAAGTAGCTAAAATACCTTCGAGCGCCTGACATACATCAAAGAAAGTCTTTTTCTTTCTTAGAAGCCCCGTTGCCAGCCGTTCCAGCCACGGGGCCCGAGTTAAGCAGGAGTTAAGCAGGAAAAGAGCAGCTCTCACTCGTCCCAGGAGAGGCCTCGCTGGAAAGATTTTTCCAGAAGGAGCTTGCACCAAAGCATAAAAGGTTCAGCCTCCAGCCTCTCATTCAAAAAAAGTTTTTAAAGCCTTTTTAAGGAAACAATTTAAACCCAGCTGCACTTATCGATCAGCGATTTGATTTTGCTTTGTTAGGAGGCATTTGTAATCTGCTTTTAAATGTTTTTTGTTCCTGGCCCTCATTGATAGCAGGTTCTGCCGGAGGCTACTTCTCAAAACTCGTCACTGGGGCTTTCCAGGCTCTGAGAACAGCAAGAATAATTTGAATCTGGACCTCCCCCTCCCCCACTTCCCAGCCTTCTCTGAGCACAGAAGCAAATGCTAGTGAGGTGCCGCTTAACCTAAAACCTTGCAAAAAAAAAGCCATTTGTCTTTAAAAGGAAAGGGACAGAAAGCAAGCAAATTCTGTTTAGGAAGTCGGAAAGGCAAGTAGATTTCCTTTCTCAAGTGCATCCATTTCATCTCTAAAAGGGTGTGGTTGTTGTTCAGTCACTAAGTTGTGTCTGACTCTTTCTGACCCCATGGACTGCAGCACGCCAGGCTTCCCTGTCCCTCACTATCTCCTAGAGTTTGCCCAAGTTTATGTCCATTGAATTGGTGATGCTATACCACCATCTCATCCTCTGCCACCCCCTTCTCCTTTTGCCTTCAGTCTTTCCCAGCTTCAAAGTCTTTTCCAATGAGTTGGCTCTTTGAAAAAGGTACAGCTCCTCAAATCTTGTCCCTGACCGGTGCTTGGGGCCATGAAAAGCTAAACTTCCCCTGAGTTGAAAAAAAAATCTGAATTGCAGCAGAACACCCTATTTCTGCCATAAACAGACTTTATGGAAACTTTTTTTATTTACAGCTTTCAAATGTGGTCACTGTGCCTCTGATGGCATTGTGCACTGGTAATTTTCTGTTCCCCAAAGTGGCATAAACTAGTGACTCTTCTATTATTATAAACTGAAGAACAGCAACTATGCTCTTAATTTAACTAATCACTTCTAATATCTCCCGACATTATAGAAACCCAAAACACTTGTAGGATGTCTGTCCTTTGATTTTTTTTTAATGAAATGCACACACATGTTATTTTTTATAATGTAGGCATACGCTTCCACAAGTATGATCTTTATGAGTTTACTTAGCAAGAAACCAAATACGTGAGTAAAACAGACCTTTTTCCAGTAGTGCCTTAATTGTCTTTCCTGCGTGCTCAACAGATCCTTACTGGATGTTTGCGGGGTCCCGCACAGAGGAACTTCACACCCAAGAAGAGGGTAACGTGTCTTTGTTGTTTATAAAAACGACAGCCCCTAATGGGCCATATCAGCTCTAACACAAACTATTAAATCCCCTTTGCTAAATGCTGCTGTGTTCTGTTTCAGCATCTCGGCAGCCCCGGGAAAGTAGGTGCAAACTCCAGGACCCCCATGCGCACATTGAGACGATTATAGAGGCTGGTTATTAGATAAGCCTCGGAAGGATGTTTTTCTTGGGCTGCTCACAAGCAGTTTGAAAGAGTTGTGCTCCAGGTTTGAGGTCCGCTGTTTTCTTCCTCTTAAACTATGAGCAGCTGTCGCACATGACCTACTTCTGTAGGGCCCTGTAATAATTTCCTTCCTTCAGAGGCTTCAGGAGTCCTCCTCCTGCCCTGTGAAAAAAAAAAGGGGGGACAAATATTTTAATCCAAGCAAAATGCTGAAGCAGGTCTTGTTGGTTTCAGGGAAGAAACTCAATCCAGCTCCAGCACCAAGTGAAGGCCTCAAATTGGAACCATCTGGGCTGCAGAAGGGCTCTGGGACCTTTGGGGAGGGCGCGGACAGCCTTGCCTAGGGCTGCAGCCGGTACACCTGCAGAGACCCAGGCATCTGGGCGGGAGGCTGGACTCAGCCCTGAATCTGGCCTTCCAGGCTTTTCAGCTGGTCGCCAGCTCAGAACAGCCAGGTAGCTAAGGTGACCATGCTCAGGCAAAGGTAAACAGCCAGGACGGCAGGGTGACCACGCTCAGCTTGTCCGGTAAAGAGTCCCCACAACGATGGAACACATCAGACAAATCAGTCACACACACACGCTTTCCAACTCTTCCAGAGGTCAGGGGAGAAAGTCTTCAGGGAACTGCAGGTTGGAACACTTGATATTCTTGGGGTTCTCCGTTAAGCTGGGGAATAAAAGGTGTCGGCAAAGCCTTGAATGTGTTTCATCGGCTCTGCCTTCGTTTTATTTATTTGGTTTCTGTTTGCTTGTTTACTGTGTTGATTGGCTGACTTGATCCTCCAGGGAAGTGAAAGCACTTTTCGAATGTCTTCTGATAGCCAAGCCAGAAGACTTAGGGCAAGCTCCTGGGAGGATATTTTAAACAAAGTATTTTTTAACATTTTTGTACAGCTAATCATTTGATTTTTTTTTAATTTAAAACTGGAAGAAAAGTTACTTCTTGTTTAATACAGAGAGATGTATTCCTTAAGAAAAAAAATTTTTTTTTGTACAGCAAAATTTTTGTATCGCTCCATGCATGTTTCAACTCACGTGCCCTCTGCCCCAACTCCCCCATTTTCAAACAAAAAGGATGAAGATCTTTGCTTAGTCAAAGACCAGAAATCTTACTTTGAAATCCAGCTCATGATATATTTTCCAGAAAGAAAATGGGACACAAAGACCGAAATGGGACACAGTTGTTCAAGTAATACATACATTTTCCAAACATTGGTTGAAGAATATGCCATTTTTAATCTGGGTTTTAAATTATTGACTGTGGTTAGAAGTACAGTGACTATGATGTGGCCATTTCAGAATCCTGAAGAATACAGGATCAAACAGGACACTCTCAGAGTAGGAGACCTGAATCCACTTCAGCACAGAGATTAGAGATCAGAGGGCAATAATGAGAGAAAGAGCCAGTCATTGGAAAAGGTGGCGATTTGGATAGGAAAGGCTGTTGAAATTTTGAGTTTAGTTAAATGTGTCAAAGTGTACGTTTATCTGGCTTCTTCTAAGTAACTTTCCAAAGGAACCCATGGACTACAGTTTTTTCTTGTTGTGATTAAATGTATTAGTTTATCATAAATAAATGCACTGACTGATGGAAATTATACAGTCAAGATGTAGATAATATACTTGAAGAAAACAATTAAAAAAAAAAAACTTTAAAAAATGTGGGCAAGGATTTTTTTTTTAATTCCTAAAGAGAAAAGAAACATTTCAAAATAATAATTGGATAGTCAGCTGCACAGGACGTCTTTCTTTTTTGCAAAGTTTTGAGACTAAAAAGGACACCTATGCAGCCAGCTTCTGGGACACATCATGATATGGTT
Source organism: Neotragus pygmaeus (assembly GCA_006410875.1). NCBI lineage: Eukaryota > Metazoa > Chordata > Mammalia > Artiodactyla > Bovidae > Neotragus > Neotragus pygmaeus. Next base: position 1,903,330 of record SJYV01025548.1, read on the forward strand.
CAGCCGTGCGGGGTTCATGTCAAGAGCGTTCTCCCAGGCACCTCAACCCGAGGTGCCTGGCAGGGCCACAGGAGTACTGGGCTTACTCTTTCTAAAGTGAAAAAAGTGAATGGGTTGGTCGATCATTTGTGTCCCACTTTTTTCGACCCCAAGGACTGTAGCCCGCCAAGCTCCTGGATCCATGAGATTCTCCAAGCAAGAATACTGGACTGGGTAGCTGATCCCACTCTTTTTACCCCTGTTCCAAATGTATATGCGTGAACGTTTAGATTTTTAACTAAATCTTTGTTCTCTGAAATCTCCAGGATGCTTCCTACTCCTGCCTACTCACCCAGCTGCAACCAGACACCCCTCCCCCAAGTTCCTAGCCTGCCCGCTGCCTGCCCGGCCACGGGGACTCAGTGGAGGCGAGCGCCCTTCCTATGAGGTCTCCTGCGGAAAGCCAGTCGGCTGAGACTGGGAAAGGCCCCGTGGAAACAAACGGGGAGCCTGGCCTGGCAGCAGCTGGCCCTCTCAGGCAATTATAGCGACCCTTTGATACAAGCTTGTGTTTCTCTGGGAACCTTGGCACCGTCTCACTCCTGGAGCTCTAAGAGGGGCCGGGCCCAGTACAGGGGCCCAACAGGCCGGCCACTCGGATGAGTTGTGAGTTTCTGCAAAGCACCAATGACTAGAATCAGCAAAAGGAGAAATTCTGTGGGTATCTTCATTATTATTTTTAAATAAAGGGTGTGATAACATCAACCTACCCCTAAATTAAAGCAATAATTTTAGCAATCACGGGGCAACAAAGTCAATGTTCTGATGGTTTTATTTGAAAAGCACATTTTCTGCAAATAAGAAATAATTGACATAAATACATTATTATATATAGATATATGTATAATATAATATGGGCTTCCCTGGTGGCTCAGGGAATCTCCAATGCAGGAGATTCAGGAGAGGAGGGTTTGATCCCTGGGTGGGGAAGATCCCCTGGTAAGGACAATGGCAACCCACTTCAGTATTCTTGCCTGGAGAATCCCATGGACAGAGGAGACTGGTGGGCTACACAGTTCATAGGTTGCAAAGAGTTGGACACAACTGAGCAACAACAGCAACAACATAAAATAATACATCCCTACACACACACCTATTTTGACAGAAAGCTCCACTCCTCCTCTCCCCGTTTTGATGAAAGGTAAACAGTTGAGAGTGGGCAATTTCAGGTTGATTTCTGAACTGGGATGGGAAAGTGCTTCTGACTGAAAAAGAAAGAATAGTTTTTTGACCAAAATGGTCAGGAGGTGACGAGGACTAACCTCCCCTCCCCCAGCCCTTGGCTGCCAAATCTTAACTGCCTGAAAACTTAGAGAAATGCTTGATTAAAACTAGAATAAAAATCTCCAGTCGCCTTTAGCAAACCGCAGCACAAGGGTGGGAGAAGCCGTGCCAGGCTGCAGTCGAGTTACTTGGCGTCTGCTGAAAGCACGGCTCCCTTCCTGTTTAATAATTAATTCAACTTTAAAGCCCCAAGGATCTGGACTCAGCACCAGCTTCACAAAGCAGTACAGAAACAAAATGCTTCCAGAACTGGAGGGGGACAGAGGAAGAAAGAATCTAACATTTCAAGAAACATCACCACGTGGGACCAGGCATGGGGGGTGGGGCTGGGAGGTGGAGAGGAGCAGGGTGGAGAAATTCAAAATTAAATGAATACACACAAAAGCAAGGTTACTCGTGGCCACAGGCCCCAGGACCAGGAGGGAGCAGGGAGCTAGAAGACATCTACTTGGGGTGCAGGCTGGGTGCCCACAAGCTCACGGGGAGCCAGTGGGGAAAGACCCAGGCTCTGTGCATTAGTCAGATCAACACACTAGAAAAGGCACCAAAGGTGGCCCAGTGCCCCCTGCTCCTCCATGAAGCCCCCAGCCTCACGATTCTCTATGAAGGGATGGCCAGGGAGGGAACATGGACACACACACCCCCACAGCTGAAAAGAGAGAGGAAGGATTTAGTGAATAGCTGCTCAGCGCTTTAAGAACAACCCAGAAACCAAAGCAAGCTACTAGACTTCAAATTCAGTTACAGAAATTACCACCCGACATAGCAGCAAACTGCAAAACACACCCTGTTGGGCCCCCTGCACTGGGGCTGGTGATTTTTATAAACCATTCACTTTCTCAAAAGGGGTACATTCAGGACTGGGAAAAATACACCAAGGATGCTTTAAGGAGGCAGAAGTTACTAACAACTCACCAGATCTTTTATCACATGTCGGTGTGTGGAAGAGCGCTTCTAGAAAGACTGAACCTCAACCTGGGAGTCCAGTGCCCAACCACACGGATGGAGCCGCTGTATGCAGGACGTCTCAGGATACTAGCGCATGTGAGAGTTGACCCCAGTAAGGAACAGATTAAATGAAACAAAGGGCTGGGTGGCCAAGGAAAAGAGGAAAGCAGGTTAAGCACCAAATTGTATTTATTTTTCCCTCATTATTATTATAAAGAAGACACAGCATAGAACACTCCCCATATCTACTGAGACTCCAGTAGGATATTTTGAAAAAGACATTCACATAATTAAAGGGTTGATTTCAGCAAATACTGGCCTGAATATTTTTCCCAGTCTTTAAAAAGGGGATAATACTCTACGATTATCAAAACGATGTGGATTTTCTTTATATTTTACTTTCTGCACAAATCAGTTATACAATGTTTAAAGACACCTCCTCCACATGTGCTTTCTCCCACGGCAGACCGATGGCATTGCCTTGAAAACAGCTCGAGTGTCTTTGAAAAATAAGCCTGCCTTCCTCAAAACTGTGCCAACCCGAGTTTGAAACCAGTTTCCGGTTACTAAACCATTTCGAAAGCAGAAAGTCGATTTATCTTCTCTAGTTTTGAGTCAGTGAATGTTCAGCTGCAGTTTTTATCTTTTAATTCCGGGTTCAGATTTGAGCTGATGTCCCTGTTTTCTTCCCAAGCTCATAGCACTTTGGGCTTGTGAAGGACCCTACCCCATGCCAGCGACTGAATCATTCTGTGCCTCGACTTCCTGGCCTGTGAAATGGGAACAACCTTTGTTCTGAGCTCACCAGTCTGTGATAAGATTTGTGGCCTGATGAGAGGACCCTGGCGGGCTACAGTCCACAGGATCGCGAAGAGTCAGAGAAGACTTAAGCGGCTTGGCACGTACGCACGCACATGGGCCACACAGCATGGCACCCTCCAAGTTCAAGAGCACAGCCCCTTCTGAGGTGCCCGTGACCCCTCCCTCAGGCTCCCTCCCTGGGGGCAGTTATTGAGCCCACTTGGTGTGTGCTGAGTTCCTGAGTGCCCCTGTCACTTTACAGGATAGGTGTGTTTTAAAGGCTTGTAAATTGATTTTCTGTAAAGCCAATTGTATTTCCAGGACCGAGCGAGCTTCCTATTTCAAGGAACGTCCACGGTGAATCCTTTCTGAGAGCAGTAGATTCCTCCGTGGCGAGGGCAGTTACCTATCAGCTTATCTTTTTTCTTTTCTCTTTAAAAATAAATCCAGATAGTTACATGAGGCAGGTGGTCTCGTGGAAAGAACACCGATCATGAGACAAGCAGCTCCCGGGCTGGTCCAGCCACTCATGGTGCAAACCCGGGCAAGTTACAGACCAGCTGCCACTGCAGCAGAGGCAGGGGCTCGCAGACTTCCGGGGGTGCTAAGGTTCTGCCGCGCAGATGGAGCCCAAGGTGGCGAAGCTTGTTTCTGGGGAGGTGGAGATTCGACACTCATAGTTCCGGCTGTAACAGAGCTGTGAGTTAAATTAAGTGGGCCCAGGGTTTGCAGGGCCCATCCGGCTCCATGACACTGATTCTGTGTGAATCTGGACTCACGGACGTCCAAGTCAGTGCCCCAGTGTCCGACCCCATTCACTAAATGTCGCCTGTTCACGCCTGCCCGCTTACCCATTCAGTGCAACTCACAGGAACTCGTGGGGTTCAGGTCATTCGGAATGGACCACCTCTGGACGTGAACATGCCCTAAAAGGGAAGGGAAGGTGACTCTTTGTGATCAAAAGAACAGACATCCAGCTTAAGTCTGGGTGGCCAAGGCACTTCCCGGGGCAGGTGTATTCGATTCAAAATTCCACAGGAGCTTAAAATGCCCTGGTGGAAATTCCAGGATAACAGGACTATGAAGGAAAGAGCACAGCCCTCCTAGCAAGTCCCCTTCCCAGGACCCTACCTCCTCAAGGTTTGCAAAGGCGGCGTCCCTTTCGTAGAGGTGGCCTGTGAGCCCCAGAGTCTCACGGGGCAGGACTCCTTACCTCAGTGTTCTCGTCTGAACACCAGGGGTAACACCCTCATGGTGGGTACACGACTGATGTGTGTAGACCCCTTAGTAACTACAGCCGGCACCCACATAGTCCTTGGCTGGCATGGGCCGTTGCGACGACAGCAGCTGGGTTTAACCAAAGAGCCCGTTATCAGAATTACGCAGCGAGTACTGCCAANCCAGTCTTTAAAAAGGGGATAATACTCTACGATTATCAAAACGATGTGGATTTTCTTTATATTTTACTTTCTGCACAAATCAGTTATACAATGTTTAAAGACACCTCCTCCACATGTGCTTTCTCCCACGGCAGACCGATGGCATTGCCTTGAAAACAGCTCGAGTGTCTTTGAAAAATAAGCCTGCCTTCCTCAAAACTGTGCCAACCCGAGTTTGAAACCAGTTTCCGGTTACTAAACCATTTCAAAAGCAGAAAGTCGATTTATCTTCTCTAGTTTTGAGTCAGTGAATGTTCAGCTGCAGTTTTTATCTTTTAATTCCGGGTTCAGATTTGAGCTGATGTCCCTGTTTTCTTCCCAAGCTCATAGCACTTTGGGCTTGTGAAGGACCCTACCCCATGCCAGCGACTGAATCATTCTGTGCCTCAACTTCCTGGCCTGTGAAATGGGAACAACCTTTGTTCTGAGCTCACCAGTCTGTGATAAGATTTGTGGCCTGATGAGAGGACCCTGGCGGGCTACAGTCCACAGGATCGCGAAGAGTCAGAGAAGACTTAAGCGGCTTGGCACGCACGCACGCACATGGGCCACACAGCATGGCACCCTCCAAGTTCAAGAGCACAGCCCCTTCTGAGGTGCCCGTGACCCCTCCCTCAGGCTCCCTCCCTGGGGGCAGTTATTGAGCCCACTTGGTGTGTGCTGAGTTCCTGAGTGCCCCTGTCACTTTACAGGATAGGTGTGTTTTAAAGGCTTGTAAATTGATTTTCTGTAAAGCCAATTGTATTTCCAGGACCGAGCGAGCTTCCTATTTCAAGGAACGTCCACGGTGAATCCTTTCTGAGAGCAGTAGATTCCTCCGTGGCGAGGGCAGTTACCTATCAGCTTATCTTTTTTCTTTTCTCTTTAAAAATAAATCCAGATAGTTACATGAGGCAGGTGGTCTCGTGGAAAGAACACCGATCATGAGACAAGCAGCTCCCGGGCTGGTCCAGCCACTCATGGTGCAAACCCGGGCAAGTTACAGACCAGCTGCCACTGCAGCAGAGGCAGGGGCTCGCAGACTTCCGGGGGTGCCAAGGTTCTGCCGCGCAGATGGAGCCCAAGGTGGCGAAGCTTGTTTCTGGGGAGGTGGAGATTCGACACTCATAGTTCCGGCTGTAACAGAGCTGTGAGTTAAATTAAGTGGGCCCAGGGTTTGCAGGGCCCATCCGGCTCCATGACACTGATTCTGTGTGAATCTGGACTCACGGACGTCCAAGTCAGTGCCCCAGTGTCCGACCCCATTCACTAAATGTCGCCTGTTCACGCCTGCCCGCTTACCCATTCAGTGCAACTCACAGGAACTCGTGGGGTTCAGGTCATTCGGAATGGACCACCTCTGGACGTGAACATGCCCTAAAAGGGAAGGGAAGGTGACTCTTTGTGATCAAAAGAACAGACATCCAGCTTAAGTCTGGGTGGCCAAGGCACTTCCCGGGGCAGGTGTATTCGATTCAAAATTCCACAGGAGCTTAAAATGCCCTGGTGGAAATTCCAGGATAACAGGACTATGAAGGAAAGAGCACAGCCCTCCTAGCAAGTCCCCTTCCCAGGACCCTACCTCCTCAAGGTTTGCAAAGGCGGCGTCCCTTTCGTAGAGGTGGCCTGTGAGCCCCAGAGTCTCACGGGGCAGGACTCCTTACCTCAGTGTTCTCGTCTGAACACCAGGGGTAACACCCTCATGGTGGGTACACGACTGATGTGTGTAGACCCCTTAGTAACTACAGCCGGCACCCACATAGTCCTTGGCTGGCATGGGCCGTTGCGACGACAGCAGCTGGGTTTAACCAAAGAGCCCGTTATCAGAATTACGCAGCGAGTACTGCCAAAGTGAGGTATCTGAGTCCCTGTATTGGTTTGCTGGGGCTTCCCTGGTGGTGCAGCAGGAAAGAATCTGCCTGCCAATGCCGGGGGACACAGGTTCGATCCCTGAGTTGGGAAGATCCCCTGGCGAAGGAAGTGGCAGTCCACTCCAATATTCTTGCCTGGGGAACCCCGTGGACAGAGGAGCCTGGCCGGCAGCAGTCCACAGGGTCACAAGAGAGTTGTTTACAACTGAGTGGCTGAACAACAGCAACGTTGGTTTACTAGAGCCGCCATGACACATTACCGCAGGCTGGGGGGCTTAAACCACAGAAACGTGCGTCTCCACCAGTCTGAAGGCCGGAGGTCCCAGACCAGGTGTAGACAGAGCTGGTTCTCCTAAGCCGTCTTCTCCCTGTGTCTCCCCAGGGCTGTCCCTCGGGGCCTGTCTGCGCCCCTGCCTCTTCTTAGGAGGACCTCAGCCACGTCGGATGAGAGCCCACCCCAGTGCCTTCAGCTTGCTTAGTCGCTCAGTAGTGCTCAGCGCTTTTGTGATCCCGTGGACTGCAGCAGGCCGGGCTCCCCTCACCTGAGTAGCACATAATTCCATTAGCTATTGGTCACCACGTGGCTCGCGCAGGAAGCTTTCAAAGAAAATTAAAGTAAGGGGGGGAAAGAAGATCTGGCACTGGTTATTAACTCCACCTCAGGGTGACTTCTCTTCAGGGCCAATTAAATAGCGGCTCTGGGTTGTTAAGTTTACCGGTTTGCTTGTAGGTGCCGCATCTTCGTCAAGGACAGCCGAGGCCCAGATCTGCTTCGGTTTCACGCGATGAAGCCGGGGCTCTCTCTGCAAACCCAAGTTTTCTGTGAAATTGTAGGTATGGCCACCCATGTGTGTGCTGACCTTCCTTCTTTAAGAAACAAGTTTTGCATTACCAGGTAAATGCCCTTTTGGTAGAATTTCCATGGAACACTGGTGACATCCTGTGGTCAGCAGTGTTTAAGGCAGCCAGTGTTTCTCAGGAACTATTTCAGGGAAGAAAGAAAATGCCCCCACATAAATCCTAGTTCGCTTTGTAAAACCAAACAGAAAAAAGAAGTCTATCCTGATCCTTAATTATTTGTACAATGCAGACTTCTCCTTTTTTGAGTTAACGCAGTTTTCCCATGAATGTGGACAAAAGCAAATCCTGGTAATGAGTATCTTTGGTAAGAAGAGGTATGAGGCAGACAGAAATTACAGCTTCATCCAAACAGAGGATGCGTGCCATGATGTCGGTGTCCACCCAAGACCACCCCCGCCATCGTACCTGGTTCCCACCACCTGCTACTTAATTCTCTTCGTCTTGGCTCTGAATCCAGAACTTGCAGGAGGCAACCTTCTGCAAAAGAGCACACAGCATGGCATAAAGGGAACACAGTGGGTATTTTGGCATTTTTACATCCATGACAATAAATTGAAGCCATTTAGTTGTAAATGTGATATTACACTTGACGGTTTCCCCTGGCAGAGTGCTGAGCGGCCCATATTGAACAGAGGCAGAGAAGTGGGTCTCGGGGAGCAGAGCCCATCACCAGAGCAACCCACCAAAGGGGCTCGTAAAAGCATTTGTTGGTCATTTAGAATCACCGCTCAGCTCCACCTTCCCAGTGCTGGGGGCAGCCCCTGCTTGGTGGAAGTCGTGCTGGAGCGAGCGATGGAGTTTATGTTGTTCTTCTGTTTATTAAAAACGGATGGGAGTGCTTGACAGAAAAATCAAACTCTGGTCACGGCTCATTAATCCCTGTTGTATCTGTCAGGGGTGTGAGTCGGCTCCATGGCACCTCTGGAAGGGGTTCACAGCTGAGCTCTGCTGCTCTGTCTCATTTTGAGTGGAAAGGGGTGCCAATTACCTGGAAGGGGAGGGAGCAAGAGGCTATTTTTAACCTACCAGCTTTGGTGGACAGTCAGTATAAGCGAGTTGGTTTACGAGAAAAAGGATTATGGTGGAGAATTTTATTGCTGGTATTTGTCACAGAGAAGAAGGAAGGTAAAAATGGATGTGGCATACAGTCTACTACTACGGCTCTTTTATGAAAAGCACGCCTCTCGGAGACAGATCTTCAGGCAAATCCTGCAGACTCCTGACATCACATGTGGTCACAGAAACACAGTCCTGCAGGAAGTAATCCTGAGGTGCCAGCCTCTTCCCCAGAGATGGAGATGAGACTGTTTACAGCAAGCCAGAGGAACAGACCAGTCCCTCTATTGGGAACAATGACCCGCTCAAGAGAATGTGTGTTGAGCGCCTTCCTTCTGTGCCCAACTCAGCCTTACTGGTGAGAAAGACCACAGGACGGGGAGACCACTGATTTTTTCCTGTTGATCTGGGGCTTGAAGTCTCCCAGAGCCTTGGATTCCTGTGTATATGAGAAATAAAGGTGACAATTTAGTGTCTGCCCCATGGGATGTCGGAGGGATTAAATGAAATAATGTGTCAATCACTTAAGCAGAGCACCTGGACCCTGGGAAACCTGCAGTAGGAGTTACTCTCAAAACTGTTTCTCAGTTCAGTTCAGTTGCTCAGTCATGTCAGACTCTTTGCAACCTCATGGACCGCAGCACGCCAGGGGTTTCCCTGTCCATCACCAACTCCCAGAGCTTACTCAAACTCATGTCCATCGCGTCAGTGATGCCATTCAACCATCTCATCCTCTGTTGTCCCCTTCTCCTCCCACCTTCAATCTTTCCCAGCATCACGGTCTTTTCAAACGAGTCAGCTCTTCACATCAGGTGGCCAAAGTATTGGAGTTTCAGCTTCAGCATCAGTCCTTCCAATGAATATTCAGGATTGATTTCCTTTAGGATGGACTGGTTGGATCTCCTTGCATTCCAAGGGACTCTTAAGAGTCTTCTCCAACACCACAGTTCAAAAGCATCAATTCTTCAGTGCTCAGCCTTCTTTACAGTCCAATTCTCACATCCATACGTGACTACAGGAAAAACCGTAGACTTGGCTAGACAAACCTTTGTTGGGCAAAGTAATGTCTCTGCTTTTTAATATGTTGTCTAGGTTGGTCATAGTTTTCTTCCAAGGTTACTAGGAAGCTCTAATTAGGAAAGGTAAGTGTACCTTCATGGCAGCCCAATTCAAAACAGCCAAGACATGGGAACAACTTAAATGTCCATTGACAGATTAATGGATAAAGAAGATGTTGCATGCGTATACAGTGGAATACCACTCAGCCATAAAAAAAAAAAAATGAAACAATGCCATTTGTAGCAACATGCATGGACCTAGAGATTATCACGCTAATTATGGAGTAAGTCAGACAGAGAAAGACAAATACATGATATTGTTTGTAGTGAAAGTGAAAGTCACTCAGTCATGTCTGACTTTTTGTGATCCCCATGGACTAAACAGTCCATGGAATGCTCCAACCCAGAATACTGGAGTGAGCAGCCTTTCCCTTCTCCAGGGTATCTTCCTGACCCAGAGATCAAACCCAGGTCTCCTGCATTGCAGGCAGATTCTTTACCAGTTGAGCCACAAGGGAAGTCCAGGAATACTGTAGTAGGTAGCCTATCCCTTCTCCAGCCTATCTTCCCAACCCGGGAATCGAACTGGGGTCTCCTGCATTGCAGGCAGAATCCTTACCAGCTGAGCTATCAGGGAAGTCCACCATGTATATGTGAAATCTAAAATATGAAAAAAATTAGCTTATTGACAAAACAGATTTACAGATATAGAAAACAAATTTATGTTTAAGACTAGAGGAGAAAGGGAGGCTAACTTAGGAGACTGGGATTAACAGATACACTCTACTACATACAAAATAGATAACCAACAAGGCCCTACTGTATAACACAGGGAACTCTGCTCAATACCTTGTTGTAATTTATAGCATAAAAGAATCTGAAAAAGAATAAATATGTATATATATATATATATGTGTATATGTATAACTGAGTTACTTTGCTGTACACCCGAAACTCATACAACATTGTAAATCAACTTGACTCCGCTTAAAAACTAGTGACCCATCACCATCTTCAAGGTCATCACTATTTGGTCCAGGGTGTGCTTGCTCCACAGAGTTCCCGAGGGATAGGCCATGGGCATTTGAAGTGAAGAGGGAAGAAAGGATGCAGAAAGGTACAGATGGGTCACCTTCCACTGATGGGGGCGACTGTGCAGCTAATGATTATGAGCTCCATTCTGGGCTGGGTGCTATGAGTGATACATAGAAGTTTTAAGTGTGGTGTCTATATTCAAGAAATTTAAATGTAGTCCAAATTAGTGGACACAGGAAGTTTTCTGGGAAGGTAGCCTTAGGTCAACAGCTTTAGAGCAAGGAGGTGAACCCTGGAAGAAGGCTGGTGCTGCGCAGAGGAAGGTGCTAAACTGAGTCTGGTCAGGGCAGGGGGCCATACCTCCCACTGCTACACCCTCTGGAGCTGGGACTTAGCTGGAACCATATCCCTGAGGGTCTCCAGGAGGGCCCAGCCCCTCCTCGTGCATTTCCAGTTCTTCCTAAATTTGGTTTTTGTTTAGAAACGTGCCTACAAAAGTCCATATAGTCAAAGCTATGGTTTTTTCCAGTAGTCCTATAGGAGTGTGAGAGCCGGGCCATAAAGAACAACAAGACTTAGCAACAGAACAGTAACAATAACACCTTCCAAGTACAGGGCCCAGGGGCCTGGGGCCAAGACAGCATGGTGTTTATGCAGGAAGGAACCTGACGAAACCTGACCTGCATCCTTGGAAATCTCTCCTTGGCAAAGACAAACAAAACTATTCCAAGGCATGCTCTCCATGGGAAATTTCATCCTGCTGATCTTGTTGGAACCTGTTCATTCCAACAATCAAGATTTGGGAGTCTAATTAGCCCTGTGGCTTTTGCTTATGTTAGAACTCAAATCTGTTTACCCCCTCCCTCCGCCGCCCCCTTGCTCAGCAGGAGCTCAGGAATCTGAGGGCCACGGGCGGGCGGGCTGCAGTGTCGCAATGTCATAAGGAAGTGTCCCGCTCTGAGTTGAATTTTCAATTTTTATTAGCATTTCTTATTTGCCCACAGCCTGAATTTTTTTTAGACATCACCTGCATGATAGAGTTAATCAAAGAGTGAAATGCAGTAGGGACTGGAGTCAATGGGTGACAGGAAAGGCGGCATTATTAGGACAGAAAAGAGATGGAGCAGATGTCAGTCTCCACAACTCCATGTACAAACGGCCTATACAAGGACATCTGGATCCAGGGTGGGACAAGGACCCTCTGAGGAGTGAGCCATGTGTGCCCGCCGTCCAAGTGAGTTTTCAAGGCACTTCCAAGCTAACTGTTTCTGGTGAGGCTCTGGATCTGAGTTGGGCCAACATCTCCATGCAGAGACATCACTTTGCTGACAAACGTCTGTACAGTCAATGCTATGGTTTTCCAGTAGTCATGTACAGATGTGAGAGTTGGACTATAAAGAAGGCTGAGCATCAAAGAATTGATGCTTTCAAACTGTGGTTTTGGAACAGATCTTGAGAGTACCTTCGACTGCAAGGAGATCAAATCAGTCAATTCTAAAGGAAATGCACCCTAAATATTCATTGGAAGGACAGATGCTGAAGCTCCAGTACTTTGACCACCTGATGTGAATAGCCAACTCATTGGAAAAGACCCTGATGCTGGTAAAGATTGAGGGCAGGAGGAGAAGGGAGCGACAGAAGACAAGATGGTTGGATAGAGTTACTGATTCAATGCATACGAACTTGAGCAAACTCTGGGAGGCAGTGAAGGACAGAGAAGCCTGGTATGCTTCAGTCCATGGGGTCACAAAGAATCAGACACAACATAGCAACTAAACAACAACAACAACAACAAACTCTGGGATGATAGAGTAATACAATCAAATGGGTTGACACACAATAGCTTAGTCATTAGCACATATACTGAGACTTTAAAAATAAAGTTGACACCAGAAACCTCCCCCACCCCAGCCAAAATTTAAAAATCACATCACTAAAAGACATTCCTTTGGGAAAATGTTTTGAACTTAACTGCTTGCTTTTTATATGAAACTATTGTCTTGGTACTGGAAGATTAAAAAAAAAAAGTGTTACGTTATTATTGGAAACCCTGCATTCAAGTAATGCAAATCTGTCTTCAAGTTCATTTAACAAAGTGACATTTAAATTACTAAGAAGAATGGAATAAACTCTATGTTATTTGCAGTCTCCCAATACACTGGGATGAAATTGTCCTGGGATCAGCAACTGATTAAGCTGATTATATACCTCATACGTGGAGGATGTGGTTTTCAACCGGCCACAATCAAAATACAATTTACTTCTGTTAGTGTAATAATGTAGACGCCATAAAAGGCATCTCTTGGTAAGAGTTTTTCATTTACATTTATCCTACCATTAGGGGAATTTTCACAGCTCTGCTGTCTTCTCCCTGCCTTGAACTCCAAGTTCTCACTGTAGAATCTGGGTGGCTTCTCTGGGTTAACACGGTAAGGGAAGCTGGCAGGAGCCAGGAGCTAAGCTGTGGGCTCTGGAGAGCCACACACACACACACCTGCTAGCCTGCAAAATGGTGCAAAGGGTGAGTGGCTCCCGGAAAGGTGATGAGGGAAAAGGAGCAAGGCAAGAAACAGCTCAAGCAGGGCCCGGTAGAAACGGATCCATCGTCCAAGAGCTGTGTGCTTTATGTCATGAATATTTCACTTCTTATTCTCAAAGATTCCAGTGAACACAGATGCTGTGGAGAATATTTTACAGTAGATAAGCAGGGATTACATTTCCATCCACACACATAATGGAAAAATACCACCTATATCCACGAGAATCTTCCTTACCTTAACAAGGACAATTTCTCGAGTTCTCTGAGTGGCAGGATGACTATACTTCCAAAAAGAAGAGTTCACAGTGCATGAACTTAAGGTTCTTACCAAGGAAGGGGAATCCCTTGGTGGTCCAGTGGTTAGGGCCCTGTGTTCTCATTGCCAAGGGCCTAGGTTCCATCCCTGGTCAGGAAACTAAAATCTCATACGGTGCATGCTGCAGCCAAAAATAAAATGAAGAAAGAAAGAAAAAAAAAAACCTTTAAAAAAACAGTGCGGATAGAAATCACACTTAATAGTAATGAGTATTAAGCTAGTAACAATCTTTCCCGCAAGAATTCAGTGCAGTTTCCTCTGAGGACCACAGTCAGACTGTAAGTCTTAAATGGAACATCGTCTGTGATGTGAGCAAGGTTCCCTGTGAGAAATCTGGCCGTGTGGCGGCTGCGGTCCCCCCTCATATAGCGGGGATGGTGGTGGAACTCATCAGACCTAGAGACAGAGAAAGAAAATGCCACCATGAAACCACCAGGAAATGGGAGTGTTTGGTGCAGCCACATCAGACAGGGTTGGCCCTTTCCACTCTGGCCAGTTGTAAGTGGTTGGGCTCTCTTTCTTTTAATTTTTTTTTTTTTTTGCTGTGATGCAGGCTTTTGCTACAAGCGGGCTTTCTCTAATTGTGGTAAGTGGGGCTACTCTCTACTTGCGGGCTTCTCACGGTGGTGGCTTCTTTTGCCGCACAGCACAGGCTCCAGGGACTCAGTAGTGGGCTTCAGTAGCTGCAATGAGTGGGCTTCGTTGCTCCTTGGGAGGTGGAAAGAATCTTCCCGGACCAGGGACTGAATCCATGTCCCCTGCACTGCCAGGAGGATTCTCAACCACTGGACCACCAGGGAAGTCCTGAGCTTTCTTTTTCAGATTCAAATGTTTAAGGCAGAGAAATGTAATCTAAGTGGAGCAGCTCCCTTGGAACTTCTGTAAGCACCTTTCTTTCAAAGCCTTTTGGTCTCATTACGCTCCATTGAATTCCATGCAGGAAACAGGGGCAGAGAGGAAACCCGAAGTTCTACCCAGGCCATCTGATTCCACGCTGAGTTGGAGGCAGAGTACAGGGCTTTCCACCTTTAAACAAACACCTCGGCCACATCCACACATCTGTGCCCCCAGTTCTGTGCATTTGGCAGGAAGAAAGCCAGCATTTTAGAGCTGAGCCCAGGATAAGCCTGAGTGGTACAGAGGCTGGTTAATTCCTCGTTCTCCAATTGAAAAGAATTTTTAAAGGATTTTTTATTAGGAGGATTCTCACTTTAAAGAGGTACTTCAGGAAGTCATCAACTGTTTTACTGTCAAGACGAGATCAGCACTACTTCTCAATCTGTGTAAACTTGAGTATCCTGGCCAAGCGCAGGAGGATGCAGCATTTCAGAACAAATTGATGGGAAAGGGGGTTTTACAGCAAAAACCCGCAAGACTTGCTCATCAGGAAAGAACACATACTGACCAAGCAGATGAGATAAGAGGCAAATTGTATCGAAATCAGTTTTTCTTATTACTTGGCAAATGAGACAGAGAGAGGAGAGAGAGAGAGAAAAAAAAAAGAATGAGGAGGCAAAAATAGCCTATTGCCTTCAGTATAAACCACGCCTGCATGGCTCAGAATCATCGTATTCATTCGCTTTACTGATGATTTAAATTTCCTGTGTGTGTGTGTGCTAAGTCGCTTCAGTTGTGTCCAGCTCTTTGTGACCCTATGGATGGTAGCCCGCCAGGCTCCTCTGTCCATGGGATTCTCCAGGCAAGAATACTGGAGTGGGTCGCCATGCCCTTCTCCAAGGGATCTTCCCGACCCAAACGGACTGAAGCCGTTTCTCTGATATTTCCTGCGTTGGCAAGTGGGTTCTTTACCACTAGTGCCACCTAGGAAGCTCTTAAACTTCCCACATTTTCTAAAAGATGTCAAAATATTGAGACCNTCTCCAAGGGATCTTCCCGACCCAAACGGACTGAAGCCGTTTCTCTGATATTTCCTGCGTTGGCAAGTGGGTTCTTTACCACTAGTGCCACCTAGGAAGCTCTTAAACTTCCCACATTTTCTAAAAGATGTCAAAATATTGAGACCCCAAATTTAGGCTCTTATGATGTTTAGTTATCACTAAAGCTGGCCCTTCAGGGTGGAGTTGGACACCTGTGTTCAGGGGCCACAATAAATTCACCACCACATCTCCCACTGACGGCTTTAGCCACATCAAAGTGAAAGGAAAACAAGATTGCCTCTCTTTTTATTTTATTGAAGTATAGTTGATTTACAATGTTGTGTTTAACAAAGTGACTCAGCTATACATATATACACTCTTCTCATATTCTTTTCCATTACGGCTTATTCAAGTCATTTAGGCTTGTTTCCTCCAGGAAGGATGTAGTTTCTCTGAAAATGAGCAGAAGGATTCAGAACCAAGTCATACGACAGGTAGGTGACACACGCTGAGATTGGAGGCAATGTGATGCACAGGATGGTCTCCAGAACTAGCCTCGCAGGTGGGGCTTGGCCCCTAAAAGGGCTATAATCCCAAATAAACAGCAACCAACAGGTAGCCTGAATGAAGTCAAGTCTTCTAGCCCTGTATGATTATCCTGTTCTTTAATAGATAAATTAAAATGACTATTGGAAGATGTGGTACATATACATGATGGAATATCACTCAGTCATTGAAAGGATGAAATAATGCCATTTGTAGCAACATGGGTAGATCTAGGGATTGTCGTACTAAGTAAACTAAGTCAGACAGAGAAATATCATATGACATCCCTGAAATGTGGAAACTAAAAAGAAATACTGCAAATAAACTTATTTACAGAACAGAAAAGATAGGACACTGAAAGATGAACTCCCTACGTTGGTAGGTCCCCAATATGCTACTGGAGATCAGTGGAGAAATAACTCCAGAAAGAATGAAGAGATGGAGCCAAAGCAAAAACAACACCTGGTATGGATATGACTGGGATAGAAGCTCTGATGCTGTAAAGAGCAATATTGCATAGGAACCTGGAATGTTAGGTCCATGAATCAAGGCACATTGAAAGTGCTCAAACAGTAGATGGCAAGAGTGAACATCAACATTTTAGGAATCAGTGAACTAACATGGACTGGAATGGGTGAATTTAACTCAGGTGACCATTATATCTAGAACTGTGGGCAAGAGTCCCATAGAAGAAATGGAGTAGCCATCATAGTCAACAAAAGAGTCTGAAATGCAGTACTTGGATACAATCTCAAAAACGACAGAATGATCTCTGTTCATTTCCAAGGCAAACCATTCAATATCACAGTCCATGTCTATGGCCCAACCACTAATGCTGAAGAAGCTGAACAGTTCTACGAAGACCTACAAGACCTTCTAGAACTAACACTCAAAAAAGGACATCCCCCAAAATGTCCTTTTCATTATAGTGGACTGGAATGCAAAAGTAGGAAGTCAAGAAACACCTGGAATACCACGCAAATTTGTCCTTGGAGTACAGAATGAAGCAGCTGCTGCTGTTGCTGCTGCTAAGTCACTTCAGTCGTGTCCAACTCTGTGTGACCCCATAGACAGCAGCCCACTAGGCTCCCCCGGACTGCAGCCTACCAGACTCCTCTGTCCATGGGATTTTCCAGGCAAGAGCACTGGAGTGGGTTGCCATTGCCTTCTCCAGAATGAAGCAGGGCAAAAGCTAATAGAGTTTTTCCAAGAGAACACACTGGTCATAGCAAACACCCTCTTCTAACAACACAAGAGAAGACTCTACACGTGGACATCACCAGATGGTCAACATCAAAATCAGATTGATTATATTCTTTGCAGCCAAAGATGGAGAAGCTCTATACAGTCAGCAAAAACAAGACCAGGAGCTGACTGTGGCTCAGATCACAAACTCCTTATTGCCAAATTCAGAGTTAAATTGAAGAAAGTAAGGAAAACCACTAGACCATTCAGGTATGTCCTAAATCAGATCCCTTACGATTATACAGTGGAAGTGAGAAATAGATTCAAGGGATTAGATCTGATAGAGTGCCTGAAAAACTATGGAAGAGAGGTTCGTGACATTGTACAGGAGACAGGGATCAAGACCATCCCCAAGAAAAAGAAATGCAAAAAGGAAAATGGTTGTCTGAGGAGGACTTACAAATAGCTCAGAAAAGAAGATAAGTGAAAGGCATAGGAGAAAAGAAAAAATATATCCATTTGAATGCAGAGTTCCAAAGAACAGCAAGGAGAGATAAGAAAGCCTTCCTCAGTGATCAGTGCAAAAAAATAGAGGAAAACAACAGAATGGGAAAGACTAGAGATCTCTTCAAGAAAATCAGAGATACCAAGAGAACATTTCATGCAAAGATGGACTCTATAAAGGACAGAAATGGTACGGACCTAACAGAAGCAGAAGATATTAAAAAGAGGTGGCAAAAATACACATAAGAAGGATACAAAAAAGATCTTCATGACCCAGATAATCACGATGGTATGATCACTCACCTAGAGCCAGACTTCCTGGAATGTGAAGTCAAATGAGCCTTAGGAAGCATCACTACAAACAAAGCTAGTGGAGGTGATAGAATTCCAGCTGAGCTATTTCAAATCCTGAAAGATGATGCTGTGAAAGTGCTGCACTCAATATGCCAGCAAATTTGGAAAACTCAGCAGTGGCCACAGGACTGGAAAACATTAGTTTTCACTCCAGTCCAAAAGAAAGGTGATGCCAAAGAATGCTCAAACTACCACACCCATCTCACACGCTAGTAAAGTACTGCTCAAAATTCTCCAAGCCAGGCTTCAATGCTATTTGAACTTCCAGATGTTCAAGCAGGTTTTAGAAAAGGCAGAGAAACCAGAGATCAAATTGCCAATATCCGTTGGATCATTGAAAAAGCAAGAGAGATCCAGAAAAACATCTATTTCTGCTTTATTGATTATGCCAAAACTTTCGACTGTACAAATCATGACAAACTGTGGAAAATTCTTAAAAGATGGGAATACCAGACCACCTGACCTGTCTCTTAAGAAATCTGTATGCAGGTCAGGAAGCAACAGTTAGAACTGGACATGGAAACAACAGTTGGTTCCAAATTGGGAAGGGAGTATGTCAAGCCTGTATATTGTCACCCTGCTTATTTTACTTATATGCAGAGTACATCATGAGAAATACTGGGCTGGATGAAGCACAAGATGGAATCAAGATTGCCAGGAGAAATATCTGTTATGCAGATAACACCACCCTTATGGCAGAAAGTGAAGAGGAACTAAAGAGCCTCTTGATGAAAGTGAAAGAGGAGAGTGAAAAAGTTGGCTTAAAGCTCAACATTCAGAAAATGAAGATCATGGCAACCGGTCCCATCACTTCATGGGAAATAGAGGAGAAAAGAGTGGAAACGTGACAGACTTTATTTTGAGGGGCTCCAAAATCACTGCAGATGGTGACTGCAGTCATGAAATTAAAAGACGCTAACTCCTTAGAAGAAAAGTTATGATTGACATAGACAGCATATTAAAAAGCAGAGACAATGCTTTGCCAGCAAAGGTCCATGTAGTCAAAGCAATGGTTTTTCCAGTAGTCATGTATGGATGTGAAAGTTGGACTATAAAGAAGGCTGAGTGCCAAAGAATTGGTGCTTTTGAACTGTGGTGTTGGAGAAGACTCTTGAGAGTCCCTTNTAACTGTTTCTGGTGAGGCTCTGGATCTGAGTTGGGCCAACATCTCCATGCAGAGACATCACTTTGCTGACAAACGTCTGTACAGTCAATGCTATGGTTTTCCAGTAGTCATGTACAGATGTGAGAGTTGGACTATAAAGAAGGCTGAGCATCAAAGAATTGATGCTTTCAAACTGTGGTTTTGGAACAGATCTTGAGAGTACCTTCGACTGCAAGGAGATCAAATCAGTCAATTCTAAAGGAAATGCACCCTAAATATTCATTGGAAGGACAGATGCTGAAGCTCCAGTACTTTGACCACCTGATGTGAATAGCCAACTCATTGGAAAAGACCCTGATGCTGGTAAAGATTGAGGGCAGGAGGAGAAGGGAGCGACAGAAGACAAGATGGTTGGATAGAGTTACTGATTCAATGCATACGAACTTGAGCAAACTCTGGGAGGCAGTGAAGGACAGAGAAGCCTGGTATGCTTCAGTCCATGGGGTCACAAAGAATCAGACACAACATAGCAACTAAACAACAACAACAACAACAAACTCTGGGATGATAGAGTAATACAATCAAATGGGTTGACACACAATAGCTTAGTCATTAGCACATATACTGAGACTTTAAAAATAAAGTTGACACCAGAAACCTCCCCCACCCCAGCCAAAATTTAAAAATCACATCACTAAAAGACATTCCTTTGGGAAAATGTTTTGAACTTAACTGCTTGCTTTTTATATGAAACTATTGTCTTGGTACTGGAAGATTAAAAAAAAAAAGTGTTACGTTATTATTGGAAACCCTGCATTCAAGTAATGCAAATCTGTCTTCAAGTTCATTTAACAAAGTGACATTTAAATTACTAAGAAGAATGGAATAAACTCTATGTTATTTGCAGTCTCCCAATACACTGGGATGAAATTGTCCTGGGATCAGCAACTGATTAAGCTGATTATATACCTCATACGTGGAGGATGTGGTTTTCAACCGGCCACAATCAAAATACAATTTACTTCTGTTAGTGTAATAATGTAGACGCCATAAAAGGCATCTCTTGGTAAGAGTTTTTCATTTACATTTATCCTACCATTAGGGGAATTTTCACAGCTCTGCTGTCTTCTCCCTGCCTTGAACTCCAAGTTCTCACTGTAGAATCTGGGTGGCTTCTCTGGGTTAACACGGTAAGGGAAGCTGGCAGGAGCCAGGAGCTAAGCTGTGGGCTCTGGAGAGCCACACACACACACACCTGCTAGCCTGCAAAATGGTGCAAAGGGTGAGTGGCTCCCGGAAAGGTGATGAGGGAAAAGGAGCAAGGCAAGAAACAGCTCAAGCAGGGCCCGGTAGAAACGGATCCATCGCCCAAGAGCTGTGTGCTTTATGTCATGAATATTTCACTTCTTATTCTCAAAGATTCCAGTGAACACAGATGCTGTGGAGAATATTTTACAGTAGATAAGCAGGGATTACATTTCCATCCACACACATAATGGAAAAATACCACCTATATCCACGAGAATCTTCCTTACCTTAACAAGGACAATTTCTCGAGTTCTCTGAGTGGCAGGATGACTATACTTCCAAAAAGAAGAGTTCACAGTGCATGAACTTAAGGTTCTTACCAAGGAAGGGGAATCCCTTGGTGGTCCAGTGGTTAGGGCCCTGTGTTCTCATTGCCAAGGGCCTAGGTTCCATCCCTGGTCAGGAAACTAAAATCTCATACGGTGCATGCTGCAGCCAAAAATAAAATGAAGAAAGAAAGAAAAAAAAAAAACCTTTAAAAAAACAGTGCGGATAGAAATCACACTTAATAGTAATGAGTATTAAGCTAGTAACAATCTTTCCCGCAAGAATTCAGTGCAGTTTCCTCTGAGGACCACAGTCAGACTGTAAGTCTTAAATGGAACATCGTCTGTGATGTGAGCAAGGTTCCCTGTGAGAAATCTGGCCGTGTGGCGGCTGCGGTCCCCCCTCATATAGCGGGGATGGTGGTGGAACTCATCAGACCTAGAGACAGAGAAAGAAAATGCCACCATGAAACCACCAGGAAATGGGAGTGTTTGGTGCAGCCACATCAGACAGGGTTGGCCCTTTCCACTCTGGCCAGTTGTAAGTGGTTGGGCTCTCTTTCTTTTAATTTTTTTTTTTTTTTGCTGTGATGCAGGCTTTTGCTACAAGCGGGCTTTCTCTAATTGTGGTAAGTGGGGCTACTCTCTACTTGCGGGCTTCTCACGGTGGTGGCTTCTTTTGCCGCACAGCACAGGCTCCAGGGACTCAGTAGTGGGCTTCAGTAGCTGCAATGAGTGGGCTTCGTTGCTCCTTGGGAGGTGGAAAGAATCTTCCCGGACCAGGGACTGAATCCATGTCCCCTGCACTGCCAGGAGGATTCTCAACCACTGGACCACCAGGGAAGTCCTGAGCTTTCTTTTTCAGATTCAAATGTTTAAGGCAGAGAAATGTAATCTAAGTGGAGCAGCTCCCTTGGAACTTCTGTAAGCACCTTTCTTTCAAAGCCTTTTGGTCTCATTACGCTCCATTGAATTCCATGCAGGAAACAGGGGCAGAGAGGAAACCCGAAGTTCTACCCAGGCCATCTGATTCCACGCTGAGTTGGAGGCAGAGTACAGGGCTTTCCACCTTTAAACAAACACCTCGGCCACATCCACACATCTGTGCCCCCAGTTCTGTGCATTTGGCAGGAAGAAAGCCAGCATTTTAGAGCTGAGCCCAGGATAAGCCTGAGTGGTACAGAGGCTGGTTAATTCCTCGTTCTCCAATTGAAAAGAATTTTTAAAGGATTTTTTATTAGGAGGATTCTCACTTTAAAGAGGTACTTCAGGAAGTCATCAACTGTTTTACTGTCAAGACGAGATCAGCACTACTTCTCAATCTGTGTAAACTTGAGTATCCTGGCCAAGCGCAGGAGGATGCAGCATTTCAGAACAAATTGATGGGAAAGGGGGTTTTACAGCAAAAACCCGCAAGACTTGCTCATCAGGAAAGAACACATACTGACCAAGCAGATGAGATAAGAGGCAAATTGTATCGAAATCAGTTTTTCTTATTACTTGGCAAATGAGACAGAGAGAGGAGAGAGAGAGAGAAAAAAAAAAGAATGAGGAGGCAAAAATAGCCTATTGCCTTCAGTATAAACCACGCCTGCATGGCTCAGAATCATCGTATTCATTCGCTTTACTGATGATTTAAATTTCCTGTGTGTGTGTGTGCTAAGTCGCTTCAGTTGTGTCCAGCTCTTTGTGACCCTATGGATGGTAGCCCGCCAGGCTCCTCTGTCCATGGGATTCTCCAGGCAAGAATACTGGAGTGGGTCGCCATGCCCTTCTCCAAGGGATCTTCCCGACCCAAACGGACTGAAGCCGTTTCTCTGATATTTCCTGCGTTGGCAAGTGGGTTCTTTACCACTAGTGCCACCTAGGAAGCTCTTAAACTTCCCACATTTTCTAAAAGATGTCAAAATATTGAGACCCCAAATTTAGGCTCTTATGATGTTTAGTTATCACTAAAGCTGGCCCTTCAGGGTGGAGTTGGACACCTGTGTTCAGGGGCCACAATAAATTCACCACCACATCTCCCACTGATGGCTTTAGCCACATCAAAGTGAAAGGAAAACAAGATTGCCTCTCTTTTTATTTTATTGAAGTATAGTTGATTTACAATGTTGTGTTTAACAAAGTGACTCAGCTATACATATATACACTCTTCTCATATTCTTTTCCATTACGGCTTATTCAAGTCATTTAGGCTTGTTTCCTCCAGGAAGGATGTAGTTTCTCTGAAAATGAGCAGAAGGATTCAGAACCAAGTCATACGACAGGTAGGTGACACACGCTGAGATTGGAGGCAATGTGATGCACAGGATGGTCTCCAGAACTAGCCTCGCAGGTGGGGCTTGGCCCCTAAAAGGGCTATAATCCCAAATAAACAGCAACCAACAGGTAGCCTGAATGAAGTCAAGTCTTCTAGCCCTGTATGATTATCCTGTTCTTTAATAGATAAATTAAAATGACTATTGGAAGATGTGGTACATATACATGATGGAATATCACTCAGTCATTGAAAGGATGAAATAATGCCATTTGTAGCAACATGGGTAGATCTAGGGATTGTCGTACTAAGTAAACTAAGTCAGACAGAGAAATATCATATGACATCCCTGAAATGTGGAAACTAAAAAGAAATACTGCAAATAAACTTATTTACAGAACAGAAAAGATAGGACACTGAAAGATGAACTCCCTACGTTGGTAGGTCCCCAATATGCTACTGGAGATCAGTGGAGAAATAACTCCAGAAAGAATGAAGAGATGGAGCCAAAGCAAAAACAACACCTGGTATGGATATGACTGGGATAGAAGCTCTGATGCTGTAAAGAGCAATATTGCATAGGAACCTGGAATGTTAGGTCCATGAATCAAGGCACATTGAAAGTGCTCAAACAGTAGATGGCAAGAGTGAACATCAACATTTTAGGAATCAGTGAACTAACATGGACTGGAATGGGTGAATTTAACTCAGGTGACCATTATATCTAGAACTGTGGGCAAGAGTCCCATAGAAGAAATGGAGTAGCCATCATAGTCAACAAAAGAGTCTGAAATGCAGTACTTGGATACAATCTCAAAAACGACAGAATGATCTCTGTTCATTTCCAAGGCAAACCATTCAATATCACAGTCCATGTCTATGGCCCAACCACTAATGCTGAAGAAGCTGAACAGTTCTACGAAGACCTACAAGACCTTCTAGAACTAACACTCAAAAAAGGACATCCCCCAAAATGTCCTTTTCATTATAGTGGACTGGAATGCAAAAGTAGGAAGTCAAGAAACACCTGGAATACCACGCAAATTTGTCCTTGGAGTACAGAATGAAGCAGCTGCTGCTGTTGCTGCTGCTAAGTCACTTCAGTCGTGTCCAACTCTGTGTGACCCCATAGACAGCAGCCCACTAGGCTCCCCCGGACTGCAGCCTACCAGACTCCTCTGTCCATGGGATTTTCCAGGCAAGAGCACTGGAGTGGGTTGCCATTGCCTTCTCCAGAATGAAGCAGGGCAAAAGCTAATAGAGTTTTTCCAAGAGAACACACTGGTCATAGCAAACACCCTCTTCTAACAACACAAGAGAAGACTCTACACGTGGACATCACCAGATGGTCAACATCAAAATCAGATTGATTATATTCTTTGCAGCCAAAGATGGAGAAGCTCTATACAGTCAGCAAAAACAAGACCAGGAGCTGACTGTGGCTCAGATCACAAACTCCTTATTGCCAAATTCAGAGTTAAATTGAAGAAAGTAAGGAAAACCACTAGACCATTCAGGTATGTCCTAAATCAGATCCCTTACGATTATACAGTGGAAGTGAGAAATAGATTCAAGGGATTAGATCTGATAGAGTGCCTGAAAAACTATGGAAGAGAGGTTCGTGACATTGTACAGGAGACAGGGATCAAGACCATCCCCAAGAAAAAGAAATGCAAAAAGGAAAATGGTTGTCTGAGGAGGACTTACAAATAGCTCAGAAAAGAAGATAAGTGAAAGGCATAGGAGAAAAGAAAAAATATATCCATTTGAATGCAGAGTTCCAAAGAACAGCAAGGAGAGATAAGAAAGCCTTCCTCAGTGATCAGNAGTGCCTTTAAGGCCTGCCAGGTTTTATTTAAGGCAGAGGGAAGGAGGGAACAATGAGGAGGCAGCTTGTGTGCAAGAGCTCTTTATTGTGTAGCAGGGACTGGAGGAGGGGAAAACTGGAATTGGAATTGAATCCCTGACGAAAATCTGACTCAAGAATCTTTAGGACCCATACCATGTGGTAGTAACAGTCTCAGACCCAGACCTCAAGCTAGCCTTAAACCGGATTGGTTATAGTCAAGGGAAGCCAAGCCACAGGGTTTGTGAGAAGTCCCAGCTAGTCCCATGTTTACCCAGGGCAGTCCTGGGGAAAGTTGCCCCTATGTAGCATTAAAGGTATATAAAAGGCTTCCTTAATTTGACTTTTAGTTCTCCTTATTCAGTTCTATGACTAGAGTCTGTCTGGCTGGTCTGAAAGCAAGTTGATGGATAGCCTAAGGTCAGAGGAGTATCCTCTGGCATGTCAGTCGGGGCTGTGTGTCAGACAGGCCTGAATGCCACTGGCTGAAGTATAACAGAGGAGATCCCAGGCATAGGGACAGAGGGATTAGCCTTCATATCACCAGTATAGCCAGTCTGGCCAGGCCTCCCTCAGTTAAAGTGTCTGCCACACACAGTGCTCTGACCAGCATTCTGTCCACACTGAGAATCACAGACATACTATCTCTGCCTTAATGGGTCCAGAGCTAAAACACTCCACACCCATAACATTTTCAGTTTTCTCATACTGGAAAGAGAATAGTGTGAATGTCCCCTTAGACATTTTATTTTGGTTGGTAAAGAACATGAATGCCTCCTTAGGGTGTGTCCTG
This sequence comes from Neotragus pygmaeus, assembly GCA_006410875.1. Taxonomy (NCBI): domain Eukaryota; kingdom Metazoa; phylum Chordata; class Mammalia; order Artiodactyla; family Bovidae; genus Neotragus; species Neotragus pygmaeus. The sequence continues at coordinate 1,928,597 of SJYV01025548.1, forward strand.
ATTGTGGAGTTGTCTAACATTACTCCCATCCTCCCCTCCTGCATGGTCTCTGTGGTCCAGGAGGTGAACAGGAACCTAGGGTGACTGTGGTTAGGCCTCAGGGTTCCCCTTGCTCTCTTCAGACCTCCTCTCCCAAATGCTGCCTGGCTATCTCGAAGGCTTGTATCATAGCCTCCTGGTTGAGGGACATAGCAGTACTTCAGGGAGGAGGCTCTCAACTAAGAAACTGAGGATGAGACTGTATAGAAGCTATTGCATAAATGATCCTTGTCTTGGGGGAAATACCTCAGCCTGCCTTATCCAGACAGGAGGCAGTGGCTAAAAATTCCCCACATCTCTTAACTGAACATGGGGTTCTACTTAACATGCTTTCAGTTGTTTTCTGGTCTTACTTTAGTGACCAAACCTCTTTCCTCAAGGTGTCCAAATTGCTACCTGTTATCTGTCCAGAAGAGTCACTGATTCACTCATCAGCCCAGATTGTCAGCAAACACATGGTAAGTGCTGGCTTGGGCAGAGCAGGTATGAGGCACTGTCTGGGTACACTGAAGCTTGTTCTTGAGAAGCGGGTTTGGGATGTCAAGCCCTGAACATCACTGGCCCCAGGGAAGTCCCAAACTGGGTTCTGGTTATAAAATTTTACCTTCCAGTCCAGGCTCTCAAGCAGACTGCCTAGACAGGTGCTGAGCCCAGCCACACAAACCCTATAAGGAAAGTTNTGGGAGGAGAAGGGGACAACAGAGGATGAGATGGTTGGATGGCATCACCAACTCAATGGACATGAATTTGTAAACTCCGGGAGTTGGTGATAGACAGCGAGGCCTGGTGTGCTGTGGTCGATGGGGTCACAAAATGTCTGACACGACTGCGTAACTGAACAGAACAAAACAGAAGCAGACTTAGAGAACAAACTTATGGTTGCCAGGGTTGGGGGAGAGTGGGAGGAAGGAATAGTTAGGGAGTTTGGGAAAGACATGTACACACTGCTGTATTTAAAATGGATAACAACAATGTCCTACTTTATAGCACAGAGAACTCTATTCAGTGTTATGTGGCATCCTGGATGGGAGCAGGCTTTGGGGGAGAATGGATACATGTATGTGTGTGGCTGAGTCCCTTTGCTGTTCACCTGAAATTATCACAGATTTGTTAAGCAGTCATACTCCAATACAAAATTAAAAGTTTAAAATTTGAAAAAAAAAAAAATGCTGTCAGTAATTTAGTCCAAGAGATTCATTAAAACCCTTGATCCTCTCAAGCCCAGATTAACATATTAGAAAGTGCTTTGTAAACTTCCAGATATGTTAGGGTAGCAAGGAATTCTAGAGTAGAAAGAATACTTAATTTAGTATCAATACACTACTTTGCATTGGTTTAACAAAGTTTTTGCAGTGTTCAAATATGGAGGTGGATCCCAGCTTCAGCGTGGACAAGGACCACGCTGGGCGACCACAAGGACAAGTCTCCTGCCGAAGTCTTTAATCACCAAGCTAACACAATTAGTCCTAAACACCACCTTTCCACTCACATGTTAAATACATAATAGTACTTTACACGAACTTGAAAATTTCTTTCTCTCAGTTTAAAGTATTTTTTCCTTTCCCAACATTTGTTTATAAACATGACAACATGCTTATAATAGAGCAGTTCTTTCTCTCCCTCGTATTTTGCAGCCTGAAAACAGAACTCTCATCATGGTTCTGTTTGGGAGAAACAGACCATGATGGGAGTTCCTTGAAATTTCAGAGCAAACTATTGGCAAAGGCAGGAGAAAGAATCCAAAACAAACAAACAAAAATTCCTTTACACCAGAACACATTGCCTGCAACCCTCATCGCATCGTTGAAATTCCTTCCTGAGCTCAAGTTAACATAAAATTAAGAATTCTCCACTATGGAGAGCTTTGAAAAATGAAGACACATTTCTTACTACATTTGAAAGCTTCCTTAAAGCTAGGAATTGTTGTAAAAAAAATGTTTCAGTTCATTTTTCATTTGGGGAGTAGTGGAAAAGGATGACAAATGGATACCATCAGCCACAGGCTCACAAATCCGACTTCTCTTGCCTTTCAGGTTCCACAGACACTGGATGTGCCCTGCTAATTATTCTTCAACACCTAGGTGAGCAGGTGTGTGTGTGTGTGTGTGTGTGTGTGTGTTCAGTTGCTCAGTCATGTCCAACTCTTTGGGACCCTATGGACTGTAGCCTGCGAGGCTCCTCTGTCCATGGGGTTTTCCAGGCAAGAATACTGGAACAGTCGTCATTTCTTTCTCCAAGGGGAGCAAAACACTCATTCAAATAGTCAGCTTTCTTTCTGATGAAAATAATGTTTACTTTACATTTCAAGTTGAAGAGTAACATGTCAGTTGTATTCACAGCAATAATCATGGTAGAGATTTTGACTTAATTTTTTTTTACATTGGAAACATTTTCAAGAGCACAATTACATACTTGTCCCTTATTTGCATGAGGAAGGGCTGTCACTCCAGTCCAAGGAAAGGCATGCTTCCATTCACCTACCCATCCATTCATGTATCTGTTGGGGTCTAGGGTGTATTCTAGGCTCTAGGGACATAGCAATGGGGAGCAAATGATGGATATTTACAAGTTCCATGCCCCTCATTCTAGCTGGGGGAGACAGGCCATCATCAAAACAGATGAATGCAGAATTGATTAGAAGGGCATCCTGGGCTGGAGGGGAGTTTGGGGGAGAATGGATACATGTGTACATCTGGCTGAGTCCCTTCATTATACACCTGAAACTACCACAATGTTACTAATGGCTATACCTCAGTATAAAATAAAAAGATTTTTTAAAATAGATCTGTATTTTTTTAAGCAAAAAAGAAAGAATTGATAAGAAAGGATAAGTCTTTGAAGAAGAATGAGAGGAGGAAGAGGATAAGGCTGGGGGCTCCAACTGAAACAGTATGGAAAGTCCTTAAAAAATTAAAAATAGAATTACCATATGACCCAGCAGTCCCACTCCTGGGCAGATATACAGAGAAAATCATAATCCCACAAAACACACGCATTGCAATGTTCATTGCACCTCTGTTTACAATAGCCAGGATTTGGAAGCAACCTAAGTGTTCACTGACAGAGGAATGGATAAAGATGTGATGTGTTTATATGTGGAATATCACTCAGCCACAAAAAGGAACAAAATTGGGTCATTTGTAGAGAAGTGGCTGGACCCAGAGAGTGTCACACAAAGTGAACCATGTCAAAAAGAGAAAGACAAATATTGTATATTAACACATATCCCCCCAAAATGCAAATCAGGATCTCAAAGAGATGTTAGAGCTCCCAAGTCATAAAAAGCCAAGATGTGGAGACAGCCTAAATGTTGTCTGATGGATGAACAAACAAAGAAGATGTAGAGTATATGCACATACCATCAGCCTTGATAAAGAAAGGAATCCTGCCACACGTGACAATATGGGTGAACTCTGAGGACACAATGCTAAATGAAATAAGTCAGTTATAGAAAGACGAATAGTACATGATTCCACTTATTGAGGTATTTAAAATAATAACTCCTTAAAGTGGCATTAAAAAAAATTATAAGCAGCACTTTTGAAGTAATTTAAGATGGCATTTTAAATAGTAACATTTTTGAAGTGATCATATGATATTCTCATCGTATACTGTTATGTGGGCTGGTTGGGGTAAATATTATCAACTGGGCTTTATCATTTTAAGAACAAACTTAGGACTTCCCTGGTGGTCCAGTGGCTAAGACTCCGTGCTCCCCATGCAGGGGGGCTGGGTTCCATTCCCGGTCAGGGAACGAGATCCCACATGCCATAACTCAGAGTTGGTGCAGCCAAATAAATAAATAAAAATATTATTTAAAAAGTACAAGTGTCTGCCTTGGAAGGCAGCACAGAGAGCAGACCAGCCATGCCTCAGAGCTCAGCCCTGCCGAATCTGCTTCGTGCCCCAACGATGTAAACACTGCTGGTTAAACCATTATCAGGAATAGAAATTCATGTGCCTAACAGAAGAGGAGAACCAGTTCAATGCACCAGCTAAATGTTTTATATAGTAAAAGAACATTTCAATGAACCACAGACACAAATACAGATCTGTCCTACCTATACAAAGTACAGTGACAATAATATCAACTATTTAGAACATATCAACACCTAGAACCTGCTCTGAAATTTACACACCATTGTTGTTAATGATCCCCANACAGAAGAGGAGAACCAGTTCAATGCACCAGCTAAATGTTTTATATAGTAAAAGAACATTTCAATGAACCACAGACACAAATACAGATCTGTCCTACCTATACAAAGTACAGTGACAATAATATCAACTATTTAGAACATATCAACACCTAGAACCTGCTCTGAAATTTACACACCATTGTTGTTAATGATCCCCAATCACCTGTATTGCTGAAATATTGCCCTGATTATGTAGACCGCCCCCACCCCCCACCGCCTCAAACTGAGGATCAAGGAGGTTTGTAAGTCACTGGCTAGAAAGTGGCCAAGGTGGATTACTGCATCTGACTGCAAAGTCCATGTATTTTTTCCCTTTGTACCTTGATACCTTACTAAAAAAAAAAGAAAAGAAAGACAGAAAGAAGGGAAGAAAGAAAGTAGGAAAGAAAGAAAGCAAGCAGAGACTTTCTATTCACAAAGATCTTCCTGAGACAAATGAGAATTGTACATCTAAAGAACAGCACTCAACTTAAAAGGAAATGATCAAGGAAGTTCAGCATAAGCAGTGTTGAATGTATTCTGCTCATTCGAACCCACAAGTCCCAGAAACAGTCCTTAACTACAAGCGACATTCAAATACTTCACGAACTCAGAGTGTCAGTATTTGAATGGTTTCCCTATAAAATCACTACAGAGTATTACTATGTTATAGCCAAATTTTTTTCTAACAATTTGCACAATTCTGTCATCTACCCCGGGAAGCAAGTATAGATAGTATTCAGTCTGCAGAGTACCAAAATCTAGATGGAAAGGGTCAAGTTTCCATCACAGCATTATACCACGTTATATGGCTATTTCAGCCATAATGTCAGTGATTATATATTGGCGATGTGCCTAAAGGCTGGTTCAAATCTATAATTTAAGCACATATCAGGCTAAATAGTGTCGTTGTGCCATAGCCAAGACGTATGTGGTACGTGATGCCTTTCCCCTTCCTGAGACACAAAGAAGCTTATTCTGTTCTCCAGTCACAGGTATGACGCAGGAAAATGCCTCGAAAATTCCACCTGCACATTTGCTTGAGAAAATAACTGATTTTTCTGAGCTATAAAAATATACCAGCTTTTCCTTCTGAGTGGGTTCATGGAAATGGGTAGAAATGTATCACTTCTAGCTGATACATTTATGTTCCTGAAACCTTGGAAACATTTCAAAATAAACAGCCCTAAATAGGTAGGCTCACAGGCCAAATGCTTATCACACTGTTTTACATCGAACCTTAACCCATACACAGGAGGACGAGATTAAGTCGATTTCAGTCCATTTGGAACTTTTCAGAAAGTCACTTGCTATGGATATAAGGTTGGGAAAAAGCTCAAATATATTCTTAAACTCAAGCTCAATGAGTTTGTGGCAACAAATTTCAGAAATTAAAAAAAAAAAAAGATGGATGAGAGATGGCAGTCATGCTACGTACACTTCCCTTACCCACACGGAGTGTCACACAAACGTGAAATATCATAGCATCTGTATACAGTATATGTGGTTGAACTTGGACTTGAACTTCATCACAGAATGGCCTTGGTAACAACTTGGGTGTACAGAAAGCCCATTCCACTTCTCCAGAGCCCAAATTAAACAGTCTTAGAATGTGGGAGGAAACAAAAGGTCTATTTATTATTTGACATTGTGAACCAAAAAGAAAAGACATTAAGTGGCATTAATTGTCCTTCTTTCTATTCTCGTTCCCCTCATCTAGAACAGCAGTGTCATTATCTGACTGTTCCTGGCTTTAAGTGGCCAAAGAGATGACATTGATGGCCTCTTGTCCAGACTGGCTTGGCTGTGGCTGGCCCTCCCTCTATCTTCTGTCATGTGACTTGTTCTCTCTGGAAACTGAGAAAAAGGCATTTAGGTCTTAACGGGTGTGGTCAGTCAACTTCAGTTGCATCCGACTCTTTGTGACCCCATGGACTGTAGCCCGCCAGGCTCTTCTGTCCATGGGATGTTCCAGGCAAGAATACTGGAGTGGGTTACCATTTCCTTTTCCAGGGGATCTTCCTGACCAGGGATCGAACCCGTGTCTCCTGCACTGGCAAGCAGATTCTTAACCACAGAGCCACTAGAGATGCCCAAGACCAGGTTTTTAAACGTCTAGGACCAGAAAACATAGGCTGTCCGAGGAAAGGACCAAAGAGACTCTATGATTCTCGACTCACCTCTATCTGCTCCTTCCACTTTGATGAGTGATGGGGAGCTGAGCTCAGAGGAGATGGAAGGCTGGTCTCCATTTGCTTGGCCTCTCTGCACGAGACTGGTTCTCCCCATGAAAGTTCTCCTGTGAGAATAGACTCAATGAGAGGTCCACCCCTGGTCCAGAAGACAGGCTGAAGCAAGTCAGCATGTTAGAGGTCAAAGAGAAGAGGCAGCATCAAGAAGGAGAATGCAGAACCCATCCTGGAGTGAGGGACAAGGTCAGGGAAGAAGCACCAGTCGACATGAACCTTGAAAGACTGAAATAGAACGGAAAGGAATGCCTGATGAACTGAGCATCTGAGCAAATGCACAGGGGTGGATGTGCGTTCAGGAGGATTTAACAGCAGCATCTGTCCCCAAGGAAGCATAAGCTTTGCTCTAGGGGTATTCAGATCTGTAGTCATATGACTCATCAAATACAAAAGTTTATTTTTTAACGTGATCTTATGTTTGAATGTCCTCACTCTTTGTATGACATTAGTACTCTTACAGGCTCTGCAATGTAGATGTTCCAAAAACTGTATTAATAGTATCTGTTCCTATAAGTGATAGGAACCTAGTCCCTGGGAAAGTTCAAGTCCCAATCTTTTCAAGATAAACTCAAGTGTTTCAGATACTTTCAAGAAAGGGTAAGTACTCCCTTTCATTCTGAAGGTACTCTCAGAGCTTCCTTTAATTTCTCAAAGCATTATAATATAAAGTTTAGCTTTTTCAATCATGTAAGAATTGCATGTCCAAATACAATGCTTGCCATATATGAGAAGAAGGAGAAACCTCCCACAGGCATGCTGCACTGAACGTCCACCGTTGATATTTTGGTGTTTACTTCAAAGATTTCAAGGCACTCCTTAACATAGTGGTGATTACTATACATATTCATGTTATTTCTTGCAAAGAATATTTTTATGTCCATAAAGGTAATTAATTGGACTTCCCTGATGGCTCAAGGTGACTGGATTTAAATCATCCACTTTAAATCATCAAATTAGGGCTTCCCTAGTGATTCAGCGGTAAAGAATCTGCCTGTCCATGCAGGAGACATGGGTTCGATCCCAGGTTGGGAAAGACCCACATACCATGGAGCAACTAACCCCGATTGCCATGACTACTGAGCCCGCCCACCCAGAGGCTGCATGCCACAGCAAGAGAAGCCAGCAGTGAGAGGCCTGCATACCTGGACTAGAGAGAGTCCACGCAGAAACGCAGACCCAGCACAGCCAAAAATGAATACGTCAAAAATTTTTTTTTAATCTGGGATTTACATCTGCTCAGGTACAATACAAGAGATCTATCAGTGCATGGTATCATTAAGAGAGAGTTCTCACATGGAGGTTTGATGGCTGAAGGACAAAAATTAAAGCAGTATTACTTACTGCTAGCATTCAATATTATGATAGCATTCAATATTAAAGCACTCAATAGTAACTCTATTAATATGCTCCATTTAAAATCAGCTAATGGACAGTTAAGCATTAGCCAGACCTGTTCTGAACTTAACAAGAATCAGCAGCTTCCTGAGAGCCAACTTTGGGCTGGAGGGGTTTTTCAAAGGAAATGTGCATGTCTGATGAATGCTAATTACATGGTTCCAGATCTTCTTTAGCCAATCCGCTGGCAGCTGTTATTCAAGTTATTTTATAAATGTTGGAAACAGCTGTCAACATTCTGAGGGAGAAGCTCTTCAATCAATGAATTGACAGAAATGCAATACTTAGATTTTTCTGAGCAGAAGGCAAGAGAACATAATGTACATCTATTTAGTGATGTAGCCAGCAATGAAAGGGAAGGATTGATATCACGACTGTGTTTTCAAGTGTTATAGAACATTTTCACGCTCATGGGCATGGAAAAGACATTATGAGATCACACGACGTGGGGGAGACCCGCAAAGTCAAATGGGCTATTTGAGTGTCCTAAGGACACAAAGTGGTGCAATCTTATTTTCCTCCGATAAGAATGCTTCCAGTGGTGTCGAGCAACATTGTAAATCATATTTTAATTAAAATTTTAGTACTTGTTGATGTTATTTGTTTATTGTCTCAATAAAACATTTTTAACAGATGACATCTGGACATTTTGCTTAATTTCTCTCTCTCTCTCTTTTTTTTCTCTATAAAATTCTTTAGTAAATCTCATTGTCAAAAAAAGGCATTAGACTGACAGCTCTGGAAGATGAAGCCTTTTCTTCAGCCTTTGAATCTGTGTCTTTAGAAAGGATCTTATTTGCAGGGTAGGAACGGATACGCAGATGTAGGGAATGGACTTGTGGACACAGTGAGGGAAGGAGAGAGTGGGATAAATGGAGCCTGTAGCATCACATATATACACTATCAGGTGTAAGACAGCTGGTGAGAAGCTGCTGTGTAACACAGGGGCACAACCTGGCATTCTATAGTGACATAGAGGGATGGGGTGAGGGAGAGGAGTGAGACTTGGAAGCGATGGGATGTCTGTGTAACTATGGCTGATTCACAATGTTGTATGACAGAAACCTACACGACATGGTAAACGTAAAAGAAAAAGCACAAATCATAAAATTAAAGAAGAAAGGAACTGCCTTTGGGCTGTTACGGCCTCAATTCCAGGCTAGAAAAACGACTGCTTCAGAGAAGGCTCAGGCCACTTTTGACCTTGGTCTAGCGTTGGCTTCTTTGCTAAGGCTGCAGGCTTAAGAGCAAAAATGAGCAGTGCTTTCTTGAGCTCCCTGTGTCTAAAATTAGACTGAATCTACTTTGTCTTTCTATTCACAAGTGGTCCAAAAATGACTCTTGCATCACCGTGACCCACTTAAAAGTAACCCAATATTTTCTTGCCGAGAAAGGAGGGAAAATGCTATCTGACTTCTCACGGAACCACGTTTCTACACGGGCATGTCCCACGCCGGTAGCAGTAGACAAGGCATCTAATTAGGGTGTGTTAGTTTCACACGTCTGCCTGGTTAAGTTATCCTGGCCGAATACATGTACTTATCTCTGCAAATTTGATACTGATGATCAAATACATGACAGCATTTTGCTGTTGATGCTGTTGCCTAATAGAGGGAAATATCAGTAGTTGTGGAATGGGATCTTTGGGCAGTTTTCTAAAACAGAGAATAATCTTTTAACTTTCAAATGAAGAATAAAAATAGAATGTCCTCTTTGGTGACTTTGAGGCCTCTTCAAGCATTGCTGAATAAGTTTGTTCTTTTCCAATTAACATTTCACTCTATGATTTTCTCATTTCTTCCTTAATGAACATCTTTGTACAGTTGGTTAGTTACTCTAGGAGGCCACCAAGGAACCGTAGCCTCACTGGGTTCCCAGGAGCAGATCCTGAGACAAGGATGTGTGTGCAAATGATTTATTCTGGAAGTGCTCCCAGGGGGAGCCAATCATGCATGGGGTTGCTGGGTGGAGGAAGAGGAAAAGAGCAAAAGTAAGCAAAGGTGTGACCTCGGGCAAAGTTTGCTGGAGAGAAGAAACAGGCTGATCCCGCAGGAGAACTGATCTGTGAGTTTTGTCACAGTTTATCCCAAATGGAGCAAGAGAGCTGCGTTTTCACTGGCCCCACCAGTAGCTGTTAGCTAAAGGTATGGGGGGCTTCCCAGGTGGCTCAGCAGTAAAGAACCCGCCTGCCATTGCAAGAGACATGAGTTTGATCCCTGGGTTGAGAAGATCCCCTGGAGGAGGGCATGGCAACCCACTCCAGTATTCTTGCCTGGAAAATCCCACGCTCAGAGGAGCCTGGCAGGCTACAGTCTGTGGAGTAGCAAAGAGTCAGACACAACTGAAATGACTTAGCACACATGCATGTCTTCTAAAATTTCTTCAGTTTTCCTTTTCCCTTTTCATTTTCTTCTTTTGAGAGTCAAACATTTAGGGTCTAGGACATTTCAGAGCAAGTGTGTATATGGGGGAATTAAGAAAAGTCATCATGCTTGCCTGAGGAAACAAATTTATGACCTTGTGTTTGCATTTCAGGGTGATTATCAACACAGAGACAGCCTACAGCAATCAAAAAATAACAGAAGTCTCTCCTCATCAGTGAAGAGGGTGAAAGAAGAGAGTGAAAAGGCTGGCTTGAAACTCAACATTCAAAAAACTAAGATCATGGCATCTCGTCAAATCACCTCATGAAACAGTTCACTTCCCCACTAGATGGAGAAAAAGTGGAAGCACTGACAGATTTTGTTTTCTTGGACTCCAAAATCACTGCAGACATGAAAGAAAAGCTAAGACCAACCTAAGCAGCATATTAAAAAACAGAGATAGTACTTTGCTGACAAAGGTCCATATAGTCAACGCTGTAGTTTTTCTGGTAGTCATGTATGGATATGAGAGCTGGACCATAAGGAAGGCTGAGCACCGAAGAATTGATGTTTTTGAACTGTGATGCTGGAGAAGACTCTTGAGAGTCCCTTGGATAGCAGAGGGATAGCACATCAATCCTAAAGAAAATCAACTCTGAATGTTCATTGGAGGTACTGATACTGAAGCTGAAGCTCCAAAACTTTGGCCACCTGATGTGAAGAGCTGACTCATTGGAAAAGACCTTGATGCTGATAAAGACTGAAGGCAGGAGGAGAAGGGAACAGCAGAGGTTGAGATGGTTGGATACCATCATCGGCTGCATGAATATGGATCTGAGCTAACTCTGAGAGATAGTGGCATGCGTGCATGCTAAGTTCTTCAGTCATGTCCAGCTCATTGCGACCCTATGGACTGTAGCCCACCAGGCTCCTCTGTCCATGGGATTCTCCAGCAAAGAATACTGGCATATGTTGCAATATCCTCCTCCAAGGGATCTTCCTGACCCAGGGATTGAACCTGCATCTCATTATGTCTCCTGCATTGGCAGGGTTCTTTTTTATCACTAGCCACCTGGGAAGCCGCTGGGAGATAGTGGAGGACAGAGGAATCTGGCCATGCTACAGACCATGAAGTCTCAAAGAGCCAGACATGACTTCGTGATTGAACATCAATTCTTTAACAGTAATTACTTTGAGAGTAAGTGGATTAAACTCTCCAATCAAAAGATAGAGATTGAAGGACACACAGTTTAAAGAGCATTAGCTTGCCGTGGCCCCTTTTGTCTGGCAAAGCAATAAAACTATTCTAAAAAAAAAAAGACATCCATTCTGCAAATGGATAAACACATGACCCAACTATATACTATCTACCCAATTCAAGAGGATCACTTAAGATGAAAGATGCTAATAGATTGGAGACAAAAGGTGGAAGAAGATATTCCATGCAAATAATAACTACATAGAAGCACTATTCATAATAGCTAAAATGAAGAGGCAACCAAGCAGCCACTGACAGATGAATGGATGAGAAAAATAATATTCATACAATTCAGCCTTAAAAAAGGAAATTCTTACATCTGTCATAACAGGGATAAGCTTTGAGGCTATCGTGTTAAGTGAGGGGTGTGTGTGTGTGTGTGTGTGCTCAGTCGTGTCTGACTCTGTGACCTCATGGACTGTAGTCCTCCAGCCTCTTCTGTTCATGGGATTTCCCAGGCCAGAATAATGGAGTGGGTAGCCATTTCCTTCTCTAGGGGATCTTCCCAACCCAGAGATTGAACCCGAGTCTCTTGCATATTCTGCATGGCAGGCAGATTCTTTGCCACTATGCCATCTGTAAGCCAGTCATAAAAAGACATGTTCTGTGTGATTCCACTTACATGAAGTTCCTTGAGGTTCAGATTCATAAAGAAAAAATTAATAAGATGGTGGTTATCAGGAGTTGGGGAGAAGAAGGGATGAAGAGTTAGTTTTGTGAGTTCAGAGTTTCAGTTTTGCAAGATAAATTTTAAGTTATGTTTATTTTGCCACAAAAAGAAAGAGAAAAAGTTTACATGATGAGAACAATAAGGCACTGAAGGAAAATTGCAGGGAAGTGATGGAAGAAATATCTCAGCAGGAATATGCTGGCTCAATGTATAGGAATCTGCCTGCCACCATGGGGAACACGGGTTCCATCCCTGGTCCAGGAAGACCCCACATGTGGTGGAGCCGCCAAGCCTGTGCACAACAGCTGAGTCCACGCTCTATAGAGCCCGTGTTCCTCAACATGAGAAGCCATCGCAATGAGAAGCCTGAACACCACAGTGAAAAAATAGCCCCCACAAGCAGCAACGAAGACCCAGCATAGCCAAAAATAAATAAATAATTTTTAAAGAGTAAAAGAAACATTCAGCCAGTTGTTTTCGGAATCCTTGCTGACTCTCTTACCCTGAATTTGGAGAATAAGCTTTAATCCCTGGCCAAAGGATCATTTCATGAAACCTGGATATCAATATTTAGGGCAAATTTGTGTTTGTGGTGATGAAATTATTTCAAAAATTATTAAAGGATTTATGTCATCTTATTCAGGGTAATCTTTATTGACTGTGTGTGTGCACATGTGTTTGTGTGTTATAGAAATTAAGAACATCAAAGAAATGCAAGGAGTGATTCTATTTTTGCAACCAGTCTACCTAATGTTTTATTTTTCCTTTGAATAGTTTATTTTCACGGTATCAGTAGGTGGCTTTTTCTTCTTAAAGCTCAAATAACATTTCTCCATTGTGAATATCAGTTTTTAGCATTTAAAATATCAAGCCAGTGTATCCAAACTTGACACAGTTTCTAGTACACTTGAAATATAATTAGGTTGTTGTGAAAATCAAATGATGTAAAATATGTAAAAATGCTTTAAAAATATATTATTGAATAAATATAAGGTATACTTTCTGCTGTAGATATGGTTGCAAATCTAATTTTGGAAAGAAGAGCTCTTATGAAGTGGAAATTTGTGAAATAAAACACAGAATTGTGTATAATGTGCAATAAATTCCCTTTAATTAATTCCTAAAGGTGCTGAATTTGGGGTAATTCGATTAAATAATCATCACAATAATTCACTGATAGAAACTTGGTCTGCACATAAAATGAAATGGAGGTTCCTACAGGCATTGGAACAGAAAATGAAACACCAATGACTTTTCTTTAGGAAAAGAAAAATCAGAGTTTTAAAAATAAAGAATAAGAAAAACTTATGAGTGTAGAAAAAGGGAGGGTACCCTTCATTCCCACTCACAGAAATAAAGCCACAGCAAGGACGTGCTTTTGGAGCACTGACATGATGATCGTCATTTTCTGATTAATCCTGTGACGTTAGCCTTGCTTCAAGAGCCAAGGCGCCGTTTTCTAGGGTTAGAAGGAAGAAAGCTTCTATGAGGATGAAGATCTTCAAGGATATTTTTCTGTGCAGCAAAAATAGTAACGGACACAGCAGACAGCAACATTGTTATTGTAATGGCCAGACTTACTCTGAGTTAACTAAGCAGCAAAATAAATTCAGCTAACAGGACATTGTAAAGCAATGACATTCCAATAAAAAATAAAATAAACCATGAGGATGTATTATACAGAACAAAGAATACAGTCATCATTTTAATAATGTTATATATAGTGGAGTATAATCTATAAAAGTATAAGTAAAGTATAATCTAAAAAAATAAGTAAATTCAGCTGTTAGCATGAAGAGCAGGTGCACTCAGATATACTCACAAATCCTCAGTTTATACTCATCCTTGACCGAGGAAAAGGAAACCAAATGATAAAAGCATCCACTATGATGTCTATACGAGAACAAACAGAAATAGGAGAATAATCGATATATAAATCTTGACCACTAAAGAAATGTAGAGACAGAAGAAAATGACGGCTTATGTTTTACTTGTCATTCATTCAACCAGCAAGAGTCTGTTGATAGACTCGTACTATGCCTGGCACAGTCGAGCTGGGGACGTAGTATGAACGAGACAGATGTGGACTCTGTCCTCTAGGGATTTAACAAAGACCCCAGTTCATCTCATCTAAGCATCTGTACACGCTAAGCCTCCTTTGCAATATATCCCCACTGAGTATACCTCTTTGCGATCCCATGGACTGTAGCCCACCATGCTTCCCTGCCCATGGGATTCTCGAGGCAAGAATACAGGAGTAGGTTGCCATTTCCTACTCCAAGGGATCTTCCCAACCCAGGGACTGAACCTGTGTCTCCTGCAGTGGCAGGCAGATTCTTTACCACTGAGCCACCTGAGAAACCCTATCCCCATTGAGTGGATGTGGCAAAAACCATGAATTAGCTTCCAATTTCCTTCCTTCAACAGGCGTTTATATTCCAAGTTCTGGGTACTGTTTGGAAAACTGTTAGGAATAGAGCAGCAAGCAAGATGACAAAAAAATGTCATCCCTCCTGCACAGAGAAAGCTGGAAAGTTAAAGAGACCCTTGCAGCTAGAGGTCCAGATATGATTTAGTTTCTGGCTCATCAGAGGCCTCTGTGTGAGACTTGGATTTATAGTTGGATGTAGTCCTGGGGAGCTTGGTGGGCTGCCGTCTCTGGGGTCACACAGAGTCGGACACGACTGAAGCGACTTAGCAGCAGCAGCAGCAGTGATCTTAGGGGCTTCCCTTGTGATCTAGGGGCTCAGATGGTAAAGAGTCCACCTGTAATGTGGGAGACCCAGGTTCAGTTCCCGGGTTGGGAAGAATCCCTGGAGAAGGGAAAGGCTACCCACTCCAGTATTCTGGCCTGGAGAATTCCATGGACTGTACAGACCATGGGGTCGCAAAGAACCAGACACAACTGAGCGACTTTCACTTTCACTTTCACTGGTCCTAGATGGGCAGAGCATGAGGCATCCACTTGACTGGTGCACATCTTAGCATCCTCAGTGTAGTTCCAGGGAGATGGTGCTTGACTCACCACCCTGTTTCATGATTTTGTCAGTTACTTACTACCAGGTAATACACCCCAGCCACAACTGAGCACAGATTAATGCAACGTTAATAAACCGGTGCTTCCATATGTGGTTTCTTGGGAGTCCCTCCCTGGTGCTGGGAAGATGTAATTCTATAATACTGACTCAAAAAACAAAAGATGAAAACCAAAATCCCATTTTTTTCCTTTCACTTTCTCTTTCCAACAATAGATGAAACATATAATAAAATCTGGAAGTCACACAGGCTCATATTGTCAATTTTATCTCCCCTGTTATAAATTGCAAGAACAGTTGAATTCTGAAATTGAACTCGAGTTCTGACTACATAAAGAAACTCATTGCTCTAATTAGATATGAAGTCACAAAGAAAATGAATATCTGACAAGTGTGTACCCTGAGGTCAGCAACCTATATCTAAAGAGTGCTGGACACATAAATGATGGGAAATCATGGATTTACCGTGTAAGCATAGATGTTTCTAAGCTTCAAGGTTATTAAGAATGTAACTCTAATAGCTTCATTTGAAAATTGACATGCTTATTTCAGGAACCTGCATTTTCCCAGGATAAAATGTTCTTTTGAGTCTAAAGTTAAAATAACAACATGCAGGTGTTTACAATCTAATCACAGTGAACTTTTTTCATAAAGAGATGTGATGGTTTAATCACACACAAGGCTGTGATCTGCTCAGTGAAATTGGACACAATTTCAGTTTTCAGGTAGGATACTTGATTTTGGAAAACACTTGGAAAATGGGCCAGGAATGTTTCTTCACTGGAAATAGGAAAGGTGGTGTGCAAATTCTTGAGAGTCATTTAAGGATATTGCAGAATAATTTTTAATCGCCTGATCTGATAAATTGAGATAGAAAATTCCACTTTGTAGGGTTTGTAAAATGGGGTTGGTTAATTGCTTTCAGAGAGAGTTTAGAAGTGGTTCTGCATAATGGTGAAGAAATGAGTTCGATGGTTTCCTTATTTTGATTTGCAGCTCTTTAAAACATTTAGGAAATAAAACCATCTTGATCCATTTGGCAGGGAGTAATGTTTTCCTTTGCAAACTCCCACTTTACTTTGAGATTCTTTCACAACTACATCACAGTCTCTCTAGAATGATTAGATTTGTGTAAATATCTTTTTTTCCTATAAGTTGATAAGCTCCTGAAAGACAGGTATCATCTCAATACCCAGATAGCTCCTATCACAGAGGCTTGCAAAGTATACACTAATAAATAGTGGGTCTGTGTAGATTAATTTTTTACTTTAGTTCTTAACGTACCAAACTCCACTTTCCAGCTGGGTGGCAGTCAGCAGAGTTGTAGGGCAGGTTTATCCAGTGTCTTCAAATCACTAAGTATCCACTTCCCTGAAAGTTTGACCTTTCTGGAAGAATTCTTTGACTTCTAGAACTTGAACATTCCTAGCTATCTTTGAGTAGGTAAAATCTGAATAATCTGGGGATTCGTATTTATGTTGTTGTTTTTTGGTCGCTAAATCATGTATGACTCTTTGCAACCCCGTGGATTGTAGCTTGCCAGGCTCCTCTGTCTATGGGGACTCTCCAGGGAAGAATACTGGAGCGGTTTGCCATTTTCTCCTCCAGGGGATCTTTCAGAGCCAGAAATCGAACCCAGGTCTCCTGCACTGCAAGCAGATTCTTTACCATCTGAGCCATCAGGGAAGCCCATATGTACATGCAAGTACAATTTATACAATTCTCTTTTATATTGCTTAGAATCATACCCTGTGGTCCGTCTAAATCCACGCACTTTCTCTGATAGAGACCCTAGAGATTTGCTCTCACCTTTAAGAGTAAAAACTGACAATTACCTTTCAGTACATTTTTGAATGAGAACACTTTCATTTTTCAGGTCTGATCACAGCCTTCTTCTACTTATTTACATTTTCAGGTTGCATCAACCTCTTAGGAGTAATGCGCTTTTTAAGTTGCCTCCCTGCTGGGTAAAGTGGTACTTCCTCTCTTGGTCCTAAAATCGTCTCTTTGATGCCTCAAGAAGTACACTTTAGTTCTGGTTTTCTGGAATTTGATTATTGTTTATTTTTGCCATGCCCTTAGTGATTTTATTGATTCCAATTCTATTTCATTCTGCAAGCCCCAGGCTCTTGACTATATCCAGGCTACAATCGTGTTCATTTAGTTCCTCTTTTCTAGGTCTTTTTACCTTCAGTCATCAAAGGGGAGACCTGGATGGAGCCCAAATCCAGGCCACAGGCATGGATAAAGAGACACCCACAATGACATAGAACATTTTTTACACACTACTATTTCAGGTAAGGGAACAACATACAGTCCCAACACTCTATCAGGATAATCACTTTCACTGTCTCAATGCACTTTAAAAAATGACTTTAAACAAACGAATTACAAACACGGTCAAGGAGACCAAGCACATGGCCCCTTGAACTTGTGTGTGTTTGAAGTCATTTTCCATGCACAGCAAATCGTGCGATCAATCCACCTTTATGTTTCATGTAAATTTGCTTTATTTTTGATAATGAAGCCTGAAGGAATGATTCTTGAAGCATCATAACAGCATTGACTGACAGCTCCCTAAGTGCTGTCTGTTTTATAGCAGACATAACTGACAGCTTGTAGGTAAAGAGCATATGCAGATGGATGGGGTTCACACTGAACACAGTGGGGCAAAAACCAAAGGAGATATTTATTCTATTTCTTATTTATTAAAATTCAAACAATATGGTAAAATATATGCATCTTGGGAGAATACATTTACTTGTGGGCTGAGACAGATTCCGTTTTTAAATTGTAATAGAAGCTTGATCTATAGAAATTATGTACTAAATTACCTCGTAAATATTTTTAAACTCCAGGGAGATTTACATTACTCATTTTCACACCCCATGTATACTATCTGTTTAGCTGGGAGTGGTCAATACAACTAGAGCCTTTTTAAGTTGTAGATTTAAATTATCAAGTTATCTTTTATGGGCACCCACTTGTGTTGATTAAGTTAAAAGTCTGGCCAAGTTAAAAACAAGAATCCGGCAATGCTGCTTCTAGGTATATACCCCAAAGAACAGAAAGGAGTGACCTGAACAGACACCATACAGGTAATGGTGTCTGTAGCACCATTATTTACAGGCTCAAAGCTGAAAACAACTCAAGTGTCCCTGGACACTTGGATGGATAAACAAAATGTGGTCTGTACACACGATGGAACATTAGGTAGCTTTAGAAAGGAATGAAATTCTGATGCATACCATAAAATAAGTAAACGAGTAAGACTTGAACCCACAACTTTTTCATTAGAATTACTCCTCTCCACTATTACTCAGCCATAAAAAGGAACAGTTTTGAGTAAGTTCTAGCAAGGTGGATGAATCTAGAGCCTGTTATACAGACTGAAGTAAGTCAGAAAGAGAAAAACAAATATCATATGTCAATGCATGTGTGTGGAATCAAGGAAACAGTACTGACGAGCCTGTTTGCAGGGCAGGAATAGAGACGCAGACAGAGAGAATGGAGCTGTGGATGCAGCGGGAAAGAAAGGGTGGGACGAATTGAGAGAGTAGCGTTTAAATATATATGTTACCGTATATAAAACAGATAGCTAATGGGAAGTTGCTGAATAACACCGGGAGCTCAGCCTGGCACTCTGTGACAACCCAGAGGGGTGGGACAGGTTAGGAGGTAGGATGGAGGTTCCAGAGGGAGGAGATGTATGTATACATACAGCTGATTCACGTTGATGTAGCAGAAACCGACATAACATTATAAAGCAATTTTCATCCAATTAAAAATGACACAAAAAAGAATTACTTCCCTCCCTCTGCCCCTTACAAGTGTTGAGCCTCTCTTTATTCCCAATTTGTCGCAAGACCAGCTCCCACTCACTGCGGACACCATTGGGGACACCTTCTGTAGCATTCCCTTGCAGCAATTTTTTGGGCATTGACAGCTGGTTGGGAGACCATTTTCAAAGGGATAGCATGTGAAATCATGAGTGCAAATCTCAACCAGATTGTGTCCTGGATTTTCACTTGAATGGAATTTTGGCTAGCATTGGGAGTTAGAAACATCATCTTAGGCTTAGATCTGAAATGGGTCAGGCTGCATCAATCCTGGCTGACATCCCCTGGACCATATCCTCTAGGACTGAAAAGATTCAGGCAACAGAAATGAAAAAGGAAAAACAAGCAAATAAAACACCTTAGTGGGATATGTAATCAGGTTTGATCATACATGAGTAGGGATGGAAGTACCCTATTTTCAAATTTTCATGTCCTTGTGTCTAAGCAGTGGAACCCAAAAGGAATTTAAGGCCTAAGTAGCTTGGACAGAAAACTCTAGAAAGGACACAGAAGACATTTTAACTGACCCACCCTAGAAGGCCATGGGTGCCAAACCAACAGGGATCCCTCTCGCCCACCCTACCCTCACCCCCACCCCATCCCCTGGTTCAGGCCCTTTAGCCATGCATTTCATTGCCCAGTCTTCCCCAGACANAGCCTGGTGGGCTGCCGCCTATGGGGTCGCACAGAGTCGGACACAACTGAAGCGACTTAGCAGCAGCAGCCCCAGAAAATCTAAGTAAAATATCATAACGTGAATTTTAGAGAAAAAAAAAAAAACCCTCCACAATTTCTAATCTTGATTTGAGTACTTCTGTAGTTTTTATGTGCTCTGGCATGTCATTTTAAAAAAATTATATAAGTTCGGTTTTAACATACTTATTTGATTGTTTTATACTTGGTGAAATTTTCATGAGCTAAATCTTGGTTCCCAAATGCTAGTTTATGGACCTCTGCCAACTTCTGGCCTAAAAAGTAACAACAAAAAGACTAGAAGAGTGAACTTACCATACAACTAAATGGATTCCAATTAAAGGACATTTCATTCTGTAATTGTGTCATTTCACCTTCTTACTAATTAACATGTTCTGTTTTACAAAATAAGTAATAGTAGATGATATTTATTTGCTTGACAACTTGACCTCAGATTTTCCATATGTGTGTGTTTGTGTATTAATTTTACTGATCTTTCAAATCTAAGTGTTTGGAAACATTTTCAGAGCTGTTTACTGCTTCCTTTAATAAGTATTTTGTAGAAAGCATGTTGAGAGTTACCATCAGGAGCACACAAGTCTCAGAAGGTAAGGCACAGTCATTAGGATTCATACCTATTTATCAATATTTAGTTCTGATTGGGTTCCCAGGGAGGCTTAGTATTGCTAATAGTAAGGGTTGTTGTTGTTCGGTCACTCAGTCCTGTCCCACTCTTTGGGACCCCATGGACAGTAGCCCTCCAGGCTGCTCTGTCCGTGGGGTTTCCCAGGCAAGAATACTGGAGTGGGTTGCCATTTCATTCTCCAGGGGATCTTTCCAGATCAGGGATCAAAGCCCTGTCCCCTGCAGGCAGGTGAATTCTTTACCACGAGCCACCAGGGAAGCCCAACAGTAGGGGAAAGCAAGAGTGAAAGTTGCTGAGTCGAGTCCGACTCTTTGTGACCCCATGACTGTATAGTCCATGAAATTCTCCAGGCCAGAATACTGGATTGGGTATACTCTCCCTTCTCCAAATGATCTTCCCAACACAGGGATCGAACCCAGGTCTCCCGCATTGCGGGCAGATTCTTTACGAGCTGAGCCACAAGGGTCTGTTCCCGCCGGTGTAAGGGTTAGCCTGTGCATCATACACTTAGGAAATAACCAGTTTCCCGCAGAAGGATGGAGACCCTGGACCCGGACCCAGGTGGGAAGGTGGAAGAAGGGAAAACCCGTGCTCGGACGCGGTCGGCTGGGAGAAGAGGCTCGGAGAGGAGCCGCGTGATAATGGGCGTGAAGTCAGGGCTGCGCAAGGGGAGCTGGCGCCAGGACAGGCTGGGCGTAGCACGAAAGAGTTGACGAGAAGCCACGTGGAAGTCGTTCCAAGGAGACTCGGCGAGCCACCGACTTTAGGATGCCCAGGAGGAACAGGATGCCAAGCAGACTAGAAACCCGGACCAGGGGCGGGAGCGGACACGCCCCGCGTCCTCCCGCGCCCAATCAGCGACTAGCCAACCAGGGTCGCGGGACACGCCCCCTGCTCGGCGCCTCTTCCCGGCAGCCTCGCGGACCCGGCGCCCATCTGCGCCGGCGCAGTCTGCAGGCCGTGCCCCATCGCCCTCTGGCCCGCGCCTCCTGCCGCCAACATGGCAGCTCCCTGTGTCTCCTGCGGCGCAGCAGCTTCCTACCGGCTCTTTCTTGCGGGTAGGGTTAGCTTCGTCCGGGAACAAGGCCTCTGGAAAGCCGCGGCTTTTGGGCTGCAGACAGGTACCAGATGCCAGGTAAGGCTTGGGAAAGTTGGCAGTGCTGGTCCTTGTAGCACGCGGTGTGGCCAGGCGCCGCCGGAGTCCTTAGTTTCTCTGAGGATCTTTAGTTGCTGGGTGCGAGATCTCTTTAGTTGCGGCATATGAGGTCTAGTTCCCTGGCCGGAGATCGAACCCCGGTCCCCAGCATTGGGAAACGGGGCCTGTGGGATCTTAGGTGCTCAACAGAGGTCTCAGGTAAACAGAGTGGAATTGCCTTGCAGCGGCCAACCTTTGAGGTTGTGGCTGGTTGTCTCAGGGTGCATTGAGGGGGAACTTACCTGAGACAAAAACAGAGCGACCCCTCCCTTGACCTGTCGCCTGAGTGGATTATAGGTTCAGCCCTGCCCCCCAAGACCCCGGTCGAGAGGGTGGAGGTGGATGAGAACTGGACTTCTGCCGTGGCCCAAAGACTTAATGCAGGAGGTAATACAGTGGAGAGGAGAGAGAAACATTTCTAAAGTGTCTTGCGTCTGAGCAGTTTCCATTCTGTTAATTTTCTCGGTAATATGTCTCTGATTCATGGAGACCAGAACTTGTAAGTTACATTTAATCCTGGGGCTAGTGGGAAGCCAGGATTCTAGCTTCAGAACTGATTGGATGATAATGCCATTTACTGACATGGGATCTGAGTAAAAGGAACAAAATTTGAGAGGGGAAAAAAACGAGCTTACTTTTGGAAATAATTGTATTTATTACATAGTTATATTTACAGTGTCCAAGGGGACTCAAAGAGAGGCAAGCCTATAGTTCAAGAAGAGAGCTGGTTTACAAGTCCTCTGTTACCTTGTGTGTGGTACTTAATGGATTAGATCATTTGGGCGAGGATGCAGTCAGTGAGGAAAAGAAGGACCAGACCCTGAAGGACAAACAGTAGAGAAAGAAGGTCCCCCAGGAGATTGGGAATGACCTACCAAAGAAGTAGGAAAAGAACCAGGCAGTGTGGAGTCATAGAAAACAGGAGAATGTTGCAAGGAGGGAAAGTGATTAACAGGACCAGATATTGTAAAGAAGTCAAGTACTATGATCAAAAACTGTTGAAAAAAGGAATACTATCCATTTTTCTTTTTTTCTTCTACATTTTAACAGCAGCCAATCCATCCATTCATTTACCCATCAAACGTTTGTTTTTATTGTTTTTTAACTGGAAAATAGGCTGGAAGTTTTTATTTTCTCATGCATCTCTTTTGAGTATATCCTTTTGTATACACACAATTTTCTGTGAAAGGTACTGTAGGTTACAGAATGTCTTTATTGTTGACAGTGTGGGGGAGGCAGCCAAGAGTATTTTTTGCTGGAACTCCCAAACTTGCTAATGCATGTATCCTTCTGTGTCTTTATGTTTTTTTAATCACAGACATACATGAAATGTATTTTTTTTTTAAAGAATGGAGTCTCTTCTACTTTTTGTTTCTTTACCTAACATGTATAGTACAAGTCTTTCCAATTATTATTATTTTTAAATACCTATTGTGTGTCTTTGTTGTTAATTGCTTGGTCATGTCCAACTCTTTGCAAACCACATGGACTGTAGCCCACCAGCTCTGTCCAAGGAATTCTCTAGGTGGAGTGGGTTGGCATTTCCTTTTCTAGGGGCTCTTCCCAACCCAAGGATCGAATCCTCATCTCCTACATTTCAGGCAGATTCTTTACCACTGAGCCACGAGGGAAGCCTTCTTATAGAGGGTATTTTTACTTTTTGTTTATTAAGTATAAGTGCGTTCCAGATAGTGATATAAGCAGTAGCTATTACTATGAGCCACAGTCAGAAATGTTTGAGAGACACAGATGCAACAAGGAAAAAGAAATAAGTTCTGTTAAACTGTGACTCCTGGGTGCTCAGTTGGGAACCTCTGTGATGGGTTTTCTCCTGTGTACCAGAATTGTGGAATCCGTGTTTCACATCAATGCTTCAGTACAAATGCAGGTATCTGGGTGTCCCAAATTTGAGTGGAGGAGGGAATATTACTTGTGAATGGCCAGATTTTTCTGGTTTTAAGCCTGTGAATATCAGGGATCTACACACAGTGTATTGTGAGATTTGTAGAGGTAATTACAGAAGAGCACAGACATGCAGAGCCTAATACAAATGAGCTGAAATGGATAGAATGACAGCATCCTCTTGAGGAGGTTATGGGAGGGTCTGTCAGAAGTCACATGAAAAAAAGAGGGATTCTGTTCCAGGAAGATGCATTAGGTACCCAAGCACCGGAGATGTGCACAGTAAGTGGATTCTGGCAGTGACAAATAATTGGTTCTAGCAATTACAGTTGGTGTAATAACTGATGAGAGAATGGCGAGACAGGATTAGAAAGTGTTTTGCTCTGCTGCTGCTGCTGCTAAGTCGCTTCAGTTGTGTCCGACTCTGTGCGACCCCATAGACTGTGCTAAGATACTTTAATTTTTAAAATTTATTTATTTTAATTGGAGGCTAATTACAATATTGTGGTGGTTTTTGCCATACACTGACATGAATCAACCACGGGTGTACATGTGTTCCCCCTCCCCTGGTCCTGAACCCCCCCCCCTCCGTTTNCAAGATTTCTATTTTTCCATCCAATATTAATTTGTAATTTTTCTTTTTGATCTAGACTTTTCTTTTAGAGACTTCTTTCTCTTTTGGCTTTTATTTATTTTTCTATGTAGATTTTTTTACTAATAAAGTCAGTTGATTCAACTCAAAGAAAACACCATCTTGAGACCCTGGCTGAAGGGTGTAGATGTAGCATGATTTAAATGTTTTTTTAGAGACAGACTCTGGAACATGCAAAGCATGCTTGTGGTGGGTCTGTCCTTACCTCAGCAATGAGAAGCCTCTTGAGAGTTATTTACTTTTGAACCATACAAGAATATTTTAGGAAAGCTTGTTAACTGTCCTATGTCATTCCAGCAACAGTAACATCAAGTCCATAGAAACAAACAACAAAACTTATCTTAATATTAAAAATTAACAATTATCTTATTGTCTGTCACAGAAGAAACAGAACTGTGTCTTTTATTTCCCAATTAATGTAACTAATGTAGTGTACTCTTATTTCCAGAATCTAAAATTTAAAGAATAAAGAGAAATAAAGTTACCTTCTTATAAGAAAGATGGAATTTTTCTCTAATTTAAAATGAAAAGGACCCTTCCTCTATCCCCATCACCCTCCCCGTCCCTGTTAGGAACATATTAGACTCTGATACCATTGGAAAAAGGATGGAGTTGGAGATGTTGGGGTTAAACAACCTCAAAGAGAAATGGAATTAATAGATTACCAATGTCTTCCAGGTAGGAGAATTGAGTAAAGCATTCCTAGTAATCTTATTTACTTTTCTGGATAATTTGTCTAGAATTTCCTGGAATTTGTTAAGATCTTGAAATAATCAGTTACTCATCAGTGTCTCAGTTTCCTCATCTACAAAACAGAGATAAACTGGCATAGAATATAAAAGGGATGGCAAGTNATTCCTAGTAATCTTATTTACTTTTCTGGATAATTTGTCTAGAATTTCCTGGAATTTGTTAAGATCTTGAAATAATCAGTTACTCATCAGTGTCTCAGTTTCCTCATCTACAAAACAGAGATAAACTGGCATAGAATATAAAAGGGATGGCAAGTGTTTCATAGAAAAATTTTTGATTTTGTACTTAATGTCATATCTATGGAAAGATTTGCTTCAATAATAATAGCAGATCCATTTGTTAAGCATGTGGAATATGACTTCCCTGTAGCTCAAACAGTAAAAGATCTGCCTGTGATGCAGACCTGGGTTCTATCCCTGGGTTGGGAAGTTCCTCTGGAGAAGGGAATGGTAATCCACTCCAGTATTCCTGCCGGGAGAATTCCATGGACAGAGGAGCCTGATGGGCAGTCCATGGGGTCACAAATAGTCAGACATGATTGAGCAACTGACACACACACTATATATACTTCTAGGCACTGGAAAGATGCTTTGCATACTTTTCTCATTTTTTTTTTTTTCTCATAACAACCCTACAGGTAGATGGGCTTTATCTTCACTTGATAGCTGTAGAATCTGAGGCTTGAGATGTTAATTCACTTTTTCAGTGTCAAAAGGCTAAGGCGCTGAGGCAGGATTCAAACTCACATCTCTTAAGTCTGTAAGGATTCCAAATACATGACTCCTGCTGCAAAGCTCACTTCCTGTGCCATGGCAAACATTACTAGTTGACTACAGTACTGACTTTGGAATCTCTGGGGGCACTCACTTTACAATCTCTTAGTACTGATGGTAGGGAGGTAAAGCCCATTTCCCCTCTAAAGCCCATACTCCATAACAGTAGTCCTAATGGTCTCATCTTCAGGGATTCTGTCTTCATATGTCTTGAACCCCACATCTTTATTTTTAAGGATTCTCCAGGTGATGATAAGGATTCTCCACCTGATGATAGCCAGGCTTGGTGTCCACTGCTTTCTGAACCTATGTTCAGTGAGGCTAGATCTTTTAGTTTGTCTATTTTTTTCGTCTGTGGGTTTCTGAAAGAGAAGAAAGAGCTAAGGAAATGATTTTAGGAGGGAAAGGCACTTACTGACTCAGTTCAGTTCAGTCGCTCAGTCGTGTCCGACTCTTTGTGACTCCATGAATTGCAGCATGCCAGGCCTCCCTGTTTATCTGTTTATGAAATGTCTACTAGAAGAAAGGTAGGTCCAGTATCATCTTTTTCTTATGTGAACTATCAAAACTCTACAAGGAAGAATTGGNGCTCCTTAGTGTAATTCAGTTTGCCCCCCAACCCCGCCCCACCCCAGAATTTATAGGCCCTACTTCTAGGGACAGGATCTGGTCTAGCACATTTTCTTTAAAAATGTATGTATAGTTCTTTGACTGCATCGAGCCTTGATCGTGGCATGTGGGGTCTAGTTCCCTGACCAGAGATCGAACCCGGGCCCCTGCATTGGGAGCACAGAGTTTAGTCCCTGGACCCCCAGGGAAGTCCCCAGCGTGTTTTCTGTGCAGAAGAAACAGGTTCTGAAAGAAGAGTGCTGGTGCTGCAGGGGCTGCCAGTCCATCCCGAGCTCAGGGAGGGTGTAGGGTCCACAGGCTTTGGATCTGATGGTATGCAGCAGAGATGAAGACCCGTGCTCATTGTGTTTGCTTTTCCTTTTGATTGTGAGGAGGGTGCTGGAGAAGACTGCAGGGGCTTACGTGGTCCCTCTCAGGTTGGGGGCAGTACTGCCCCCAGGAGGTGAAGGGCGTTTGGAAACGTGTAGGGGTGAGATTTGTCAAGAGCATTGGGTATATTCCTGCCAGAGGTTTTGGGAGAAAGACCAGGGATGACAGAATGACCCACTATAGGGGGGAAGTTAGCCTACAGGGTGGCCTCACATTCAAAATGACGAGAGCATCCCCACTGAGAAGCAGGCCCTGAAGAGAACACGCTTGGGAAAACATAGTTGAAGAGCCTCTCCCAAGTTCGAGGAAAAGTTCAGAGAGCTTCTGAAGACATCCAGGTGTCACGGCAGTGGGGGATTGGGGCCTGCCCTTTGGGGAGTGTATGTGTGGTGGTTTTATTAATTCACTTAAAAGACTACACAGTAAGATAATGCACGTGAAACCCTTGGTTCACTGTCTGGTACATAGTAAGCACTCAGTTACTATTAGTCATAAACGTGTACTTGATTTTACAAGTGGTGTTAATTTTGTGTGTCTTTTCAGAGGGCGATCACTTACCTTTTTCCCAGTGGTTTGTTTGAGAAGCGAGCCCGGCCCATAATGAAGGTAGTTCTCTTTAGTAATACTTTTTACTAATTTCACTTAGCTTTATATGTTACAGTAATTACCTAATGCATTTTTAATTTATTTTACAGCATCCCGAAGAGATTTTTCCAAAACAGAGAGGTGAGTTTGTTCAAGAATAAACTAGCTCTTAGTTTCCACAGCGCTGTTACGTATCCTCAGCCACTCGGGTGTGTGGAAATCTGCGCCATGGTTGTCGTGAAGGAAGTCAGGAATATTTTATAACTAACAATGAGTAACTGGAGTTTGCAGATTGTTTCCTTCTCACTAAATAATATTAAAATTAGATCAGGTTAGAGTTTATTTGCATTCTAATATGCCTTTTTGAAGAAGAATTAAGTATAGATCTGCTGGAGACAAATTCAGCTTTCTTAAATATGAGAATTTTTAAATGTTCTTCATTTTATAAGCATATTTTCACTAAATACAGAGTTTTGGTCTTATTTATGTGATCTGTTGTTTCTGATGAGCAGTTAGCCATCACTGTTCTCTTGCCCCCTGTCTTTAGTTTCTTTTAAGATTTTATCTTTTAAATGTGTCAACTGAAACCTTGGAGAAAGCAGGGGGCATGCTGTAAGGTCACCAGGAAATAGCATATATACTGTTTTCTAATTCAGATTAGAGGCTTCTTGGATAAGCTTGGCGGGGAGGTGGGTTGTCAGTTACTTTTAAAAGTATTAAAGCCAGAAATCGTTTCTTGAAAACGTTTGAAATAGAGATCTGTATTCGGCAGACTTTTGCTGTAACCCTGGAGAGTTTTCCTTTGAGGATGTGTCTGTCCCTCCTTGTTTCTTTCATGCACCTTTGCCGCTGATGTTTCATCACAGGTTTCAGTTTGGTTTCCTTACATTTCTGCAGATGTCACCCCAACCACATTGAAGTTGAACAAACCTTTTTTTTTTTTTTTTTAAGTAACTTGCCTTTGAATCTTTCTAAAGCATTCAACTTAGTCTTCAGAGAAGCAGCTACTATCTTTTTCTGTTTTCACCCATGTTTCATCTGTTTATAGAATACTTAATTCATGTAATTATAGGAGTAAGTACAATTGTAATGAACACGTTTGGGAATAAACACAACTGACTCTTAGCATGTGCGTCAGCAGTGAAAACGTGTGGAAACGCTGGAGGGTCACCTGCTGTCCACAGATGCTCAGTTTGTGGGTGGCTTTAGAGTGTTTCAGAGCCAATAAATTGATTGGTAAGAGAGTAGATATTTCTATTAAAAATCAATTTATTCCAAATTGATGTTTTTGCTGAAAGTTCACTTCTATTCAAAGCTAGGCATTCTTTCATTCTATGCTTCACTCTTTTCAGGATAACTTTTATATTGAATCCTGCTAGAGGTATTTTGAATCTTCTAATACATATTTTCTGTCTTTTAGATTTTCTGAACTCTTACATGTGGTTGATAATAAACTGTGACATCAATTTAATTAATAGCTTCTGGGAAGATAATAAATGAAGGCTATATTAAGAATGTAAATCAAATTTAAAGACACAACTCAGCTTTCTAGAAATAAAACTGAAGGCACAGCGCACAGTACCTTACACTTAGAGCTTTTCTGTAGATGATCGTAGTGATAGTGATGTTCCCCCTACTTTTCGCGGTTTTCCCATTTTTTTCAGCCTCTCAGGCTCCTCACTTGTGTCTCTTCCTCTCTATGTTCTACGTCTCTGTTAGTTGCCTCTCTTCCTGTGTATCTGCCCCTCTGAGCCTGATCCTTTGATGTCACACCAGCTTCTTAGTAGTAGGAAGTGTTTGCTACTGTCAGCTGAAATGTAACCGCTGAAATGTCCATGTGTCCCTGCAAAATGCCCATGTGTTATCCTGGAAACGTGTCCGTGTTGGTAGGATTTTCTTACATTTCAGTTAAGTACATTTATCTGTGTTTTGGGGGCTCCCCTGGTGGCTCAGATGGTAAAGAATCCACCTGCAATGCAGGAAACCCAGGTTTGATCCCTGGGTTGGAAAAATCCCCTGGAGAAGGGCATGGTTATCCACTCCAGCATTCCCGGCCTGGAGTATTCCATGGACTGTAGGTAGCCCCGAGCGGGGTTGCAAAGAGTCAGACACAAATGAGCAAGTAACACTCACTTTCACTTCAAACACTATACCTTTAGAATCAGCTAGAATTTGCCATCTATTGACCTACTTACCAATTTTGCTATACTTTGTAAATACAGAACAAATTGATTTTTATGTTAAAAGATATCATTAAATTTTAGATTTGAATAGATTAT
The DNA here is from genome assembly GCA_006410875.1 of Neotragus pygmaeus. NCBI lineage: Eukaryota > Metazoa > Chordata > Mammalia > Artiodactyla > Bovidae > Neotragus > Neotragus pygmaeus. The sequence continues at coordinate 1,958,100 of SJYV01025548.1, forward strand.
GGCAGTTTCAATGTGTTCCCACTCCCCTTATCAAAAGATGGAAGCTTCTAGATTGAGTTAACATAAAATCCTGCTCTGCTGTTTAAAGCAAGTGATTAAAAAATTATTGGGAAAAACAAAGATAGGTACCTGGTTGAGGACAGAAGCAAAGAGGAACACCTAATACCAGACAAAATGGAACTCAGGGAGCTTAGGGAATGGTTCAGTGAGACAGGAATGTTAATTTATATTGATAAAACCTAATATCCATTAAGTGGCTTTGACGACCATGAACCTTTTTGCACCAGGCATTTAGCATGGAAACATTTAAAGCAAAAAGCTGTTAACTAAGGCTCTAAAGAATTCGAGTAACACAGCATGATTTTATAGCTACAGATTGAAGTACAAAGAATACATTTTCTATGCAGATGCAAGTGGAATATTAATAGAATTATGATGCAGTAGGTTGTAGAGAAAACCCAACAAATTATAAAAATAGAAATTATGTGGATTAGAACTGTAAAACTTTGGGGTTAAAGTGAAATCAAAATTGAGATTACAGACTGTTCAAAAATATATGACAGTTCATATTAAACCCTATGGGATATGGACAGTGTTTAACACAGAGGCAAATGTATTTATTAAGCATTGAGAAAGACTAGAGATAAAATGAACAGTAGTCAGTTCAAGAAGGCAGAAAAAGAATGAAACGGATGATTGAATTAAAGACATTTAAAAGAAAGGGTGAGACAAATAAAACCAATAAAACCAACAAACTTCCCTGGTGGCTCAGAGGTTAAAGCGTCTGCCTGGAATGCAGGAGACATGGGTTCAATCCCTGGGTTGGGAAGATCCCCTGGAGAAGGAAATGGCAACCCAATCCAGTACTCTTGCTTGGAGAATCCTATGGAAGGAGGAGCCTGGTGGGCTACAGTCCATGGGGTCGCAAAGAGTCGGACAGGACTGAGCAACTTTACTCACTCAACCCTTTGAAAAACTGGTGAAATTGATCAAGTGCTAGCAAGTCTGGTGAATGGAAGAAGAAAACCTAAGAGGATAACATAATGTCCATTATGATATTCAGAGGGTATTTAAAAAGTATAAAATTGTCATGGGTAACTTGATTTGAAGTGTCCTGAATTACAGTAACTGGTATTTATTGAAACTTAGAACAGACCAGGTACAGTTCTCAGTGCTTTGCATGCATTAACTCATAATTTTCACAACAGCTTTAGTAAGTAGATAACTGTTGTTTTTCTTGTTTTCCAATGTGGGAGATTAAATGCTATCCACAACTCCTTTTGCTAAGGTTTCCCTAGTCATCTGTTGGTTGAATGCAGTTCGTTCATTTTCTAGTAGATTTTCCAAAAGGGCTCACAGATACAAATTCTTAAGTTTTTAAAATTGTTTTTTTATAGCTTTGATACTTGAAGGACAGCTTAGCTGAAGGAGAAAGTCTCTGGTTCATATGTCTTTTCTTGAGTTACTTGAAAATGCTGCTCCGTTGTTGCCTTGCTTTGCCTGTAGTTTTTGAGAAGTTTTGTGCTAGTCATCTTCCCCCGGTGGTCTAAAGGGTTTTTTGTCTGTTTAGTAGCTTTATGAAAATATGGCATCCAGTTGATTATTATTGAGGGTTAGATTACAGTGGTGATAGTTCTTTCAATAGGTACATTCAAGTCCTTTCATCCAGAAATAGTTCTCTTAACAGTTACAAATTTTAGCTCTATTCCACTTTTAATTCCTTTCCTTTGGACTCCCAATTATAGAAGTGTTATTCCTTCCTTGGTTGTCTTCCAGACCAGTCACACCAACTCCGACTCTTAACTTCTTTATCTCATTTTCATTTCTTTGGTTGTTTCCTTTTTTTTTAATGTATTATGTTTTAGTCTATTCTCTTAAGTTACTTATAAGCTAGTCTACATTCCTGGTTCTTTTAACTTTTTCTGTTTCTTTCCTGAATTTAATCAAGCTGTCTCATTTCTTTGAGTTTTTTGTCCATTCTGTTTTCAGTTTTGAGCTGTTGATTCAAAGTGTTCTCCAAAAACTCCAAATGTTTGCTTGACGATATTTAATTCAGTTGGGAGGGTTGTATTTCAGTTTCCTTGTTTTACCAGAAGTTTCTTTCAGTTTACCTTGTTTTGGTGAGGATGAATTTTCATCAGCAGAGCATTTGGATTATTCTCACTTTCTGGGTTTAAAATTTTTTTTTAATTTATTTAATTTATTCATTTATGGTTGTGTTGGGTCTTTGCTGCTGCGTGGGCTTTCTCTAGTTGCAGCAAGTGGGGGCTACTCTCTATTTATGGTATGCAGGCTTCTCATTGCAGTGGCTTCTCCATGGCGCTCAAAGCTCTTGCAAGGTGAGGGCGGGGCACAGACATTCCGTCTGCAGCAGGTGTGTGATGTGAATGCAGCTGGATGCCATTTGTATTTTTTTATATGTGTTTTAAGTATTGTTCATTTATTTTCATAATCCTTGTGATTATTTTGTGTGTGTGTGTGTGTGTGTGTGTGTGTNTTATGGTATGCAGGCTTCTCATTGCAGTGGCTTCTCCATGGCGCTCAAAGCTCTTGCAAGGTGAGGGCGGGGCACAGACATTCCGTCTGCAGCAGGTGTGTGATGTGAATGCAGCTGGATGCCATTTGTATTTTTTTATATGTGTTTTAAGTATTGTTCATTTATTTTCATAATCCTTGTGATTATTTTGTGTGTGTGTGTGTGTGTGTGTGTGTGTTTTTCACAAATCTATTAAGTAAAGAAGCTAAAAAACAAACCAAGGAAGTTTGACTTTGCAGTCTAAGTTCTTTCAATTACACACTCTCTAATAGAGGGACAAATAGTTGCGTAGGTCAAGAGATGCCACTTGTACTTATAAACACACACAACAAGCATCTCTGTCTCAGAAGGTGGGCATATATAAATGCAGTGGAGTCCAGAGCAATAATCTCTAAGCTTGCTTCTGGTGAGGGGATTCTAATATCTGAAAGATTATAAAGATAAGAAGAGTGGGCCAAAGCCATGCTCAGAGGGATATCTGGAGCACTGAATGCATGTATTAGAAAAGAAGGAAAATCTAAATTCAGTTATCTAAACATCCATCTGAGGAAGTAGAAAAAGAAGAGCAAGTTAAATCAGAGTAAGCAGAAGAAAAGACAGTAAAAGTTAGAAGAGAAGTCAGTGAAATTGAAAAAAAGGAAATAAAGGGAGAAAATGAACAAAACCAAAAGTTGGTTCTTTGAAAAGACAGTAAAACTGATCATCTTCTAGCCAGGCATAGCTGAAAAAAAGGAGAGAGGACACAATACTGTTATCAGCAAAGGATTAGGGCAGCGATTCTGGTCCTGGGACATTAAAAGGATAATCAAGGAATATTGTGAACAGCTCTGTGCCCACCCATTTGATAACCCACATGAAATGCGCCAATTCACTGAAAGGCCATCTGCTGAGATTTGAGCATGAGGAAGTAGACAGTGTGAATCGGCCTGTACCTATTAGAGAAACTGAACCAGTACTGAGCAACCTAGAAGACTTGGGTTTGCCCCTAGCTTTTTGGATACAACGCTGAAGGCATGGTTCATGACAGAATTGATGAACTGGATATCATTACAGTTAAAATTTTCTGCTCTATGAGCGACATGGTCAAGAGAATGAAAAGACAAACCATAGGACGGTAGAAAAATATTTAGAAAAGACACATCTGTTAAAGGACTGTTACCTAAAATGTATGAAGACCTCTTAAAAGTCAACAATAAGAAAACAACCACCTAATTTAAAAATGAGCCAGAGACCGCAGCACACATCACTGGAGAACATACTCAGATGGTGGAAAATAAGTGGATGAAAAGATGCTTCAGGAAGATTCAAACTAAAGGAACAGTGAGATACCAGTACACACCTGTTTTCCACCATTTATTATAAAATGGCCTTCATTTTAAGTGTATTCACTTAAATTGGCCTGTGTATAATCCAGTTATCCCAGAAGAGGAAGATACCCTACATGCTGTACAGGTGATATTTCAAAAGAAAAGAGCATATTATTTTTAAAAAACTGATGGAGTAATGACCCTCTTAGTTGGACAGAATAGGGTGTACTTGGATTTCTGCCTCACAGATGTATTAATAAATTACATATTGGTTAAATTTCTGATCAGGAAAACATACAAAAATTCCAGAAGATAGTATACAGGAAAATAAGTTTTTAGACAGCCCAGAGTCTTAGAGCAGGTTTTCTCAATGAGGGTGGTATTGCCCCCAAGGGAGTGTAAATTGGATCATAGGAGGCAAAAAAATCTTAGCTGTTACTATATTTGTGGCCCTGCAAAGGGCCACAGTGCATGTCAGCAGATATTCAATGTATCTACAGTGTTCAGCTTTCTTGGGGAGACAGGTGATGAGGGAGAAAGGGTCTAGTAAGGGCTCCTTAATAGGAATGATAATGAAAAAGCAGTTGAGAAGCACCGCCATGAAGGAGCAGGGCAGAGTCCCCTGCCACACTGTGCATATCTTGACTGTGAAGGACACCCCAGACAAGGTTGGAAGGCAGGCAGATTGGGAGAAAAGCGTTTACAACTGGTTCAACAGAGAGTGTAATCTCCGTGTTCGGAGTTCTTGCCAGTGGTTAACAGAGTAACATTGCCGTACAAATACAAGGACGTGGAGTTAGTGTTGGCTTCATCTACTGCTGCATCGCCATTTCTCAGCTTGTTTGCTGTTTATTAGATGTGAACGATTATCTGTATTCAGAAGGAACCACACATAACATCTGTGGGGCCCCTTCTATTTCAGACTTCTTAAACTCTCGGAGGTATGTCACCACACAGTTGAAACAAACAGTGGCGCAGACAAATGCGTTTCGTTCTCTTCTGTGTTATATTTTCCTGACTTTTACATTTGACTTTATTGCTGTTCCTTTGCAAGAATACGGGAGTGCATTATATTAATAACCAAACATAAATCGGTTTGTTTAGCAATAAAATACTGGTATTTTGTGTGTTAATTTAAAACAAATTATGGAAACCCTCATGGTGAAATGTTTAGGAATGTTTTATCGAATATAAACATTGTTTTGTATCAACGGGTATGAAATATTAAATAGCCTAAGTTTAGGTTAAACCTGCCAAACTCAATTCTAATTATTAATGCTTTTTTTTGTTATTTTAAAAGTTAATCATGGCAAAGCCAATAGAGTATTGTAAAGTCAAATTAAAAAAATAATAAAAAAAAGAGGAAATACAAAAAAAATAAAAATAAAAGTTAATCAGAATTAAAAGCATGTCTTATTGCAGAATTACAAAACCACAATTAAATGCAGGCTATTTGGTCTCTGTATTTTTATTTTTGCTTATTTGTTTTCATTTGGTTTTTATTAGCTATCCAGTGGGGAGAAGATGGCCGCCCATTTCATTTTCTCTTTTACACTGGCAAACAGTCATACTACTCATTAATGCATGTAAGTATATCACATTTATGATAAATAATATGAACTGTTAACTAAGTAACTAATGATACCAGGGATTTTGCTCAGCTTCAGAATTTACCTAGTACATTTCATAACGGACAAAAAGTAAGACTTCTAGAGGTAAGACAGTATGTTAAAAGGCTTTATATCTTATTAATTTATTTTTGCTAAAGGTAAGCACTAGAGAATTTATGTCAGAACGGCTTGTCCTTAAAATGCTTTTACTTCCACAGGTCGTGTTGAGAGAGAGATGCTCAGGTCAGTATCCAAGTGTGAGTGTGCATCACAGGGCCAGAATCAGGAAAGACACCATCAGGGTGATGGGGCGCTCACTAACCTGGAAGGAGGCGAAGTCCTTCCCTCTCGTTGTTGTTCAGTCGCTAAGTCATCTCATCCTCTCCTTCTGCCCTCCATCTTTCCCAGTATCAGGATCTTTTCCAGTGAGTCAGCTCTTTGCATCAAGTGGCTGGAGTATTGGAACTTCCACATCAGTCCTTCCAATGAACACCCAGGGTTGATCTTCTTTAGAATGGACTGGTTGGATCTCCTTGCAGTCCAAGGGGCTCTCAAGAGTCTTCTTCAGCACCATAGTTCGAAAGCATCAGTTCTTTGGTGCTCAGCCTTCTTTGTGGTCCAGCTCTCATACATGACTATTGGGAAAACCACAGCTTTGACTGTACAGACCTTTGTTGGCAAAGGGATGTCTCTGCTTTTCGTACGCTGTATAGGTTTGTCATAGCTTTCCTTCCGAGGAGCAGGCATCTTTTAATTTCATGGCTGTAGTCACTGTCTGCAGTGATTCTGGAGCCCAAGAAAAGAAAATATGTCACTGCTTCCACTGTTTCCCCATCTATTTGCCATGAAATGATCAGTTATTTAAATACAATTTGCTTTTCATAGGCCAGCAGTGTATGAGGTTAGAATCAGGGTCTAGAGGACCCACAAAAAAGTGATTTCACTACATTTTGACCCCCCACCGCATTTGCCTGTCCTGGGAACAGATATTTTTCTTTCGGAGCCCAGGTGTTTGATGGTGTACACACTGGGGCATCTCCTACAGTTACTGTGACAAAGGCTGGATGGTAATACCCAGTTTTAAGCGACATACCTGCTTCATCTTTAGAACACGGTGTCAAGTTTTATTTTATTCATAGTATAATTTCTCCCAGTTAACAGAAACAGTCTCCAGGCCTCCGGGGCCCCAGTGCATTCTCGGGCAGCTTGGCCCGCTCGCACATGGGTACTCTGCTTTATCAAGCTGGCTGGTATTTGCGCTCTGCAAGGCCAGAGGATAGAATCCCCAGTTGTCAGGAGCATTTATTTCTTGGGGAGGGGCGTGGAAAAAAAAAAAAAAAACATTCCTTTCACTTTCTGTTGACCTTGGGCAAATGAGCTTCTTGCCCAGCAGAAACGAAATGAATGATGGATGCGGAGGGCATCTTTGCTGAGTAATGGAGCCGGCCGCGCTCTCCGCCCAGGCTCTCCGCACCGCCCGCGGCCGCCCGGGGACCCCTGCCGCTCATTTAAATAGGTATGTCAAATCTGCCTCCCGACGCCGCTGGTTTGATCTGTGGTAATATTTGTGAAGGTTCCATATGGACTCGAGCCCCCTGCAGAGCTCAGAAATAATGTACAACGCTTCATGGTACAGACGCAAATTCCCCCTGAAAAGGGGCGCAGTGCGCGCAGTAGCTGTCGGAGAGGTGATGGAGCTGGCGCGCTCGGCTGTCAGCTTGTTACACGGATGGCTTGCACGCAGCGAAGCTGTGGAAAATCTGTGCCTTTTAACTTTTCTACTTAATCACGGTTGTAGCATTGCCTTTAGACTGTATGCTACATTAATTCTCTTCCTGCCTTCTGCCTTTCATCCCAAGTTTCACGGGAAAAAGTAAAGCGTGCGGGTCGTGGAGAGGAGCCTTATCAAACAGCTGTCACCCGACAAGCCATTTGCATTTGTCTGGGCTGAAACTGAGCAACCTCAGGGCACGGTATTCGGTTGCATTCCATCATAATGAAGAAATTACACATCGGAGAAGAGGCCTAACTTTAGTTTATATGTTTTTAAAAGGGATCCCTCAAGAATCTGGTCGGTTTCTAAGCCGATCAGATACTACCCCAGTCTAAACTCAAATGTCAGATTACACTCAGTTTATCAATGGTCTTCCTTTATGCATCATACAGTTTTGTTACATACAGGAGAGTTCTTTGGGCTTCTACATTTTAGTTAAATCTAGTAATTTAGGTCTGTCTTAAGAGTCTGTTGCGTGTTTTGAGCCCCAAACACTGTGGGTTTGGTNGGTCTTCCTTTATGCATCATACAGTTTTGTTACATACAGGAGAGTTCTTTGGGCTTCTACATTTTAGTTAAATCTAGTAATTTAGGTCTGTCTTAAGAGTCTGTTGCGTGTTTTGAGCCCCAAACACTGTGGGTTTGGTATTTGTTTTTGTTGTCCATCAGAACAGTTTACACCTGTGAATTACAGATGTTTTGGTTAAATTTGAGCATTTTAATTCAGATAATTAATAAAATTTGTATTTTCAAAAATGCACCTTATGAAATTTTAAACTAATTGTATGTATGGAAAAAAGGATAGGCGTTTCCCTAAGTGCATACCAAGCGCTTGCACCTCATGCAGGGCAGATGTTGTTAATCACAGTTGTGGTCCTTGCTGGGCCAGTATGGGTCAGCGTTATGCGAGAAGCTGCTTGTTACCCTGAACTGTGTTGTGTGATTAAACCCTCCCTGTTTGTGGTGAATCAGGCATCGCATGTGATAGAAGACAATATACCTCGAAGCTGCTCCCTGTGTTGCTCTGCCCTCTCTTGGTGGGGGAGGGGAGTCCCCCCACTACCATCCAGCACAGCTCAGGGCACTGAACCCCCAAAGACTGTGACAGGTGGGCGGGAAGTGAGTCACTGTTGTCGCCGTCTCTCGCAGTCAATGTCATTTCTTCCCATGTGGCAGAGTGAAAGACTCTAAGCCAGACTCTGATTCTCCCATGTCCTGGGCAGTCCGTGATGGTGTGAGCCATGGGCGTCCTCGGCCAGGCTTTCTGGCGGAACAGCACCAATCCCAGGCCTGTGTGCAGCTCTGCCAGGGGGCCTCCGTGGCATCTGCTGACCTTCTGTGATGACGGCGGAGCCGCTTTCCCGTGTCTGATCGCTGCCTGCCGGTTAAGGTTATACAGCACGGGCCTGCTGCAGCTTCCAGTGGAGGAGGAGACGGAAGGCTCTAGTGAGCACTGCTTCCCACTGGCCAGAAGTCAGTCCCTCCGGCTCTTTTGTGGAGAAGTGGGGGGAATTTTGAGGGAAGCGGAGGATTCTCAGAAAGAAGCAGCTCGTTGTTTTGCCCGAAAGTGAAACTGCTGGGAGAATGTAAGGTGTGGGAGCACGTCCTGGTCCTTGAGGGTTGCACCCTGGGTGTTTTACACCCTGAGTGAACATGTTATCCCTGAATGTGTTCCACCCTGCGAGTTCACAGGCAGGTTGGCTGGAACTCCCTCCTGTGGCCACAGCCACGCACCTGTCTCCAGGTTCCTGGGAAAGTCAATAGAAACCATCTATTTTACAAAATAGCGAGTAAGATGTACATATGTAGTGAATGAAGCGTGAAACGCCACTAACAAGTAAATTCTTCAACAGTAAAGGTCGTTTTAAGTAAGAGGAAATGAGGGCCTTATGGTTTCTCAAAGGATCACTGAGGAGGATTAAGGGGCTCCATGCTGGACAGCCTGCTCATCTGTCTTTTTTACCCAAAATCGATGACTTTCCATCTCCTTAATAGCCACTTACCAGTAGAATTTGTGTACTTCTCAGACATGATTTAAGCTTTCAGGAGCAGAATGAAAAAAGATAGTTAAGGAAGTGACCTGAAACCTCTCCACCTAATACACCTTTTCACATCCCATGAAACCAGAGCTCAGGAAAGGGTGTGAAACACTTCGAAAACACTGTAAGCTGTCAGAAACATTCAGCATTTATTGAAATTTCCCGTCAGCTCTCCCCACCACAACCTTTAAGATAAGGTTCTTCATCTCTAAAGGCTACACTGGGAATTTAGAAACCTCATTTATATTTCATGACTTGTCTTACAGTAAACATTGCAGTATTACCAGAATATTTCTATAATTCAAAGCAAGTATATGGCCACAGATGAAATTTTTACCCAAAGAAGCATCAAATTAAGGAATAAGTAGGTTATTATATACTTAAACTATTCTACCCAATTAGGGGGAAGAAAGTTTAAAATGTGAAAAAAAGAAGTGATTCTAATCCTGATAGTGTAGGTATAAACAGGATTCATTTTTCTAGCTCATGTAGAAATTCTCCAGTTTAAGTGACTTAAATAAGTTCTGGGTTCACACAGCAGCCCCAGAGGGGTGTGTATCCCCACTTATGTTGCTGCAGACCCAACTAAGGAAAGTTCTAGATACCTGGCACCCCAGAATTCTTCTTTGGTTTCCATCCTCCCTGTCAGCTGGTAGTGCATGTTGAAAACTTTTGAAGCAGCACTTCTTAAAAATGGACTTTAAGCAGTGACCCTTCCCACAGTGAGGTATTACAGAATTCTGCTTTACAACTACATTAAGGGCTTCCTTTTAGAAAGCTGCAGGCCAAGCTGACATGCATCTGCGTGCTGTTTTCAGACCTTTCTTGACATGCATCTGTGTGCGCTGTGTCGCTTCAGTTGTGTCCAACTCCGTGCAACTTTTTGGACTGTGTGTAGCCCACTAGGCTCCTCTGTCCATGGGATTCTCCAGGCAAGAATAGTGGAGAGTTACTTTGGTAACTAATTCAGTAACAGAATCTGCTGTTCTGGAAGTATCTTTAATACACATTTTCCTCACATGTGAATAATTACTGTTGTGGATCTTGTATGTTTTGAGTGTAACAATTAGGAAAATCAATTTTTAAAAACTGATTCAACTTACTGCTTCTGTTGATTTCAGTCAGATTACTTCTTTTATAATGATAGGATTATTTTTCTAAATATATGATGGAGCTTTAGGTAGTGAAAATGTATGGGATCAAGCCACAAGCACTCCTGTGTAATTACTCCTGTGTGTACTTTCCCAGAGGACTTGTCTCCGTGACCTGTACATAAGACTGTTTTGTTTGTGCTGAATAGCATTACATGGAGTGTACCTGCATAGCATACTGTTCTCATGAGGTGATAGCCATGGTCTCCCGTGGGAATATGTCTCTTGGAACTCTAGATAAATAGCAAGATGAAATCCATGAGAAATGAATTATATTACATTTATTTCAGTTGGTTTTGTATATGCCAGTAGCCCAAAAATTTTGAGAAGATTGTTATTTAGGAAATTTATTTTCTGTGATTTTCTTTTTCCCAACAAACATTTTAAAATCTCAACTGTATTGAGTTAGTATCTAAGATGATAATTACTGTTAGTTGTGTATATTTTGTATATAAAAATATATATATGTGTATACAGACTTTTTCTGTACTACCCTTCTAAGAAATGTTATTTGTTTGCCCTTCCTAAAATTGGAACTTCTACATGATTAATAAACCAAAACAGATTTGGAAAGACTAAAATCAGATTTCTTTAGACTAAAAATCATATTGCTCATGCTCTTGGAAGAGTTTAGTTTAAGCATTTCTTTTTTGCACCCTGAGCATCTGGTATTTTCAAATTAGGCACCTTCTAAATGCGACTCATACATTATGGAAATCTGATGACATGAGGGGTGGATAGACTGGCTTTGATTTTATGAAATATTAATCATAGCTGTGATTAATGATTCAGCATTTCACATCTGGGTTATTCCTGTCATATTTGAAAATTATACTATTAAATACAGTATATAAACTTAACGTAGCTGGGGTCACGGCTAATCCTCTAGCGCCCCTTAAAAATTAAGTGGAAATTGAACAATAGACCAGAAGGCAGTCCTGATAATCTGTGATGTTGACAGTGCCTGGCGTATTTTATACTCTCGAGGATTTTCTGATGTAAATTAGCACACACACCTCTTCAGGGAGCTGAAGCTGTAGGGTGTACTTGGCAGACGACTCTTGTCTCAGAGTAGCCAGGACAGACTCTGAAGAGCGAGTTTATTATTTAGAAGAGAAAGAAAGGTAGAAACGGCATGCACATAAAATGGTTTCCCGTATTTGACACCCAAACACCATACCTCATCCCTGTGTCCTTTTCTGGCCATTGCTATAAGCCAGGCACTGTGCCACGTACTTTACATATGTTTTCCTAAATATTTAGAGAACTAAATGAAGGGCTTTAATGTGAGCATTATATAACTTGATGGATCACAACTGTCAAAGCACATCTGAGCCACCAGGGAAGCTCCATAAATGATTAGAACTTAGCATATTCGAAATTTGACGTATACCTTCATGGGTGGTTTTTCTCATTTTCGATGTATTTTCTGGTGATTTTACATACACTATTTATGCATTTTTATGGAACTAAATATGAACTGCAGAAGATAATAGCAGAGTGAAAAGTTTAAGAAAAATGTGGCCTTAATGTAAAAATTGTTCAGAAGTCACCAGCAAACGATAACAACCTTAGCAGCCCAAACTTTGACTTGAAACTTACCTATGAAGCAGGTCAACTATTTTTGTTTTTGTTGCCTTGGTTATTCCAGAAAATTAAATAGATCTTTAACAAGCTGGGTGTGTTAGTCGCTCAGTCGTGTTCAACTTTGTGACTGCATGGACTGCAGCACGCCAGGCTTCCCTGTGTTTCTCCATCTCCCAGAGCTTGCTCAAACTCAGGTCCGTTGAGTCATTGATGCCATCCGAACATCTCATCCTCTGTTGTCCCCTTTTCCTGCCTTCAGTCTTTCCCAGCATCAGGATCTTTTCCAGTGAGTTGGCTCTTCGCATCAGGCGGCCAAAGTATTGGAGCTTCAGCATCAGTCTTTCCAGTGAATATTCAGGGTTTATTTCCTTTAGGATTGACTGGTTTGATCTTCTTGCTGTCCAAGTTGTAGAGGTAATTATTTTTAATCTGGACAATAGAATTGAATTAAGCTAACTTCTTTCCATAGTTCTGGTGTTTAAACCTAGACTTCAGTGTACATTACTCCTGGGCATGGTTCTAGCAGATCACTGAGCCCATGTCAGAGGTTCCTCTTCCGGAAGTCTGGGGTGGAGCCTGAGACGGTGCATTTCTGACCTGGTGTTTGGCTTAGCTGCTGCTGCTGATGGGGCCTTAGCTGTAGAACCTCTGACTGGTTAGTGATTCTTCACCATGTCAGAGATGCTCAGCCCAGCTTCACAGTTTCTACATGTGGCTGCTTTTCTTCTTCTCGTCTAAGTTATCAATTCTACTCTCCTTCCAAGAACAAACAACACAAAACACACTCTCAGGAGTCTCCCAGCCACAGGAAATGAGCTTTGTCCTCGTCTCACCATTCCTAGCCCATGGAGTATGATCTGGGCTTTTCTCACCTATATTTATGCAAATCAAAGGTGCAGTCCTTACATCCTTTCTTCCGTCTGCCCTTTCTCCTTTTTCCACTTGAAAGAAATGGATTCCTGAGAAGAGGTTGCAGAATGAAGATAATAAAATGGATGCGCTGGTCAGTACAGAGGCAGCAGCCAGGGACACTCCCGTTCTTAGAGCAGACTCTTTATCGGCAGCTTTGAATATAAAATAGTGCTCTGATCAGCGTCCACACAAGGTTGACCCCAAGCTGGAGATCATTAAGACTGTTTGAAATACGGACAGGCATCTCGGAGTAGCCAGTTGTGTCTTCTGAGATCTCTAGTTCATCCTTTGAGCATGTCCGTTCCTTCGGTTAGTGTATTATAAACGAAATCGCATGTGAAATTAGTATGAAATGATAAATGAATACACACCGATTCAACATTAGTCTTCAAATAGGCTCAGTCAAAAAAAACTGGGAGACAGTTGCATTATTCTGCTTGTTGTAAATTCATTTCCTGGAAAAAATGTATTTTATTAATCACCTTTGTTGCCAGATTATTGGTTTTTTACAATTCTAACAAAATGGTAAATTTCCCTTACTTGCATTACAGTTTGACAGGTGACATACATTTGAAATCTTTGCTAGAAAGTAAATTAATAGAAATCAAATGTGTGTGTGTGTGTGTTAGTCGCTCAGTCGTGCCCGACTCTTTGCGACCCCATGGACTGCAATCCACCAGGTTCCTCTGTCTATGAGATTTTCCAGGCAAGGATACTGGAGTGGGTTGCCATTTCCTTCTCCAAGAAATCAAATAATGAGAAGTAAATGTTAATAGAGAACTTTTAAAGACACAGACTACATGGTGAAGACGTAACTATTTCATAAGTGTTAAATATTGGAAAAGTTGTTCAGTGGCAAGTATAATTTTTACTGGCATTTCTCCAAGTTTAAAGGCATATTACTATATAAATTAGGAATTTTTTAAGGAAAGTTTTTGATTCTGTTTGAGGAATTCTTAAGGAAAATAAAGCATTTGTAACTTTATTTTGTGTTTAATATCCTCACTGAGCTAGTTGTAAACCTTTTATAGAGTTATTTAAATTCAGCTGAAAAGTGTTACTATGCAGAATACTAAACTCTCATTGAAATTACTCTACCATTCTTCAGTTTGAGTGAGAAATAGTATTGTGGAAAAGCATTTTCATCAGTACATGCTGTGCAGCTGTGACTTCAGAATTGAGGAGGAGTACTTTTGTGATGAGGGGGACTCAAAGGGAGGAGAAAGTAGTGGTAAGAATGTGCTGTCTCTCCGTTTAGCATGTGTTTTACTTGCCACAGGAAGCGTATGGGAAGGTGCTCCATGTAGAAGAACGCCAAGACCAACTGCGAGCCAAAGGTCTGTTTTCAGAAAAACCTAAAACCAAGTAAGTTCTTCTTTGTGTTAAAATACTAACTAAAAACATACCACTTATCATGGTGTTTCTTAGGCATTACATAAAGTTTAAAAATGTGTTCATTATTCAACATTAATCTTTATAATTTTTTTTGTTTGGGAGGATGTAAATATTAAGGTTATTATTTTTATATTACTTCATTCCAGATTTATATATTAAATGGCACTTAATTACTATATTTGAATATTATTTCTTCAAAATTTTTGTGCTTGTGTATGTATGTGTGTGTGTGTGTATTTTATGTATTTTGTGTTTAAAGATTTGTGCATCCATTTAGCAAACAGTGATAGACTAGATCCATCAACTTGACCAACTGGTTTTAAATTTTGGACTGGTTGGTCATAGTTTTCCTCTTATTCAAAAGACACAAATTTTTGACCCAGATGACACAGTGGTAAAGAACCTGCCTGCCAATGTAGGGGAGACACAAGAAATGTGGGTTCAATCCCTGGGTAGGGAAGCTCTCCTGGAGAAGGAGTAGCAACCCACTCCACCATTCTCGCCTGGAGAATCCCATGGACAGAGGAGCCTGGCGGGCTACAACAGGCCAGGGGCCACAGAGACCTGACTGAGCACACCGCACAGCACATTCTTGTGTTTTCTCTTCTTGAAAAGACCCAGGTTTTGGAACATAGCTAGTTTAATCTGTCAAGTACTACCCCTAGCCTTTTCTCTGTATTCATTACACTTTAGTCCACTGACTGACAGATTACTGGGCTTCCATAACCTCTCCTTTCAAACAAATTATGAAAAGCAAGAAGCACAATTTGAATTTTTGAGAAACTTGGTGACTTGAATATCCAGCAAGTTTCACACTGCCAATGGGACATTGCTAGCCTGGATATCTCTTCTTTTAAAGTAGACTGAGGAAATGTAATAACCTATCTCCAAAAACTATTCACTTGGATGGAGTTTTACAACTGTGTAATATTAATACAGAAGTGTGTTTGCCCGTCAAGAATCACTACCACTTGTGGGATCTTTCATGATGTAACTCTCATTGCATGGTTAATTTAAAAAGAATATATGTGATATTTTAACAGAGACCCGATTGGCAGCAGATGGCTGATTAAGGAGGAACTGGAAGAAATGTTAGTAGAAAAACTGTCAGATCAAGACGTGAGTAATTAATCTTTTTAATTTAAGGGGACCTGTGCTGTAAAATTGTAGACAATTGCTATATTAATATTTAGGATCCTAATAGTAACATTCCTCAAGAGGCATGTGTTCCTAAGACAGTTTTCCTTTTAAAAAAAAAATTGGAGCTGATTCTGCCCATAGGCTAGGAAGGTGGCAGCCTAGAAGATCCCGACCCTCCCCTGCAAGTGCACTGGCGTCTCTCTGCCCGTTGTCTTGGGGGGAGTGTGGTGGATGTCATTTTTTACATCCTTCAATAGAGCGGGTGTTAATTTTACAGGCCAATGGTAAGTATAAGGAGCCGTTACAGATGAAATAGGAAAGAAACGAAGCACAGGGCTCCCTTCCTGCTTAGCATATGCAGTATCTGTATGGCCAGTTCTTAGATTCGGCAAAACCACCAGTGTCAGGATCACCTGGAATGCTGGGAACAAAATGTGGTTTCCTACGGTCCAGGCCTTGCCCAGAATTTCCACCGGCCTCACCCAGGAATATACATTTTTAGCAGGTTCCCAAAAGCGTATAAAGATGGTGATCCTTGATTAGGTCTCAGCCAGATTCTTATTTTGCTCAGTATTCTAGCATATGCCAAAATTATCAGAGGAAATCTGATGCTTTAAATATGTTGATGTTCTGGATTTAGATTATTTCTAGAAGATGAGAGTGTAGATAAATTTCACAAATTGTTTCAAGAAAGGTTTTTGCCTTCCCACGGCAGTGACTGACATTGTTAGTACCTTGCCACCATATAGATTTTAAGTCATATACTTAAATTTCTCTGTTCTTCATTTAAGTTATTATAGAAATTAATGTGTTGGAAAAGTTGCAATTTGCTAAACTGAGGTGTTGGACATTTGGTGAGTCGTAGAGCTGGAATTAATTTCTAATAGCCTGACTGCCAAGTCTATTGCTGCATTGGATGCAGCTGAAAAAAAGATCTCTTTTGCCTCTTAACTGGCTGCATCATTTCTGTGTTTCCCATTTCCTGGCTGCTTTCATTTTTTATAAAATAACAAGTTTGTTTTCATTTTGAAAATATCCCAAAAACTTTGTTAAAGGTGCGCAGCCATGAAAACAAAACAACCAAATATATAGGCTCATCTATTCATCTATCTATCTGTAAATATATGGGGTCTTTGTACTTTGGACAGTTGGATAATGGAAGAAATCCTGAAGCTGACAACTGGTGTTGAGATGAAGGAGGGCAGGACTGGTCAGTGATAGCTGGACTCATGATCTCAGGTCCTGAGCACGGCTTCTTCACAGCTCTAGTTACCTACTTGTGGGTTCGAGGGTGTCACGGCACATTCAGGGGAACTGAGAGCAGCTGGGGAAGGACAGCTGTGAATGGAGGCGATGGAGCTCCACCAGGCTGGGTGCCTAAGTATCTCACCCTTCCTTAGACCGCTTCTCTCATAACATCCTTGGAGGCAATCACTGAAGCAGCCCTTTGAATCTTAGATGTATGATTTTTATATATTTCAAATCATTAGTGGCAGATTTTCACTATAAGGCAGAGGTCATAAGGTGAGCCTGATTTTTAGGGTGGGCAAAAACATAAATCGGGTTATCAAAAAACTGGGTTTCACGCCTTGTGCTCACCAAGGATGTCAAGTGTCAGTTGTTTCCTTCTGCATAAACACTTTAGAGTGATTACTCTGGCTTCTAATTTTAAGGGGTTAATACCAAGTTGTTTACTTTCTAATCACATGTTCAAGAACTATTAAAAAAATGCACAGAGTAGCAAGGATAATTTATTTCAAGAGGTTGCCCTTTAAGTCAAGTATCTCTTGAATTTTTAAATAGCTTGATTGTTCAGTTTTAAAGGAAATCATAAACATTAAAGTAACACAGCTTGAACAGCTAAAGATATATTTGCCAAGCGTATTATGAAATATAATTTAAGAGGTACATTTTCTCAAAATCAGACTCTCCCCAGTTTACTGTGCAAAACTCACTGGAAATAATTTATGAAGCTCCTCTTGATAGCAATTCTAGTAAAAGAGTAGCAGTCACACTCAAAGATCATCTAAACATTTTTTTGAAACGGAATGTAAATTTCACTTTCTTGTAATACCCCAATTCAGAGAAATGGGTTTTTCTTTGAAAGGTTTAGCTCTTTGTTTCTCGAAAGAAAAGATTGAGCACCAGAGGTGCCCAGGGAGAATGCCACGCCTGCACGCTGTTTTAGAAGCAGCGCAAGTGTCATCCTGTCAGAATTCATCAAGAAAAGGAACACTGGAAAGATCAAGTATATAAAAATAGAAAAAACTCAGCAAATGCAATTACACGCCCATCTCCTAATGAATTTTTATTGTCTGCAGTACGCACAGTTCATCCGGCTGCTGGAAAGGTTATCAGCCTTGCCGTGCGATGCAGCTGAAGAGGAATTTGTGGGCAGGTTCCGCAGGACAGTGACCGTTCAGTCGAAGAAACATCTGATCGAGCCTTTGCAGTATGATGAGCAGGGCATGGCCTTCAGCACAGGCCAAGGTAACGTGCCCTGGAGACGAGGCGTGCCCCCAAGCGTGGGGAGCTGGTGGGAGTGGTGTGCGCTCTCACCCTTTGCTGTTCATTTGGTCCATTTGTCTATTTTTGCTGTTGTTACACTGGATTTCCGAGGTTTTAAGATTCTTGTTGACATTTTGAAAAACGGAACCCTTTAATGTCCCAAGAAAAGATGTGGACACATAGCCTGCACAATCACATTAGCACTTGGTATTTTCACATTTTCAACTGGTGGAAACAACAATGTATTTATCACAGAGCTTTCTTACATACACTGAAAATGTTCAGCAAATCTGCCTGTCAGATGCCAAAACTACGAAACTCGAAAACTTTAGGTCCTCAGCTGACATCTTCCTTGTAGATGCCCAAAGCCATTTGACGTGGTGTCACTTTAAAGAATTGAGCTATTAAGTGATCCATCTGCAAAAGTTTAACATGATTTCCTTTGTCATTTTCAGTTAATATTTTCAAAGAAGTGTGACCTTCCCTGAGGATTCCTTTTATTTCAACCTTTTATTCCTTTTCTTTTAGTTATACTTTATTATACTGTTCATGTATTATAAAAATTTACAGTTGAGATGCAGGTATATTCTTATTAATTTAAAAAAGAATACTAGGTAAATTCATTTTTAAAAAATAATGTAAACAAATGTGAATTACTTGGTTGAAACTAGAATCATTGTAATATTTCTAAAATGGGATCAAGGAACAAAGCACCCCCATAATAAGTTCATTGCATCAATAATGGTGTAGTTTGCCTGTTTTATTTTTGTTTGATGTATAATAATTATAGAACTTTCCTATATAGAGTGTTAGGTATTGTTACTTTGAGGGGAGGAAATTTATGTTGTTTTGCCTCACTCAGAGCACTGGTCTTCAAGATGTTCACCACATAGATGTCTTGTATTTTTCAAGGTAAGAGAAAGACTGCAAATGCGGAGGCGGTTGTTTATGGCCATGGAAGTGGGAAGATAGAAATAAATGGGGTCGACTACCTGCTCTACTTCCCAGTGACCCAAGACAGGTGAGATCTGCATTTGGGTTTGGCTTTTTGATTTTAACGGAAATACACTTCATGATACATCCTGATCAACAAGGCTTATGATTTCCTTATGTTTGCCTGATTGATTCTCTTTGCTGTTTAGTTGCTAAGTCATGTCTAACTCCTTTGCGACCCCCTGGACCGTAGCCCACCAGGCTCCTCTATCTGTGGGATTTCTCAGGCAAGGATGCTAAAGTGGGTTGCCATTCCCTTCTCCGAGGGATCTTCCCCACCCAGGGATCAAACCTGCACCTCCTGCATTGGCAGGCTCGTTCTTTGCCGCTGAGCCACCAGGGAAGCTCTAGTCCCGGTTGATGCAGATCACTAGTGGAGTGACAGTTTTTTAGCTGCTCCCCTTTGGGTGTGGTTCCCTGTCCTCACAGACGTTTGCTGTATTCTGGATACCTGCCTCCTGACGGCAGACCCCGCCTCCTGGGGGTTCTTTCTCACCTTGACCACCCTGATGCAAGTGCTCTCCTATCTCCTGATTTTTTTCTGTTTTAGTCTCAGTTTCTTTAGGTTTATAAGCATTTGCTTGGGAATCGTAAAAGTTTCAGGAATTAAAGCAGATACATGTTTAAGCTCCCAAATGAGTGGGTGAGCAGAACTTCCTTTAGTAGCATCGTCACTCCCGTCACTCACCCTCAGTGAGGCAGGGTGTGCCACTGCACCCGAAAAAAAGAGACCGACCCCACTCTCACGGTGTCTGAGTATCCGAAACAGCAGTGTCTCTGCGTGTGTTGTGGTGCCTGTAAACGACTCAAGTGTGAACGTTCTGTGAAGTCGTGTGTAGATGCCGCAAATGTAACTCCACCTCTTGTGATGTCCTCAGAGAGCAGCTCATGTTCCCCTTTCATTTCCTCGACCGGCTTGGGAAGCACGACGTGACCTGCACGGTGTCGGGGGGCGGGCGGTCATCACAGGCGGGGGCCATCCGCCTGGCCGTGGCCAGAGCCCTGTGCAGCTTCGTCACCGAGGACGAGGTTGAATGGATGCGCCAAGGTATGGCTAGTTTGAGTTTCTCTGGGCCCTGAAAAAGTAATAAGGCGTCATCACTTATCTTTCAACTAGAATTTAGACAGATCTGGTTTGCCTTCCATGCAAGCTCGTTGTTTTTTTCCATGCCTTTTAAGTCAAGTACGTGCAAAAGCCATGGGTATATGGTAAGTGAAGTTTTGCCTTTGCTGTGTGGCCATTAAAGGTACTCGTAACAAAATGTGTGAGCCTGGCATACAATGAAAACAAGTGCTAGTGTTGGAAGAGTGAGGAGAACGGTGAAAAACTCCAGCCTGTGTAATACTTATAAGCACATCAGGGATGGAGGCTGAGAGTGACTCGTAATCACACCTGAGGACTGGGAGAGTGGAAGCCACCAGCAAAACTGACTTTACTCTCCCAGAATGGAAATCTTGTGCTGAGAACACAACTCTAAAACTTTTTTTTTTAGATCTTGAAACAAAGTCCCAGAAATACTATTGTCACACAAATTAAAAGGTAGAAGTTTCTTTTCTCAAATGTGTTCGTGAAGTCATATGTTACTTGTACATAATGGAGCCCAGAGGTAGAAAAGAAAAAGCTCCTGGATGGTGAAGTGTGTGGAAGTGTAGACACCTTAGAGTCACAGGGTGTGTAAAACTTCCCCTAAAGGCATCTTTTTTTATGCTGCAGCTGGACTGCTCACCACGGATCCCCGTGTCCGAGAGCGTAAGAAGCCAGGCCAGGAGGGCGCCCGCAGGAAGTTCACCTGGAAGAAGCGCTGAGTGTCCCTTGTGGGAAAGCGAGTGGTGCTTGGGAGGCCAGGGCCGACTGGGCGGCTGCCTCTTTAGATGACTTAGACACTAAGATGCGATGCTTTGAAGGTCGCCTTCTGAAAATAATTACTTAAAATGTTTTAGCTTTGTTCCGCTGCTTCACTTTTAAAACTTTTTCAGAAGAGGGTTTTCAAAGCCTAACTCAGACTCTTGGCATATTCAGTCTGAAAAGAACATTCAGCAAAACCCAGCCAGCAGACCTTTCTCAGATGGGAAGGCCCGGCCCACGGATCTGAGCTCTGGAGCCACACCGCTGACCTAAGAGCAGCGCAGGCTTGAGCTCCGCACTCTGCATGCTATCGCTTTTCCAGACAGCTGCACATTTTTCACAGCTGAGGGATGAGATGCTTGTCGAGAAGAATGGAGCCAGCGGAGTGTCTTTGTCAGGAGCCCCGCCGAGTCGCTGATGACGACGACAGGCCCGCCTCCCCCGGGGCCCCAGCAGCCACCAGCCAGTCCTCTGTTTGTTTCTATGAGTTTGACTTTTTTTTTTTTTTTTCTTTAAGATTCTATGTATAAGTGATACCATGCAGTGTTTGTCTTTCTCTGTCTGGCTTATTTCATGGAGCACAGTACCCTCCAGGTTGAACACAGACTTGCAGTCACAGGATGAATCAGTTCTGAGGCTCTGGGCTCGCAGGATGCCCGGGGGGGTCCCTCCCTGTGACACTGGGAACCACGGGCGTGAGGTGGGTTTGGGGTTTCGTAAAGGACAGTAAGTCTGGTCTTCGTGTGCAGCCCTGGATACAGCAGACAGTGTGAGGGCCTGGCCTAGGGGGAGCAGGGGTTGAGGGCCCTGGGCATGATCTCTGGGAGGGGAGGACACGAGTGTCCACTTTACCTCCCAAATGTGATACACGCAGCTTTTGTTACAAACCGTTTTATGATAAAAGGGACTAAAGGACCTACCACTGTGAGGCAGGATGTACGGCTCAGGTGTGGCCTTGGGTGGGAGTGGGGGCGTGGGCCACCCTTGAGATGTGGGCATAGCAGTCCCTGGCCCAGGTTTGGGGGGTCAGGACAATCCGCAGGGCCCCAGTAGGCGCACGGTCATCATGGG
>SJYV01025548.1:1980196-2025542 GCA_006410875.1 Neotragus pygmaeus
TATCCTCTATCATTCAGTTACACACATGTGTGCAGGGGTCTCCGTCTGGATGGGCGGGGGGAGTCATGGTGTGAACAGGCAATGTTTTTAAAATGAAGGATGCTTCATTGCCTTGGCCCCTCAGAACAAACAGAAGCACGATGCTCTGGATGGAGTAGCTGAACGCTGCAGACCCATGGCTTCCACATCTGTTATGATGTCCAGGCTACAGCCCACTTGGCAGCCCCACAGACTCGGGTGTGTAGCCCGCATACACAAGGGAGGTGGCCAGCCACGAGGACCTCTCTATCTATAAGGGAAGGTCAGCCCATCGCGTTTGCGCAGTGCTGACTTCAGGCACCTCTATCATGAAGGCTGGGACCCTTTCCACCAAATTAACCATCAAGGAGGGGCTTCCCTGGTGGTAAAGAATCTGCCTTCCACTGGAGGGAGGGGACGCGGGCCTAATCCCTGATAGGGGAACTGAAACCACACATCTGGGGGCCTGCCAAGCCTGCACGCCACAACATCAGAATCCCAGGCCCTGCGATGAAGACCCCGCACAGCCAAAAAAATAAAAAGTTAAAAAATGTAATCAAGGAGCCATAAAACTCAGCATCTCACAAAAATACTGCCATCTTCCTTGGTGACCAGCCTTGGGGTATAGAAATTTTTCTTATTATATGTAAACCCTTGGTTAAGACAATAAACTCATTATTAAAAATTGGCAGTCGTCTTTGAGTGCTCAGCTGTAAAAACTCCTGAGCTTCAGCACTGAGCAAGATTTTGTCTATTTTCTTCTGTCATTTCTTAGAAAATATAAACTACAGAGGTGTAAAGTGTAGGGGAAAAGGAATTCAAAGTCGTATCACTGTATTCCTTCAACTCAGGCCATTAGTTTTTTAAACAAAATGATAAAAGTCATCTTTTTAAAAAGGAACCTTAGTTAGAATTAGGTATCTCATTAGAATCAGAAGACACACACAGGTCATGATGTAATGGATCGAGGGCCTGCTTTAACTTGATGTTTCTAAGCTTCTGGGGGCCTTGCTGTCTACAGGGAGGGGCCCTCCCAGGCTTGGCTTGCCAGTCCCCGAGACGGTAACCACATGCCTGCTCCATGCCTTCCAAGCAGTCGCTCCTGGTCTGTTGGATTCCTCCCACCTGATAATGATAAAACCTAGGTTTTACTCCGGGCCTCGGCCTTTCAGGCTCTGTTGCAGCAGTAGCAGCATGGAGGGTCACAGTCTGGCCTTGCTGTTACTGCCTTCTTGTACTCAAGTTTTGTTCATCAGACATTTACTTGCTACATTATAAATACAGGTTCCTTCTAGGAAATTTTCTTAAAGGATGGGAGGAGACCCCTTCATAAAAATGGTAAATTACTGTTGCATGCATGCTTAGTTGCTCGGTTGTGTCCAACACTTTGCAGTCCTTTGGTTGACAGCCTCCCAGGTTCCTCTGACCATGGGATTTTCCAGGCAATGATACTGGAGTGGGTTGCCATTTCCCACGAAATCATGGCTGCTTAAAGCTTTCACAAAAGTTAGGACCGCTTTTGGATCCTCTATGAAAACTTCTCATGAGAAATGCAGATTTATTCCTTTTTCATTTTCCCAACACCTGATTGAAACCTGCCCAGGGAGCTGGCCTTGTAGTGTGGGGCCTTTCCTCTCCATGTGGAGAATGAGGGGTTCACGCGAGCTCTCCTGATTGAGTCTCACCTGCCATCAGCCTCTCCGCCAGAGATGCCGTTATCACTGTTCCCTCGCAGCTTCCCTACTATTACTTGAATTTTTCTCCTGTGATTTCAGTACGCTACCTTGAAGTGAGGGGTAGGTGGTCGGAGGGGCATTTTTCATGATGGTGATTAATGAAGCAGAATATTGCAGGTCAGTTACATGAGGACCTCAGTTGCAGGTTGCAGAGGCCCCAAATCTGGACTCGACACTGAAAAGGAGGATCTTGGGAGGTTCTCGGGGTACATGACCCTTGAGGGAGGGGCTGGGTGGAGGTCCTGCAGGGCAGGAAAGGGGCTGTGTCCCCCGTCTCCAGGGCGCTCAGCTCCCAATCCAGGGTCTTGCTTGCTTTTTCCTTGGGGTTCTTCCCACAGACTAGGGATCTAGGGTCACTTGGGACTGAGGGCCACCCCAATGGAAGCCGTGGTGGAGCAGGGCAGACCTGGCAGACAGTCCTGTGCCTGGAGGTGGGACCTGGGCGCCAGGGTCGGGCCTGGGTCCCTCACTTCAGGGCTGTGCAGAGTGGTCTGGGGCCCCTCACCCCTGGCCCCAGGCTCAGCCCTGCCTGCAGGTCCCCAACCAGCGCCAGCAGGGTGGCCGACCCCTGACACTGCTACCAGGTCCAACCCTCCACCCTGCCATCCTGCCCTGCCCTGCCCGGTGCCCACGAGTGGCCTGGCCACTGGCCCCAGCACCCTTCCTGCCCTCGCATCCGCCCATCCTCAGCCCAAGTGTGGTGTGCGGTGCTGGTCTGTGCGCCTGTCTCCTCCAGCAGACGCGGGCTGTGGACTCTGCTGCCTGCCCAGCACCTGGCTCGCAGGGGGCTTGGGAGTGAGCAGGCCGCCTCGGGGAGGGCCGTCACTGCCGGCCCGTTGCTGGGTGGTTCAGGTAATTCAGGAACTGGGCCCGTCTGCCTGTCACCCTCGATCGTCCCATCTGCTCGCAGCGTCTTCACTGGGGACTCCTTGGGGTCCCGCAGGACAGGGGTTACAGAAAACCCTCCAAGCCGTGAGTTTGTGTCTCTAATTAGAGACACGCAACAAACAGAGAAAACAATTAGACGGCAATTAGGCCCTGCTGGGAAATGTCGACTGAGATAATGACACGGAGCCAAAGATGGGCCGCCCTCACCTGGCAGGTCGGCTCGGAGCCTCCGCAAAGCCTGGCGTGACAGCTGCTCAGGAGACCACTGCCCTCTGCCCTCCGGCCTGAAAAATGGGGCAGAACCCGGGCATTCCAGGGCTCCTTGGACCCCTCAACCGGAGTGAGGCGCGGGCAGTCTGAGGCATCTAGTCCTCGAGCATCACTGTGACTGGCAGTTTGACTGGAAACATCAAAACAAAACTGCCCAGAGGAGGTGGGCCCTGCCCACAGGGCAGCGGCCAGAGGCTGCACCCTAGCTGCTCCTGGCAGTCGCCCCCCCTGCACACCACCCGCCTGCCTGAGGAAAGAATTGACAGGAAGTGGGTGCCCACTGTTGCTGCCTGGCGCTGTGCCCTGGGCGTTCCCGTGTCCCGAGGTGGGCTGACCTCGCCGGGCTGGCTGGATTCCTGGTGAGGTCCCTCTTCCAGGCCCTCCTGGATCTGGCTTCCCTTCGCTCTGACCTGGCTCCCCACAGGCGGCGACAGGGCATCATGAACTATGGCCTGACACATGGCGCGGGGGGCTCTCCCTGGAGGCATCTCTGCACACAGATGCCGAGCAAGCTGGAGGCCCACACGCACATCGGCACCAGGGGTTCTCTCTCAAGATGATGCAAATTCAAACCCTGAAACTTGCAATCCATGTGGGGACCATGGATCCATGTGGGAACCAGAGTATGAGATGGAAGCACAGGCCCCTCGCCCTGGAGAGACGTCAGGTAGGAGACCACTGGGGAGGAAGGAGCATCCTCAGGTGGCCGGGAACTTAGGGCTTCTTCTGTCCAGAGGTCACCAACCAGAGGCCCCCCACACGGGCACCAGGAGGTCAGGGGCCAGACTCGGGGTCCCACTTGGGTGCAGCCTCTGACACCTGCCCCCCACCCTTTCTCAGACGGGGACACCAAGGTGTACCAAGGGGGTGGCTTCCCTCATTGCTGGGTGACAGGGTTCCGAGTTTTCATTCCAACATGCCAACTGATCAAATCTTGACCAGCTCTCATTCCTGAATCATCTGGAGACATCGATTCATTGAAAGTGAAGCCAAGTGGTAACTATTTCTCTGCTATCAAAAGATATTCATTTATTCTGTGCCTGTATTTGATTTATAGAATCTACTTGTGTCTAGATATCTTTAGGTGGTGAAATTATGGATAATTTTTCACTTTCTCCTTTTATGTGTGGTTTGAACTTTTTAAAGCTCATTCATAACTTCTATCACATAAAATAGTGATTTTTCACCGTGACGTGTCCAGATTTCTAGCGGGCAGTACCCTTGTTTAACCACAAGGTGGAGGAGTTTACAACAGAATAAGCAACTCCAAGTGGTGAGGTGAAGGGGTGGATCCCGGTTCCTCCCCAGGTTCACCTGGGTGATCCATGGATGTTCTAAGGCCCTTGGAAACAACAGGTGTATTAATTATATTTTCAGATCCATCCGTTGCAGATGAAACTAAATTCTGATATATTTTCATATGCTTAACATTTGAATATATAATTATCGCACTTATAAAATTGATTCTTTTTTACTATATTAATTTTAGGTGTTCAACATAATGATTTGATATTTGCACACAGGCATACCTCATTATTTTACTGTGCTTCCCAGATACTGCGTTTTGTTTTGTTTTTTTAAACAAATGGAAGGTTTGTGGCAAACCTGTGTTGAGCAAGGCTGTCAGTGCCATTTCCCCAAAGCATCGCCTCTCTGTGTTTCTGTGTCCCGTTTCGGTAATTCTCTCAATGTTTCCAACATTTTCATTATTATTAAATTTGCCAGGGTGCTGTGTGATCAGTGACCTTTGATGTTATTGTACTGTAATTGTCCTGGGCTGCCGCGAGCCACACCCACAAAAGACAGGAGCTTCATCGATTAACGTGTGTGTGTTGTGACTGCTCCACTGGCCAGCCGTCACTGCTCTCTCTCCTTCTCCTTGGGCCTCCACCTTTTCAGAGACACAACAATATTGAAATTAGGCCAATTGATAGCTCTTCAGTGGCCTCTAGTGTTCAAGTGAAAGGAAGATCCACGTCTCTCTCACTTGAAATAAAACTTTAGAAATGGGGCTTTCCTAGTGGTCCAGTGGTTGAGAATCCTCCTGCCAATGCAGGAGACATGGGTTCAATCCCTGACCCGGGAAGATCCCACCTGCCTAACCCCGTGCACCTCAGCAGCTGACCCGAACCCTAGAGCCCGTGCTCGGCCACAAGAGAAGCCACTGCAATGAGAGGCCCACATACCAAATCGAAGAAGAACCCCCACTTGACGCAACTGGAGAAAGCCTGCACGCAGCAGCAAAGACCCAGTGCAGCCAAAAGTAAATACATCTTTTTTTAAAAATGCCAAAAATGATTAAGCTTACCAAAGAAAGTACATCGAAAGCCACGGCAGGCTGACAGCTAATGTTCTTGTGCCGAACAGCCTGCTAGTGGATACAAAGGAAAGGTCCTTGGAGAAAATGAAGAGTGCTCCAGTGAATACACACAGATGATAAGACGTGCCTCGGAGCAACTCAGCCCGAGAGTCACAGCTATCAAACCTGTGCTCCAGAGCCTGGCAGCCGCAGCCACTGAAGCCCACACACCCTGGAGCCTGTGCTCTGCAACAAGAGAACTCCCTGCAATGGGAGCCTGTGCATCACAACTAGAGAGTCACCCCCGCTCGCGAGGAAACTCTCGCAGCAATGAATACCCCAAAATAAAATGAATAAATAAATAATTTAAGTTTCTTTCAGAATAATACTGCTTACTGACAGTGACCCAAGAGTATCTCTGATGGAGACAATGAGATTAAATCTGTTTTCATCCTGCAGTTCATTCAAAGAGTAATTTCAACTTTCAAGTCTTATTATTTACGAAAATGGTGGCTATAGCCACCATTGATAGTGACTCCTCCAATGAGTCTGAGAAAAAAAAAATCAGACTCACTGAGGGCTCAGGTGATGGTTAGCGTTTTTAGCAATAAAATGTTTTTAATTAAGGTTTGTACATTTCTTAGACATGATGTTACACTTAATAGGCTATAGTATAGCATAAATGTAACTTTTATGCACTGGGAAATGAAACATTTCACGTGACTCACTTTATTGTGATATTTGCTGTACCTGTGGAGGTCTGGAAGAAAACCCACAGCACCTCCGGGGTCTGCCTGTATTGCAAAAGGATCACCATAAGAGGTTCAGTTCCCATCTGTTGCCACACATAGTGACAAATAAATGATTTTTGTGATGAGGATAAACTGGGTCCTTTTCTGAGAGGTGAATTGTTGGAGACGACCAAGATCTGCAGGCTTAGGACTTGGCCACAGCACCCTGCAGAGAAGGAAGTTTCCTGCAGAGGGAAGGCTGAATGCCCCAGCTGCCTCCTCTAGCCGCCACCCCCAGGACAGCATGCTTCCCTGAGAGGCTGAGTTGCTGTTTCAAAACATACATTTACATCAGAGTTTTGAATATTAATAAACAGTCTAAATGCTAGTTTACAAAAAGAAAAAGTGGAGAGAGTTTAACTCAAAATAATGGAAGCCACGGAGAAGGAAATGGCACCCCACTCCAGTACTCTTGTCTGGAAAATCCCATGGATGGAGGAGCCTGGTAGGCTGCAGTCCATGGAGTCGCTAAGAGTAGGACACAACTGAGCGAATTCACTTTCACTTTTCACTTTCATTCATTGGAGAAGGAAATGGCAACCCGCTCCAGTGTTCTTGCCTGGAGAATCCCAGGGACAGGGGAGCCTGGTGGGCTGCCATCTATGGGGTCGCACAGAGTCGGACACGACTGAAGCGACTTAGCAGCAGCAGCAGCAGTGGAAGGCAAGTGTTAAGAGACTGAGATACAACACCACCCCATTTAGGATGGTGATTCATCCTGAGTCTCGGGTGGGAGGGGTGGGGCTGGGTGAGACCCCACCCGGAGACATGCCCCCGGGGCTCGGAAGCTCCAGGGGCTTGGCCAGGATGGCCATCTCTCCACTTCCTTGCCCTCCGCCCACAATCCATCCTGGCAGGACATGTGGACAGAGAGTGGCAGGAATTTAATCAGCATGTTTTCTGCCAGAAGCATCCAGGCGCCTGCAGGCTGACCCAGGCTGCAGTGGGGAAGGACACAGCCCTGGCTGGAAACACTCATCCTCCCCTGTCCAAGGCAGATGTGAGCGGATTCTCTGCGTCACAGAATCGCCATCTCCTTAGACCTCCGTATTGTCAGAGGACCGAGGGGAAGGATTGAGCCATGACCCCATAGATGGCAGCCCACCAGGCTCCCCCGTCCCTGGCATTCTCCAGGCAAGAACACTGGAGTGGGTTGCCATTTCCTTCTCCAATGCATAAGAGTGAAAAGTGAAAGTGAAGTCTCTCAGTTGAGTCCAACTCTTAGCAACCCCATGGACTGCAGCCTACTGCTCCTCCATCTGTGGGATTTTCCAGGCAAGAGTACTGGAATGGGTTGCCATTGGTCCCACAGAGTCGGACACGACTGAAGTGACTTAGCAGCAGCTCTTTCCAATAGGCTGAGGACTAATAAGATATAAAGCTGCTTTTCTGTTGTTCTAACCAGCGCTGGCAGCACTCAGATTCAAAGTGAATTTACCAAATAGAGAAAGAGAAAAACCCTTTCGGGCTTCCCAGGTGGCTCGGTGGTAAAGAAACCAATGCAAGAGGCTCAGGAGATGCAGGTTTGATTCCTGGGTCAGGAAGATCCCCTGTAGGGAAAATGGCAACCCACTCCAGTGTTCTTACCTTGGAAATCCCATGGACAGAGAAGCCTTTTGGGGTCCATGGAGTTGCAAGGAGTTGATCACGACTTAGTGACTGAACAAGAATAATAAATCTTACCTTGATCCCCAACTGACAGTTAGTAGCATTTTCAGGAGTTCTGTTTTGTATGTTTTCATGTGAAAGCATATTTTCCATAGTTGTAATTGCAGCATACATACAATTTTAAAACAGATTTTCATTTACTATCGTAACCACTCTGAACTGCATAATTATCATTTTAATGACCTCATAATAGGCTTAGATGGTAAAGCGTCTGTCTACAATGTGGGAGACCCGGGTTCAATCCCTGGGTTGGGAAGATCCCTTGAAGAAGAAAATGGCGATCCACTCCAGGACCATTGCCTGGAAAATCCCATGGACAGAGGAGCCTGGTAGGCTACAGCCCGTGGGGTCACAAAGAGTCAGACACGCCTGAGCGCCTTCACCTTCGCTTTTGCTGAGCACATGCTCCCTCATGGACTTAACTAGTTTCCATGCTGTTGGTCACATGGGCTTGTTAAAAATGATACTGTAGATAATGTGTCGCCAGCATTTGTGCATGGCTGCTTTTTCTTTCATTTACCCTTAGGGTCGGGCTTCCCTGGCGGCTCATGCTAAAGAATCACCTGCAATGCAGGAGACCTGGGTTCGATCCCTGGGTTGGGAGGATCCTCTGAAGGAGGGCATGGCAACCACTCCAGTATTCTTGCCTGGAGGATCCCCATGGACAGAGGAGCCTGGTGGGCTACAGTCTATGGGGTCGCAAAGAGTCAGGCATGACTGAGCAACTAAGCACACCCTCAGGGTCAGTGCCCTGAACTACCTTTATCAGGTCAATGGCATGAATTGTGACTTTATCCCCAGAGCACCCTGCCGTTTCGGGGTGCATGTGCCAGCCCCACGGCCAAGGTCAACACCGACCATTTCCTTTTTCAGAGACTCCGGCTTTCCCGTGGGCTCTGCCTGGGGGACACGGACACCCAGCCATTCCTCCAGCTCCACTGTTCTCAGGTGTCTCTCTGCTGGGAGTGAGCCTTGTCTGGTAAGCCTGTCCTCTGGTGTCCCCAACCCAGGAGATCTGCACAGCTCCTTTCCTTGGTGGGAGTGTGCCTGCTGCTCCCCAGGGTCCCCCCAGGGCCCCTGCCCACTTCCCCTCCTCTTGGTGCCCGTCCACATCCTTCCACACCCCACATAACCCCTGTTCTGCCAGGTCCTCGCCCAGGATGCTTCTACCACGTGGGGGACTGGCTTTTTCCAGTATCACCGGGCTGTTAACTACAGAGGCCCTTCCACTTGGTCTCTGTGAGGGCTGAATCTCATCCTTCCAGACACTTTCTCTCACCTTGGAGCCTGGGTCCTTCTGCCACTTCTCTGTAAGTGTCAGCTGTCTCCTTTTTCTGACCCAGTTCCTACCCATCAGTGTCCCCCAACTAGGATGGATGGCTAGTGGGGCAGTGCAGTGGGGCCTCACCCCTCTCTCCAGGCTGTCGTATCAGTTCTAAAATTTACAGAAAGTGGTCACAACCCAAGTGCCCATCGACAGATGATGGAGAAACAAAATACTGTCTGCATGCGATGGAGTACTAAATGTGGAGTCCCGGAGGTATTAGCTCATCCTGGTGCTCACATGTCTCTGAGCTCGAAATTAACTAAGATGAATGTAAGATTTCAAGCAATATTTTGATATTATGCAAATAAGACAGCAAAGTTTGTTGAAAAACATTAGCATAAGTAACAGGTAAAGTTTATGGGTCTTTTTAATGAGAAAGGCAAGAAATAAAGCTGAGTGTTAATTCCTGCCGATTCATCAATTTGATGACAGGTGTCGGGATGCTATCAACAAGGAAGCGTGCGGCTCCTAGCAAGTCCGGCAGCGTGTCTGCATTTAAATCGGAGGGACGTTCCCCCTCCTCTCATGTCTCAAAACTTTGTTCAGGGGTTAGAAAGTCCTGGAACATGAATACATTAAATGGAAAACTTCCCCTTTCATCACACGAGAACTTTCCCTGATTATCCGCTGGTTTGCATCAACTACAAAGCAGGAAAGAGCTTCATAAAAGGCATTTTTAAGCTACTGACTTTATTTTGTTGTGTGTGGGGGAGGCTATTTTTGCAAGCAATGGTGAATATGGCTAATTTTAAATTGTTTCCCTAACTTAAAACTCCAGTTTTAACTGGAGTCTTTCCTCCAGTCTGAGATCAAACAAAACTGTTGTGAGCCTCTGGGTACATATTTTCGTGTGAACCTGTCTTTGTTGGAGAAGGAAATGGTAGCCCACTCCAGTACTCTTGCCTGGAAAATCCCACAGACAGAGGAGACTGGTAGGCTACAGTCTATGGAGTCACAAAGAGTTGGACACGACTGAGCGACTTCACTTTCACTTTCAAATCTTCATTTCTCTGAACAGAGACCCAAGCGTGCAGGTCACATGGTCACTGCCTATTTGGTTTTATGAGAAACTGCTGAACTGTTAGAGGCTTCCCTGGTGGCAGAGTGGTAAAGAATTCACCTGCTGATGCAGAAGATGTGGGTTCGATCCTGGGTTGGGAAGATCCCCTGGAGAAGGGAATGGCAACCCACTACAGTATTCTTGCCTGGAGAATCCCTTGGACAGAGGAACCTGGTGGGCTACAGTCCACGGGGTTGAAAAGAGTCAGACATGACTGAACTATTGGCTGGGGGGGCTGAACCATTTTATGTTCCCTCTAGCCAAGTGTGAGGAGAAGGCAGTGGCACCCCACTCCAGTACTCTTGCCTGGAAAGTCCCATGGATGGAGGAGCCTGGTAGGCTGCAGTCCATGGGGTCACTAAGAGTCAGACACGACTGAACGACTTCACTTTCACTTTCCACTTTCATGTACTGGAGAAGGAAATGGCAGCCCANTCTCATGATGTACTCTGCATATAAGTTAAATAAGCAGGGTGATAATATACAGCCTTGATATACTCCTTTCCCAATTTGGAACCAGTCTGTTGTTCCATGGCCAGTTCTAACTGTTGCTTCTTGACCACTAACCATGTGGCCAAGAGGTCCTAGCCTGGGTTATTACCCAAGAGAAATTGAAACTATGTCCACACAGAGACTTGTACGTGGGCAGATTCATAGTTGCTTTACTCTCACTAGGACTTCCCTTGTGACTCAGATAATAAAAGATCTGCCTGCAATACAGGAGACATGAGTTCAATCCCTGGGTTGGGAAGATCCCCTGAAGAAGGAAATGGCAACCCATTCCAGTATTCTTGCTTGTGAAATCCCATGGACAGAGGAGCCTGGAGGGCTACAGTCCATGGGGTCACAAAGAGTCAGGCATGACTGACCCTTTACTCTCACTAGTCCCACCCTGGAAACAGCCCAAACATCCATCAATAGATGAACAGATGTACAGTTGTGTTCTAGCCTGCAGGGCAGTGCCACCCAGAAATACAAAGGGACCAACCATGGACACACCCAGCAACACAGATAAGCCTCAACACATTACAGTGAGTGAAAAATTAACAGCTATGAGACTTCCCTGGTGGCCAGTGGATGGGGATCCACCTCTCAGTGCAGGGGACACGGGTTCAATCCCTGGTCTAGGGAGAGTCCACATGCCTCAGAGCGACTAATCCCATGGGCCACAACTACTAAAGCCTGGGTGCCCTTGAGGCCATGCTCTGCAACAAGAGAAGGCCACCCACACACCCAGAGAGGAGCCGCCTCTCGCCACAACTCAAAAAAGCCTTAGCAGCAAAAAAGCACCAGCACAGGCAACAGTAAA
Organism: Neotragus pygmaeus; assembly: GCA_006410875.1. Taxonomy (NCBI): domain Eukaryota; kingdom Metazoa; phylum Chordata; class Mammalia; order Artiodactyla; family Bovidae; genus Neotragus; species Neotragus pygmaeus. Next base: position 1,991,563 of record SJYV01025548.1, read on the forward strand.
TACCTCAATCATAGGAAAGAAAAGAAAATCGTGTGGAGGACTGCAGGTGAAGTCTGGGGCGGGGGGCGGGGGGTTGCTCAGCGGGGCCTTTGGGTGCTGGTGGAGTTCTCTTTCTTGGTCTCCACAGTGATGGCACGCAGCATCCCCGGGAGAATTATCCGTTCAGCTGCACACGCCTGTACGGATGCTGTGTCCCACAATAAGAAGCGACCTTCCGTGTTCAGAGAAGCAGCAGAAATCCAGGTGGCCCACGTGGAAATGCTGTTTCAACCCACTGATTCCATTTCACTAATCAAAGTACCTGTTGTCTTTGACAAGGAGAGATGCCTGTGCAATTTAAAATAGAACTAGTTCTTAGATAAATGTTATTGAGAACCATTTTGAAAATGCAGATAGGGTTTCTTAGATAAGCCAGGACGAGAGATACCAAGTTGTCAGAAGAGAAACAGTTTTCTAATAATTTGCTGTTGTTTTGTAGTCCCTTCAGTAGTATCCAACTCTCTGTGGCCCCATGGACTGTAGCCCACCAGGCTCCTCTGTCCATGGGACGCTCCAGGCAAGAATACTGGAGTGAGTGGCCAGGGGATTATCCCAACCCAGAGATCAAACCCTCATCTCCTGCATCGGCAGGCGGATTCTTTACTGCTGAGCCACTTGGGAAGCCCTTTTAATAGTTTATCTCTCCCCAGTTTAGAAGGCTTCCAAGCGGCCTTGAGCTAGAAAAGGTCTATGTGCATGCATGCTCAGTCACTCAGTCATCTCTGAATCTTTGTGACCCCATGGATTGTAGGCCACCAGACTGCTCTGTCCATGGGATTTCCCAGGCAAGAATGCTGGAGTGGGTTGCCCTGCCCTCCTCTAGGGGATCTTCCTGACCCAGGGATTGAACCCAGGTCTCCCACACTGCAGGTCTTCTGAGCCACTAGGGATATCCAGAAAATGTCTACTCTTTCCAAAAAATGGAACGAGGACACGAACTGCAGAATCTCCTTTATTTGAATTAACATCCGGCTCACTTAGAGTCTTAAGTGGGAAGTGGTTTTCTCAGGCTTCCTCTGAACATATTAATTACCAAGCAAAATTTGGTTTCCATAAGAACCTTGAGGGGAGCTGCTTGGAGGCTACTGTTTCCCAAGGTTCAGGTCTGGGGCTGTTTTGGCCTCATCCTCCCTTCGAGCTGTTCTGTGCAGCCTTCTCATTACATTGATGACAAAAGGCTGGATGATCAAAATTGAAAGTAACAGGCAGATTCCCTCTCCTATCTCCATCTTGGGTTAAAACCTCTACATTTTCACAGGCTTGGTGTTTTGTTTTGTTTTTTTTTCTCTTTTTTTCCCCTTTCATTTTAACACATTCATTATGCTTTGCCCAGAAAATTATTTCGGTCTCAGACAACTCTTATTTATTCACTCCCACAGATGAAAGCAGAAGCCTGGATAATGCAAAATGATACAAATGCAGAAATTCTTTATATTTGACTTTCAAATGTGAGCTTGTACTTACATTTGATTATGCGTGTATTTAATATTCTGGGGATTCAATTCAGACGAAATAACCAAGTCACAGGACGAGCATCTAACCGGCAAAGTGCGAGCTGCTTCGTTGGGTCCCGACCACGTTCCCGAGCACATCGACAGCCCGGAGGATGAGGGTGGGCAGGACTCCAGACAGACGGACCCTCCCAGCCCAACCTCTTCTGGCTTCCCTGGCATCCTGGATGCTCTGAGCCCCCAAAACCTGCTGTTCACCTGAGAGCAGGTACTGCACGTGCTCTGAGCTCCGAGGCAGGAGTTTCGCCACCGAGCTGATTGCTTTACACACATCCAAAGAACACACATCTGTCTTTCCTTCCTGTCCACACTGAGGTTCGGTTGTTTGCACCAGTCCCCCACACTCAGGAGAGCAGATTCTACCTCCTGGGGGTGGGGGTGGGCATCACGGGGCCTTCCTGGAGTAGTCTGTCCTCCGTATTACTGTGTTTATAACCAGCCTGTCCCGCCCCGCAGAGTAAAACCAACACCTGTGCAAACAGGGTGTGAGGAGTTGCTCTGGGCCAGCCCCTCCGTCCCGCCCCCCTACCCTTGCCATCCACACTGAGACCCTTGCCCTGATGGTACACCAGCATCCCCTGAGTGGCACCAAGGTCCTTCCCAGCTTTCCTCTCCCCCTCACACCTCCTGTTCTAGAAACTGCAAAGGTTTATGTGTGGCAAAGGTTTCTGCTGGGATTTTATCACCGGGAAAGAACTGGAGGATGCTGGCAGGAAGCTGACATCATTGGCTATATATCAGAGAGGGGTCAAGTCTTAGAAATGGAAATTACTAGAGAAGGGAAAAGGAAAGACAAGAAGCAAAAAGAAGGGACAAAGAGACACACAGGGAGGAATACAGTTTGAAGGCTAGGCCCCAGAATCTCGGGAGGCACTGGGGCTGGCAGGGAGGGCTTGACGTCTGGGACCACTGATCTGGGCACCTCTCGTGACCTTTCCATGTGGCTCAGACTTCTCCCAGCCGGATGGCCATGTTCTGAATGGGCTTATCCTAAGAGAGAGCCCTGGAGGGTGAGTGCTCCAAATGACCCAGATGGAGGCTACATGCCTCTGACCATCTGGTCCCAGGAGACCCCACTGGACCCTTCCTCTGTTCTCTGTTGGCTGAATCTGCCCCAAGCCCATCCAGATTCAGTGGGTGGGGACGCAGACCACACCTCACCTCGTATGATCATCTCAACTTTCTTAGTTTCCAGCTGAGGTGTGAAATGTCCCTTGTCAGGACAGCCGATTTTCTCTGATGTAGGAGCATGAGGGTTCAGGTTCCTGTGATGCATGGAGCACTTGGTGGTTAATAATCTGCGGCTCTTTATGATGATCTGTGGTCTCTATAACAGTCAATGGGCTGGAACCACAGATGTATTTACTGCCTTCATTTAATTGCTAACATTAGGCTTATTTTCAAGTACTTTCTCTCCATTTGGGTGTCAGTAAGTTTCCCATTTCTCGACAGCTGGACGCCCAGATAACATACAGCTCTCCTTCTATTAATCTGTGAATTGATCATTAGCGTTGTGAAATCCATTCTTTGCCAAGTGTTGTCCTTTCACAACTGCATGGTCTTCAGTTTAGCTAAACCAAACCCTATTTCTTTACCACGACTAAGGGTCTTTGTCATTTTAACGGTTCTTCCTAGAGCTGGCACAGAGTGTCAGACTCTCCCCCAGAGAACAAGTAGATGCCGGCAACGCTCTCAGTTACCTGGGGTGGTTGTTGTTCAGAAACTGAGTCGTGTCTTTTGCATGCTGGACTGCAGCACGCCAGGCTTCCCTGTCCTTCACTATGTCCCGGAGTTTGCTCAAATCCATGTCCGTTGAGTTGCCATCGCTAACCATCCCATCCTCTGTTGCCCCCTTCTCCTGCCCTCAATCTTTCCCCACATCAGGGTCTTTTCCAATAAGTCAGCTCATTGGAAGGGTTACCTCGGGAGACGTTGGTAAATTTATTCCCAAGAAGACCCATAGGCCTGAATATCCCTCAGATATTCTCCACCGAAGTCTTTCCGTTGGCTGCTCTCCCCTGAGTAGAATTGAATGCTGAGTGTCACTAGTCCATCTCACTCCACAAAAGCTTTAATCTTGGTTTTATTCACCTACATCATCCCTCATTGATACAAGCTAAGTACATCAAATGGTTTTAAAAACCAATACAATCTGGATTGTGAGATAGGAAAACAGGAAGTCGTGAGTGGGGGAAGGGAGGGGGAGGATGGAAAGAGGAAAGGAGACTTCCCACTCCGGGCGGCAGATACAGAGCAACCAGGAGAAGAGGCAAGGTCAAGCAGTCACAGTCAGGGAGACTGGGACACCCCAGCCCAGGGCACCTTCTGTCCCCCTCCGGCCCTGTCCGCCCCCAGGAAGGGCTTGAGGAAGTGCACAGGTGTGAGTTGCCCAAGCTAATGGCTGGGAGGTCCTGGCTTGGGCCGAAACCTCTTGGGAGGGTGGCCTGTGATCTGTGTGCACGCTACATGAGGCACCCCTTGCACCAATCCCGGTGGATGACAGACAGGTGTCTGGGTGATGCTGATATTCTTTGCGCTTCCCTGGTGGCTCAGTGGTAAAAAAATCTGCCTGCCAATGCAGGAGACGCAGGTTTGATCCCTGGGTTGGTAAGATCCCCTGGAGAAGGAAATGGCAACCCACTCCAGTATTCTTGCCTGAGATAAGCTGCCATCCAACCATCTCATCCTTTAGGTCCTTGTTATTTATCTATTTAATAAGTGTGAAACTCCTAGAATTTAAATAAAAATTCTGTGTGACTTTTTTCTGGAAGGATGTCCTTCAATCAAAATTCTCAAGGCGTTCAGGCCCAGAAAGGAGTGTCTAGGCCTGGGAGGGGGTCACTGCTCTCTGATTCGTGTGCCACAAACTATTGCAGGCAGGTAACTGCCAGCTCACCGCCTGTCCCAGCATTAGCGAAAGTCAGGGCCCACCAAGGCTGAGCCACACAGGTAAAGCGCTAGAACAGACCAGGCAGATGACAACAGTCAGCTGTTGATAAATCATAGTCATAAGAAATTATTCTTAATTTTGTAACACAGGATAATGATATTGTGATCATGTTTTTTTTTTTTTTTTTTTTTTTAAGTCTTTAGTTAGCCTGGGGGATAGGGGAGTGGAGAGCAGATTAAAGAAGAAAGAAAATGTCGACAATCTTTCAGGCTGGAGCTGAGCATTCCTGGGTTCAGGATACACTTTTTTCTACTTTTGATTTTTTAAATGTGGTAATAAAAAAAGTTTAAAAAATAAAAATAAATCCAAGCTACTCTTCATAACAAGATGCAAATCACTCAGCCAGGCGGAAGTGTAACTTTTCCCAGAGAGGGCAAGCTCAATCACCACCCTGCACCTTGCCCGTCTGTCTGTCCGACAGGTGCCACGCTTTCGGAAGGAAAACATAAGAGAGGTGGGTCCCGCTCTTAACGAGCTGGCGCCCCTCCTACTCCCCCGCAGCGAGCCTGGCCTCGGTTTTGCTCTCCCTGAAATGGGCTGACGTCCCTCTTGGAAGAGGCGCGGGCAGTGAAGGGGGGTGGGTTGGGAGCGCCTCCAGGGTTGCCCAGGAGAAGCGGAGGCCGGCATTTTCCAAAGCTGGCTGGGGACGCGGGGGTGGATGCAGAGACTTTGATTGGGAAGGAAGAAAACACACACACACACACACACACACACACACACACACACACACAGTCATCTGCCTCCATCCTCTTCCTCTCACTCCGCCCCCCGAGGGGCGGTACCCTGGTCCCTGGGGGAGGTTTAGGCCGAGGACCCGGGAGCGCGGCGGGCCGGGGAGAAGTCTCGCAGCCCCAGCCGCGAGGCCGGTGGTGCGGCGGCCCCTCCCCTGCAATCCCTTCCCCTCCTCCCCGCCTCCTCCGCCCCATCCTCCTCCGGGTCCCCGGCAGCCGAGGCTCTGGGAGCAGCCGGCGGCGCTGTGGCCGCGCAGCCTTTGTCTCGGGGCAGCCGGGCGGAGGGCCCAGCGCAGGCTGCATATAAAAGTGACTGGGGGGACTTCCCTGGTGGTCCAGTGGCTGAGGTGTGGCTTCCCCGATGCAGGTGGCCGAGTCTGATCCCTGACCAGGAAACTAAATCCTGCATGCTGCAACTAAGACCCAGCACAGACAGGAAAGAATCCACCTGCAATGTACAAGACCCGAATTTGATCCCTGGATTGGGAAGATCCCCTGGAGACAGGAATGGCTACCCACTCCAGTATTCTTGCCTGGAGAATTCCATGGACAGAAGAGCCTGGCGTCCTACAGTTCAGGGAGTCAAGAAGAGTCGGACACGACTGACTGACTAACACCTTNGGGCACTCCCTGCGGGGAATGCGGGCCAGCTGGGTAGTCCGGGGCTCGGGCTGTGCGCGCCCGGCCACGCGGTGCCGGGGCGCGGTGGGCGCGGAGGGGCTGCCGCCGAGGGGGCGCCGAGAGGGGCGCGGGAGCGCGCGGAGGAGTCGCAGGGGTCGTGTGGGAGGTGCCGAGCCGCCGCGCTCGGGGACACTGTGCGCTGTCGCGGGGCGCCGCAGCCTTGCGCCTGCGGACGTGCGGCTCGGGTGCGAGTCCTGCCGGCCGTGTTTCTCCGGGCAGAGGCCACACGGGGACGCAGGAGGCAGAGGACAGGCGGTGATGAAGCAACGGGAGAGGACCGGGCCGGCGTCACCAGCACCATCACCATCACCACCATCACCATCACTGACCTGCGCCCATCCCGGCTTCCCCCACCTCCTCTCCCCGGTGTAAAGACAACTTTATCAGATTATTTCCTTTTCACGGGTAATACTTTGAAAAAGCGTCAGAGCTCCTCAAATCAGAGATCAGAGGGGCGTGCAGTCATCTGTTCGGGGCCGGTTAACTAAGGTAGCAATCAGGCTTCGATGCTCTCGGTTTTTCTAATTCTGGTGCTGGAGAGGTCTTAAAAACTCCCCCTCACTTGGTAATGATGATGATGATGATGTTGATGATGATGATCAAATATAAAGTAATATCCTCACTAAATTAGATAATCGGGAGTTTAATTTTTTTCTCTCTCTCTCTTAATTTTTGGGCGTGAAAATACCAGCAGTAAGTGGAGACATGAGGAAAATGAAGCTCTTCCCAAAATAATAACCAGGAATAGGGGTAAAAGAGGTCCTTTGTAGAAAAGTCACCCAAGTGGGCTGAAGGCAGTGAGTCCCATCAGGTGTGGAAAGTGCTTTTGGCGGTTGGTGGATCTGGATCTCATTACTCGATGTATGTAGTTTATCACGCTGCCCCAAGAATGTTTTCGTTGCTGTTTCAAACTGGCCTTTCCTTGGTCCAAGGAACCACAGATCCGACCGGAGCATGCACGGGCTCTGGAGCCATTGGGGCTGTTAGGGAGCCCAAGATGAGCGCTACAAAACTGGCTGCTTGTGAAAAGTGACTTTCAGAAAATAGGCAGCTAAGTCCCCTCTGTTTTTGCCTATTGGTTAGAAATGAGCCTTGGACGTCTGGGTTTTGTGTTCTCGTCCAACTAAACTAGACAATCCTACATCTCTTGATATGCTGGGAAATTTTCTTGCCCACAAGTCAGGGTAGCAGGACTCCTTTTTAAAGATGATGTTTCTTAATTATCCATCTGTGGCTGCACCGGATCTTCACTGCCACGCGGGCTGTTCTCGGGCTGTTCTCTGGTTGCAGTGCTTGAGCGTCTCATCGTGGTGGCATCTCTTGTAGAGCACAGGCTCTCGAGTGTGGGCTCCGGTAGTTGTGGCGCACAGGCTCAGTTGCTCCGCAGCAGGTGGGATCTTCTCAGACCAGGGATCAAACCCATGCCTCCTGCATTGGCAGGTGAATTCTTTTCCACCAAGTCACCAGGGAAGCCCTCACTTCTTTCTTTTTACTGAAGTATGATTTATACACTTAGCTCACTGCACAGCTCAAACTTTACCTATGTTGACCCCCACATAACCTCCTCCTAGAGCAAGAGATAGAAAATCTCTGTGGTCCATGAGTGTCCCTCTGTGTCCTTTTCCAGGTATAACTGCTTCCTTGGCTGTTCCCAACATAGAAAAATAACTTCTTTTAAAATAATTTCTTTTCAGTGTTGTTCAGTTACTCAGTCGTGTCCAACTCTTTGTGACCCCATGGATTGCAGCACGCCAGGCTTTCCTGTCCTTCACCATCTCCCGGAGCTTGCTGAAACTCATGTCCCTTGAGTCAGTGATGCCTTCCAAACATCTCATCCTCTGTTGTCCCCTTCTCCTCCTGCTCTCAATCTTTCCCAGCATCAGGGTCTTTTCCAATGAGTCGGCTCTTCACATCAGGTGGCCAAAGTATTGAAGCTTCAGCTTCAGCATCAGTCCTTCCAGTGAATATTCAGGACTGATTTCCTTTTGGATTGATTTCTTTCCAGTATCTCACATTAAATCTGGTTGGCCTGTTCCTTTAGCAAATAGGACTGGGGACTTCCTTGGTGGCTTAGTAGTAAAGAATCTGCCTGCCAGTACAAGAGACATTGGTTCAATCCCTGGTCTGGGAAGATTCCACATGCTTAGGAGCAGCTAAGCCCAGGAGCCACAGAACCCGTGCTCCCCAGAGCCTGTGGTCCGTAGAGCCCATGCACCCTAGAGCCCGTGCTCTGCAACAAGAGAAGCCCGCACACCACAGCTAGAGAGCAGCTCCCACTCGCCACAACTAGAGAAAGCCTGTGCAGCAACAAAGACCCAGCACAGCCAAAAATCTAAATTAACAAATAATTTTTTTTTAGAAATTTATGACTGAGTCCCAGCCCTGGGCCCAGCACTACATGGACAGGAGCTCCCCATGGACAGGCATATAAACCAGATAATTAGACAAGCGGGGGTGACACTGTATGCAGATACAGAACGTCCCAGGTCATATCCTAGTTGTTTTTTTCTGAGGGGAAAGGGAAGGCTTCTTGGAGGATGTGAATCTTCAAGTTGAGAACTGAAACATGAGCACAAGGCCATCGGTAAAGCGTAGTCAGAGGAAAAGGAAAGTCTGTTCCAAGTGGTAGGAAGGTCATGCATCATGGTTCAGAAAGAAGAGAGCATGGAGTGTTTGAGAAACAAAAACACATTGAGGCTGATTGGAGCACAGTCTTGGGGAGGAGTGTGTAGACAGCCAGAGGGTCAGCGAGGCCACCAGGAGACAGGCCGGGACAGGGGTGGTGGTGTTCTGGCAGAGAAGAGGCCTGGACACACATGGAGGATGAGATCTGATTGTCTGCTGGCTGCTGTGTGATGGGGAGATTACAGAAGGGGTGGGGGCCAGGTGACTGCGTGGCATCCCAGCAAGACACCAAGGTGGCCTAGCCAGGCAGTGGCAATGGGAATCAAGGATTGAAAGAGACTTAGGGAACTTCTCTGATGGTTCAGTGGTTAAGAATCCACCTCGCAATGCAAAGACCAAGGGTTTAATCCCACCTGCAGCAGAGCGACTAAACCCAGGAGCCCCAACTACTGAACCCACGCACTGCAGATGGAGAGTCCGTACGCTGCCACTAAGACCCACATACGATAACATAAATACATATTTAACAAAGAAAGGAACTTAGCAGGTAAAATCAACACGTGTTCGACCTGTGAAGATTCAAGGATGCCCCTTTGGTTTCTTAGATCTCACAAAACTGGTAGACGATGGAGCCATTGGAGATATTGGTTGGGGGAGAATCTAGTTTATATAATATCCTTTTGTGATGTATAACTCTCTGAATACACCTGATCTCAGTTGCCAGTTAGCTTGTGGGATATGTAGGTAGACATATCTCCCAGGAAGTTGTAACAGATGTTTATGGAGCACGTGCTATGTGCTAGGCATTCTGGGGTCACCCGGAAGCAGCTGTGCATGAGCCACAATGCAAGGATGAACCATGACCTTGTGAGGCTCACAAGTATCAGAGCAGAATTGCAGTCTGGGGGCTTCTGGGTGTGGGTGGTGATGCAGGCTTCAGAGAAAATGGATTTGTTTGGTAATCTAGTGAAAGAGTAGAAGCCAAGGGTAAAGTCTCAAGGGACATCAGGAGACTAAAAAGGGGAGATGGCTGAGAAAGCAAGAAAAGTGTGGTGTCCCGAGGTCCAGGGAGAGGTCCCCAGTGCCACCTGCAGCTAAGTTATGTCAGGTGAGGTCTAGAGGGACTTCCCTGGTGATCCAGCGGCTAAAGCTCTGAGCTCCCAATGCAGGGGTCCGGGTACCACCCGTGGTCAGTGAACTAGATCCCACATGCCGCAACTAAGACCCAGTGCTGCCAAATAAAGTAAGTAAATAGTAGGAGAAAAAAGATGAGGATCAGCAGCAGCAGCTGACACCAGAAATTTAGAGACGCAAGTTGTTTTTAAAATTTATAATTTATAATTGCTCTAGAGTGCTGTGTGTCTCTGCTATACAGCAAAGTGAGTCAGCTGTACGAATGCATATATCCACTCCCTCTTGAGCCTCTCGCCCCCACCTCCATCCACCCTCGGGGTCATCACAGAGCACCGCTGAGCTCCCTGCGCTCTTCAGCAGCTTCCCACTAGCTAGCTGCGTTACACATGGGAGTGTGTGTATGTCCGTGCTGCGCTCTCACTGGACCCCTCCATGTCCACAAGTCTGTTTTCCGACATCTGTTTCTCTGTTCCTTCCCTGCAAACAGGTTCATCAGTAGCATTTTTCTAGATTTCATTTATATATATTAGTATACGATGTTTGTTTTTCTCTTTCTTACTGAAGTACACTTTGTATGACAGACTCTGGGTTCATCCACATCCCTGCAAATGACTCCGTTTCATTCCTTTTTATGGCTGTATATTTCCATTGTATGTATATATTACATCTTCTTTATCCATTCATCTGTCTATGGGCATCTAGGTTGCTTCCATGTCCTGGCTGTTTTAAGAAATGCTGCTGTGAACATTTGGGGTGCATGTGTCTTTTTGAATTATGATTTTCTCAGGGTGTATGTCCAGGAGTGGGATTGCTGGGTCATGTTGTTTTGTTTCTTAAGGAACCTCATGTTCTTCTTAGTGGCTGTGTTAATCAGCATTCCCTCAGGACCATCTGAATCTGAAACTGAACCTCTGAATGCTAACCAGACTTCCAGGTGATTCACATGCCCCCCACCACCACTCGAGTTTGACAACCACTGCTCTACTGTATTAACTAAAAAGAAAGTCAGTCATAGGTGCCTGGGAGACTTGGTGAGAGTAATTTCATTGGTGTTACAGCCTGGTTAGGCAAATTTTAAAAAATTTTAACAAGTGTTCAGAGTTTTTTATTGGGAAATTTCCAATGTTTTATTTTCTTTTGCATGTTTGAGTTTTTTTCCCTTCTATATAGTAGTTGATCACAGATTGATGTTTTGTTTCACCCTGTTCCGTATGATTTGGGGAGTTTTGTTTTTATCTACTTTGAAACACTTTCATATATATGAATGTCCACCTACATCACTGATAATTGATTCGCTGCCCTTGGGTCTGAAATGGAGGGATGAAAACAGCGAAGCAGAGTGAAGATGGGTGAATCTCAGCTCTGAATGGCAGCCTGAGAAAGCACCTAGACACCTAAAGTTGTTTCTTCCAGAAAGTTCCAAGACACTGTCTGGGGTATATTTCTAATTATTTGCACTTGTCTTCATGTGAAGTAATTGGATATGCATCCTTTTCATCTAAAGTGGGCCAACAGCATAACCTTAATTGTTGTACTTCTGGTGTGCTAATGAGGAGGAGGGCTGCTAGGAACTAGGTCTTCCCCTGACTTTTGCTGTCAGATCCCCAAATATTTCATTTCACTTGATGGGAAGAAATGGAGCATATTATTCTGGTTTGCTGTCATTAGGGGAAATCTGTGGTTGATGTTCAAGTGGGAAGAGACTAAGGCAGACCTCCAGGCACAGGTCCAGGATGCTGTGGACTCAGACCCAGACCCACCCCCATCCCAAGTAAAGCGAATGCCGCAGTGAAGCAACTCACACACATTTTTTGGTCTTCCAGTGCATATAAAAGTGACTGGGGGGACTTCCCTGGTGGTCCAGTGGCTGAGATGTGGCTTCCCCGATGCAGGTGGCCGAGTCTGATCCCTGACCAGGAAACTAAATCCTGCATGCTGCAACTAAGACCCAGCACAGGTATGGGGAGGGAGGTGTGAGGGGGGTTCAGGATGGGGAACGTGTACACCCGTGGCAGATTCATGTTGATGTATGGCAAAACCAATACAATATTGTAAAGTGATTAGCCCCCAATTACAATAAATTTATATTAAAAAAAGACTTAAAGGTTATTGGTACGTTGACACTGCACTGCAGTCTGTTCAGTGTGCACGATTGTGCCTAAGAAGATAGTGTGTATGCCTTGATTATAAACCCTTTATTGCTGAAAACTGCTAGCCATCACCAGAGCCTTCATCGAGTCACGATCTTTCTGCTGGCAGAGGGTCTTGCCTTGACGTGACGGCTGCTGCCTGGCCAGGGTGGTAGTTGCTCTCAGTGTAATAACAGAAATAAAATCTAAGTAAACAATCAGCCTCCTTAACCAGAAGCTGAACAAAGTATTAGTTTGTGCATGTTCTCATTTTTCCCATCTGCTGGGTCAGAGGAACCAAATGGACAAAACAGAACATGTTTCACACTTTTCCTGCTAATGACTGTTGACATTCAGTGCCCATGACTTTGGGCCACAGGCAACAAATGAACTGACCACAGCTCAAGGCACGGGGGCGCTGTGTTCTATACCTCCACAGGTTCCATTAGCAAAGACTCGTTGCCTTGTGGAAAGTTTTCTAGAACATTCTACCTTATGTGGTTGTCCAGGGATATCGGGGTAGAAAAGAGTTTGAACAGGAGAGAGGGACCTGGGTTTTGGTTCTGACTCCACCTCTGTCCATGCCTGGTGGCTCAGACAGGAAAGAATCCACCTGCAATGTAGAAGACCCGAATTTGATCCCTGGATTGGGAAGATCCCCTGGAGACAGGAATGGCTACCCACTCCAGTATTCTTGCCTGGAGAATTCCATGGACAGAAGAGCCTGGCGTCCTACAGTTCAGGGAGTCAAGAAGAGTCGGACACGACTGACTGACTAACACCTTCACATTTTTGCCACCTCCATCTAGATGTCTGACATTTGCAGGTCACTTACCCCCACCCAGCCCNCTCTAGATCCCAGGCGTCCAAGAAGAGGCCAGCTCTTGAAATGAGAAAAGCTGGACTGAGGTTGTGGCTCCCAGTTGAGGGAGGGGCAAGGAGCGGGGTGGCACCTTCCAGCACCAGCCTGGGCACCCACCCTCTGTATCCTTGGCTCAAGGTCCCCTGCCTATGGCCTTCACTCAAGCCCATGTCGAGGGGCAACATGGAGGTGTCTACCTAGAGTGTACTTTTTTCTTAAATACATTTGCAGAAGAAATGTTGCTCAGTCGCTAAGTCGTGTCCAACTCTTTGTGATCCCATGGAGTGCAGCACGCCAGGCTCCTCTGTTCTTCACTGTCTCCCAGAGTCTGCTCAAATTAATGTCCATTGAGTCAGTGATGCCATTTAACCATCTGAACCTCTGCTGCCCCCTTCTCCTTTTGCCTTCCGTCTTCCCCAGCATCAGGGTCTTATTAACTAGAGACATATTAATACATCTTTTGTTACCCAAACATTATTGACCAGAGTGTTTCAATGTTCACTTCCATAATAAATCACCAGCTGCAGGCGTTAGTTTCTGCAAAAATCCCTCAGTAAAAAAATGTGTTAAAAAATACTCAACTGAATAATGGAGTAGAATGCAAAACTTGCATAAATATTTAACATGAGATAGAAGGCTTAAGGGCTTCCCAGGTGGCTCAGTGGGTAAAGAATCCACCTGCAATGCAGGAGACTCAGGAGACATGGGTTCATTTCCTGGTTTGAGAAGATCCCCTGGAGGAGAGCATGGCAACCCACTCCAGTATTCTTGCCTGAAGAATCCCATGGACAGAGTAACCTGGCAGGCGACAGTCCATGGGGTCAACAAAGAATTGAACACGACTGAAGTGTTTGAGCATGCACGCACACAGAATGCTTATAAGAAATGTCAAGCAGTCGAGGCTAATTTGGGGGTCTCTCCCTAGATCCTTATTCATATTCTTCTACTCTTTAGCACACTTTGGTGGAAATCATTGAAAATGCTAACCACTACCATTTATGGAGTGCTGTGAGTGGTTCTGAGCATTTGAATGTGATTCTCTGGAGGTTTTATACTTATCCCCATTTTTCAGATGAGGAATCTGAGATACAAAGAGAAGTTTAATAATTTGTCCAGAGTTCACACAGCTTTTAAGTGGCAGAGCTAAAACTTAACCCCACTAACTTCTCCCTTCCCTTACTCTTCATGCTGCCAACACCCCCTTTCAGAGAAAGCAGCCACACCCCAAAGGATGAGCTGTCCACATCACGGTCTTGACAGGTGGACCTAATGAAGGGCGGGGAACCTTGCTCTGGACAGTCTGCACAACTGACCTCAAGACAAGTGTGGTGAACACATCTCTAAAGAATTTTCCTGGACCTTCAAAGCAGCCAGACACAGAGCAGAATCTCCTGATGAAGCTACACTTTCTAGAAGTAGCAGATGCTTCTCTGCATACCCCCTGCTTCTGGATGAAGCCAGCTCTGGTCTCCCATCACTGATGGGCCAGCTCTCCTCCCTGGACCACTGAGCCAAGAAGGTCTGAAGGACTATACATTCTGTCATATGTCTGCGAAGTGGATTGAAAGTGTGCTCAGAGAAAGATGAGTAAAAGGCTATGTATGAATGTCTGTGGAGAAGCCATCGGGTCTGTCTTGGGTGATGGAGGAAGGTTTCCTCGAGAAAGTGGGCAAGGAGGGGCGTTCTGAGTGGAGGCAAGGCATGCGTGAAGGCCTAGACCCAACTGCACAGCACGTGTCTGGAATCCAGAAGTGATGCATTTTAGCAGCAGCAGCAGATCACATGGGAGAGCAAATGAAGAGAAGGCAGTGGATGTGAAGTGGAGCCATTGTATTGCTGGCTTTGAAGGCAAAGGGGGTTGAGTTTTAGGATGAAGCCAGAGATGAGCTGCCAACAGTTATGAAGGAACAGAAAGGAAGGCTAGAGATTGATGTCTCTACCCACAATCTGCAGAACAGAGGAGCCTGGAAAGAGGGAGAGGCCGTCAGCTTGGAGACTAATTTGGGAACTGTTTAAATAACGCAGGCAAGAGATAATGAGTGGGCAAACAGGACCAAGGCACAGAATATGGAAATAGCATACTCTTAACTCAGGGCTTATTAAGGAGGTAGCATTTCCACATGTTGTACTGATATTGGAAGTGGAGGGGAAAGAAGGACATGATCCCTGAAAGAGAAGAAAGATGGGTCATAAAAAAAATTATATATATATATATGGACTCCTGCTTCTAGGAAGATGATATACAAGTAATTGTTCTTATTCTTCCTACTAGGTAGAGCTAAACATCTCCGAACATTTTGTGTAAAATAAGCATAAGAAGACTGAAAGTGGCAAGAAGGAAGTAGACCCACCAGGGACCTTAGGACATGGAGGATAACACTGCCATGAGTTCCCTGGGTGTTATTTCATCTCTGGCATCCCAGAGTCTCATAACATGATACCCAACACATCTAGGCTTCAACCTCAAATCACTCGTCATACAGAGAATCAGGAAAATCTCAATCTGAATGAAAAACCTCAAGCAATAGATGCTGACACCAACATAATACATGTGTTAGAATTACCCACCAAGGATTTTAAATGAGTCATCATAAAAGTGTCCTGGGCAGTTATGGTACACTTTGCTCAAATGAAAAACTAAAACAATCTCAGTGAAGAAATAGAAAATATGAAACCGAATGAAATGGAAATTTTAGAACTGAAAAGCACAATAAATAAAAGAAAAATCTCAGTGGATAAAGTTAGCAGCAGAGTGGGCGAGACAAGGAGGAAAATTAGTGAACTGTAAGATAACCAAAAATTACCTAAAGCAAATAAGAAAAGAATAGACAAAAGGAAAGAAAGAAAGAAGGAATGAAGAAAGACTTAGAGGCCCATGGGACTGTTAGAAAAGACCTAACATTCATGTCACTGGAGCTCTAGAAGGAGAAGAGAAAAAGGTCAGGACAGAAAAAGTTCTCAAGGAAACAATGGCCACTATTACTCAAACTAGAAATCAATAATAGAAAGATAACAGGAAGGTCTAAACACTTCAAAACTAAATAACACACTTCTAAGTAATTCACAAGTCAAAGAGTAAGTCTCAAGGGAAATGTAAAGACACACTTAATCAGAATGAAAATAAAACATATCAAAATTTGTGGGATGCAGCTAATTCAATGCTGAGAGGGAAATTTATATCATTAAATACTTAGAAAAGAGGCAAAGTCTCAAACCAATAATCTAAGCCTCCATCTCAAGAAACTTAAAAAACAGCAAAATAAACCCAAAGCAAATAGAAGGAAGAAAATGATATTCAATCAGGAATCTATGAACTTAAGGGGATTAAGAGGTATAAAATAAAAGCTATTATCTATAAAATAAAACTATTCTGTATAAAATAAAAAACTGTAATAACATTTTAAAAGCCACAGGGATATGTTGTAAAACCCAGGAAATATGGGCAATACTTTATAATAACTATAAATGGAGAATAACCTTTAAAATTTTTGAATCAACTATGTTGTACATCTGAAACTTATATAATATTATACATCAACTATACTTCAAGAAAGGAAGAAAGAAAAAGAAAAGAAAGAAATTTGTGAATTTGAAACTAGAAAATCAATGAAACAATTGAACAAAAAGCTAGCCATTTGAAAAGATAAAGTTACTGAAAAATCTCTATCATGACTGACAAAGAGAAAAACAGAGAACATGCCAGTTCTAATACCAGAAATGAAATAGCACTATAAATCCTTCAGGCGTCAAAAAAATGCAGTGAGAGACTAGTGCAAGCAACTCTTTACAGATAATTCTGGCAAGTTGGATGAAATAGACTAATTTCTGAAAGAGTGCAACCTACCACAACTGCCTCAATATGAAATAGATAATTTTAACAGTCCTACAACTATTAAGGGAATTAAATTCCTAATTTAAAATCTCTAGACCAGACAGCTTCACCAGAGAATTATACCAAACATTTAAAGAATAACGGATCAATTCTACCTAATGTCTTCCAGAAAAAATAGAAGAAGAGAAAACTCTTCTCAGGCCTTTTTATGAAGGCATCATTTCTCCGATATCAAAACCAGAAAACAACAGAACAGAAAAGGAAAGCTAAACACTATGAAAATAGATGAATCTTCTTCAGAGAAATGCCCTTTCAGCTCCTTTGTCTGTGTTGGAATCAAGCTGTTTGTTTTTCCTGTTGAGTTGCAGGGGTTCTTCATCTATTCTAGATATTAATTCCTTGCTCGGTGTTTGCTTTTATAAGTATTTCCCATCGGTGGACTTTTCATTCTGTTGTTAGTGTCTTTTGATGCACAAAAGTTGTAAATTTGAACGAGAATTTTCCTGTTCTCATTTCCATCGTCTCTGAAGTTTCCTTGTGGGGGAGGGTCGTGTGGGAACATCGTCCTTCCTGCTTGACATCCACACTCCTCCGTGGCCCTCATTGGGCCCCCTTCCCCACCCAGCAGAGTCTGTGGGGTGCAGCGTTGTATGAATTCTCTCCCCTACTCGCCTCTCCCACCAGACAGATGGCAGGGGGTTCCTATGCATCCTGGGGCTATTCCCAAATAGCTGCACAGCACAGGATAGGGCTGAAAAAGTGTTGGATGAGTAAATGAACAGGTGACTGAGTAAACGGCTCCTGGAAGGAAGAAGTCGGCCTCTCAGCAGGGCTGCAGAGCCTCAGACCTGGCTGCTTTCAGAAGCTCTTTCTTGCCTTTCCTTAGTCCTGGGAGGTTGCCTGTCAGTGGGGTCTGACTTTTATGTAATTGTTTGGAGCATCACAATACAGCTCTAAAGGTCGGAGTCTAATCCTACCCCCTTCTCTTAATGAAGAGGACGTGTCTTCTGTGGCAAATGGGTGATTTATTGAGAGACCAAAGACTGTTTGTACTCCTGATAGAAGCTAGAGCAGACAAGCTGCTCGCTAGAAGGAATGAGACCAGCTTCTTCTGAATAGGAAATTGCTTTCGTCGCCTCTGGTGTGTCCTTGCTAACGTGGAGCTGGGTGCATCCTGTGTTCTCCTTCAGATGGACGGCCCTCCTCAGGACATCCTGTCCAGACACCTTTTTAAATGAGCTCTGTGCGCGTAACTCTCCTGCCAGCCCCCAAGGCGCCTGGAACACGCATTCAATCTGAAGTCACAATTGAGAGCCTACCTTCCCTAATAAAAGAAAATCTCCCAAATGAAGCATGAATCGTTGTTAAGGATCCTTTCCTAATTTTTCATCCCTTTTAGGACTGCTGATGTCACTATCCAATAAGGGGTAGCAGGCACCAAAAACCTTAGGAAAAAATAAGGAGAAAAAACATGAAATTAAGAAAATTCAATTAATTCTGGTGAAACGGGGAAAAGACTGTTATTATAAACAATTATCTTATTTTAGCCGTGAAACTCCACAAAATCAGTCTTTCCTGTCTGTCTGGAGTAAGTTTGGAAAGTCATGTCATTCCAGAAGGAGCAGGACTCAGACAGACCTGATCANAACGGGGAAAAGACTGTTATTATAAACAATTATCTTATTTTAGCCGTGAAACTCCACAAAATCAGTCTTTCCTGTCTGTCTGGAGTAAGTTTGGAAAGTCATGTCATTCCAGAAGGAGCAGGACTCAGACAGACCTGATCGTGCATCTGTGGGGTCACTCCCTTCTCTCCATATAATCTTGTACCTGTTATGGAACCAGTTGTAGCTTCTGTTTGCTCCTCTGTAAAAGAGGGATGCAATGAAAAATGCCTTACAGAGCTGATATAAGATGGGAAAAAAAACAGCATTTTTAAGGCACTTGCTCAGTAAATAACCCGTCCCCTCCTCTCCCCGTTCCTCCTGCTTCTTCTATTCGAGGCTTTTGTTGTGGGTACAGCCATTGAGGATGGAGTTACTTGTTAGGTGATTACTAATTTTAAAAGTGGTAGACTCTTTAGAGAACAATCTTATGGTTACCAGGGGGGAAGGATGTGGGGAAGGGATAGTTACGGAGTTTGGGGTGGACATGTACACACTGCTGTATTTAAAATGGATAACCAACAAGGACCTACTGTACTGTACAGGGAACTCTGCTCAATGTCATATGGCAGCCTGGATCGGGGGTGGGGGGCCTTGGGGGAGAATGGAAACATGTATATGTACTGCTGAGTCCTTTCACTGTTCCCCAGAAACTATCACAGCATTGTTAACTGGCTCTGCTGCTGCTAAGTCGCTTCAGTTGTGTCCGACTCTGTGCGACCCCATAGACGGCAGCCCACCAGGCTCCCCCGTCCCTGGGATTCTCCAGATGAGAACTCTGGAGTGCGTTGCCATTTCCTTCTCCAGTGCAGGAAAGTGAAAAGTGAAAGTGAAGTCGCTCNCTCTCAACCCCCTGCACAGTGCAAACAGTTGTACTTTTTAAAAATGCAGGTGCCTTGGGCTTCCCTGGTGGCTCAGTGGTAAATAATCTGCCTGCCAGTGCAGGAAACATGCGTTCGATCCCTGGTTCGGGAAGATCCCACATGCCACAGAGCATCTAAGCCAGTGCGCCACAGCTACTGAGCCTGTGCTCTGGAGTCTGGGGGGCACAGCTACTGCCCACGTGTGCTAGAGTCCACACTCCACACCCAGAGAGTAGCCCCTACTCCCTGCAATTAGAGAAGGACCCAGCACAGCCAAAGATGAAATCAATCAGTCACTCAATAAATTTAAAAAAAAATGCAGATACCAGGGTGCAGCCCCGGACCAGTGCAAACAGAATGCGAGCGGGTGGGGCCTGAGCATCTGACTGCTCAAATCCCCTAGGTGGTTCTCCTGGGCCCAGGGCTGGTGGTCACTGTGTCTGCAGGCATCTGGAGGGTCCCTGGAAAGCCAGCTGTCCCTTCTCTGTGGTTCTCATAGCAGAGAGAAGAAGAAGCAAGTAACTGGACTCTTTTCTGCACAGAAACTGGAGAAAAGCCAACATGCTCAGAATGGTTCTGTCCATCCCAGATCGGCCGGTTCCCGGAGAGCCTCCTGTGCGTGTGGGCTGCCAGCAGCTCCCTTGGTTCCCCTGTCAGCCTGGGCGGTCCTGAGCCTGCTCCTCCGTGGCTGTTTCCTAAGCATCCCTTCTCCCCAGAGACCTGAACCTCCCCAGAAAGGCGCTCGTGAGAAGCAAACTCAGTGCCAGGCCCACTCAGTCCCAGGGATGGGCTGAGGGCAGCTGTAGTTACTAGTACCGCTCAGCAACGTCTGTAACAGCAAGGTTGAGCGTGAAGACATGCTTTCCTTTAGCTAGTCAACAAATTCCCCAGATGCATCTATTCACACCTTTGACATGTTCAATCCACGGGTTGGGAAGATCCCCTGGAGGAGGAAATGGCAACCCACTCCAGTATTCTTGCCTAGAGAATCCCATGGACAGAGGAGCTGGCAGGCTACAGTCAGTGAGGTCTCAAAAGAGTCGGACATGCCTGAGCGAGTGAGCACGAACTCACAGTACAGTGTGGAGTAGAGGATATGTTTTGTCCTGAAGAAAAATAAAGCCCAGTAGAAGCACAGAGAGCGCCTGGGGATTCTATGTCAGTCAGGGCGTCTGAGCAGAGCTGAGAACGAGATGAAGAGTGAACCCTGGCATCATCTGGAGACATCTTCAGGCAGGGAACCATGGTGCAAAGGCCCGGGGCTGGAAATGCTCTAGGCTGTTCCAGGAACCACAGGTTTTTGCATCATTAATACTCACATGTGAACTGAATTTTATAAATTTGTGATATTTGTTCTCACCAACTGTAAGAGAACTCAGCCTTCGGGGTGCTTCTGGAAGAGCAATCACTCGCTCTTGGAAATTGCATCAGCTTCACTCTTGTGTGTTGTTCAGTCACTGAGTCGTGTCTGACTCTTTGCAACCCCATGGACTGCAGAACGCCAGGCTTCCCTGTCCATCACCAACTCCCAGGGTGTGCTCAAACTCATGTCCATTGATTTGGTAATGCTATGCAACCATCTCATCTCACTTTTCTGTATCCACAGAGAATTTCTCCCCTTCTTCCAGCCTTTGCTGTTTGGTCCTATATCATCTTCTTCTTGGGGAAATCAGTTGGAGGTTGCTTTTTATAACTTTTCTCATTCCGGTTGATTTAGCTATTATTGGACCATTTTTATTTTCTCCTAAAAGATTCCGATTTAATTACATGTTTTTCTTCTGCCTTCGGTTCAAGTGTGCTAATTATGTGGTGTTTAGTCTGTCTCAAGTTTATTATTAGACTTTTCATTGTCCCTGAATTTGCTCAGTTGTAAAGAATTTATATTTTTAGGGTTCTTTCCATTCATGGTGTCACTCCTTAAGGAAAGTTTAAAAAAAATATGTATATAAAAAGTAGGCCGAACTCAGTATTTCCAGCTCCAAGTGTAGAATCCTGCTTAGTGAGTGAGGCTGGTGATTCTGTGGTCCGCCAGCTGGTAAGTGTTACTTTAGGGAAGTTGCTCAGTCCTAGAGCTTTTTCTTAACCGAATGGCTGGAAAACCAGGACAGCTGGGAGACTGAAGTGATGTCTCCTCGCCGGCCTTTGGGACGTGTGCTCTGGCTCCTGGTTTGGCATCTGACGGTGAGAACCTTCTCCTGATGGGAGCGGTGTCCCCAGCTAATCGCTGGGACTGATGGAGGTGCCCAGGGTTTTAGAGGAGGAAGCTGGCGTTGGCTAAACCCGGGAAGCAGCTTGCAATGAGGACAGAGTGGACGTGCTGGGGAGCCCCCAGGGAGGTCAGAGGTGTTTCCCAAGGAGTATCCCATGAGGCATAGTCTTGGGAGATGTGGTGGAGGGGCTGAATGAATCCAGGACCACATAGGATTTGGAAAGGCTGGGTTAACTGTGCCAAGGGTTTCTTTCGTGCAGGACTTCTCAGGGCCTTGATGTGTTAATTCAGGTCAAAACTCATGCTGGGGTTGTGGTGTAGAGCAGAGTCCCCAACCTCCAGGCCATGGACCAGTACCTCCTGTCACATCAGCGGTGGCATTAGATTAGAAATAAAGTGCACAGTTCCAGTATTCTCCTCTGGGAAATCCCAGGGACAGAGGCGCCTGGTGGGCTACAGCCCATGGGGGTCATAAAGAGTCGCACACAACTGAGTGACTAGATAACAACAACCAAGAGCACCATAAGTGTGATGCGCTTGAGTCATCCCCGAGCCCTCTGCTGCCATCCACACCGCCCCCAACCCACCCGGGTCCATGGAAAAGTTGTTTTCCAGGAAACTAGTCCGTGGTGTCAGAAAGGTTGGGGACAGCTGGTCTAGAGAGACAAGAGTAAAAGCAGGCACTGGTGATGAACTGACAGGAAGGACAGTGTCCAGCCTGACCCCAAGGTCTTCGGCTCATGCAGTCAGTGGGTGGTGCGGGCGTTTGCTGAGGGGCACTTCCTTTCACAAGAAAGAGAATGAACGAAGTTTGAGAAGGCTCATGGTGTTCCCTGACTTGCTTCTGCCTTTGAGAGGTGCAAGAAGAGAGGACAGAACAGAGGAGACTTCGAACTCAGGGAGAGTGTTGTTCTGCAGACTTGGGAGTAAGGAGGGACCCCGAGCTGGTCTGAGGGCCTCTAGGGAACCCTGGTGCCATCAGCCATCCCTGGAGGGACGATTTGGGACTCCAGAGCCAATATCTCCCGTTACCCCAACCTGTCTGAGACCCTCGACTCTTCCTGTAAAGTACAACTATAATTCAGGAATCCAGCATAAGAACTGAATGCAGACGTTGAGCTATTTTTAAACACCATGTTGGGCATGTAAGGTCCTCAAGGCACCTTGTCGTTGCCCCAGAATATTCAAGTTCTGTGCAAACCAAGGACTTAATATCTATTTCATATGAAATTTTATATGACATATAAGCATAATTTTGATATAACAATGTCCTATGAAATACAAGATTTCCATGCTGGAAATCAATGTTTGAGTCCCACATTTGGGCTGGAGGAGGTTTTGTTTATTTTGGGTCCGAAAGAGTCTGAAGCACCTAGCATCACCCGCAGGATGCTGTGCTCCTGAACTTGCTCTTCCCTGGAGAGCAGTGGTCCTGCTGCAGAGGTCTGGAAGATGTTACCTCTGAATTCCGGGCAGTGATGCTGCCTTGCTTATTTCTGTGTGTCCACAGGGCCAGTGCAGCAGAGGGGCTCCGGCAAAACATAAGGCTTGAATTAATGAACAGGCTCGAGTGTCTGTTCATTCAGCACGTGGTCACTGAGTACCTGCTCCAGGTACTACGTGCCAGGAACAGAGAAGGAAAAGTGAAAGTGAAAGTCACTCAGTTGTGTCTGACTCTCTGTGATTCCGTGGACTGTATGTAGCTCACCAGTTTCCTCTGTCCGTGGGATTCTCCAGGCAAGAATACTGGAGTGGGTTGCCATTTCCTTCTCCAGGGTAATCTTCCCAACCCAGGGATCGAACCCAGATCGCCTTCATTGCAGGCAGACTCTTTACCATCTGAGCCACCAGGGAGTCACAGAGGGGAAAGACAGACACGGTTCCTGTCCTAGTGGAGTAAACAGCGGGAAAGCAGAGATGAACCACCGCTCTGCACTGTCACGTGGGCAACAGTGGGGAAGGCAAGGTGACGGGGGCCAGGGGACCCACCCCGCCTGGGGGTCACGGAGGGCTTCCACGAGGGAAGGACATTTCAGCTGAGATTTGAGGGGTGAGAATTTGATGCGCAAGTCCAGGGTGGGGCGAGCAAAGAGAAGAGCCTGTGCAAAGAGCCGGGGGCAGTGGGCAACTGGGTCTGGAGGTGACTAGAGAACCTCGCAGCGGGCGACGAGCAGGGGCCTGGAGAGTCGGGCTGGGGCCAGCTCACCAAAGGTCTCATCCACTAGCGTTTCTCAAACTAGTCTTCACCACAGCCCACAGTGAGAAATGCATTGACGTCATAGCTCAGGAATGCAGGCAGGACTATGCCTGACGTCATAGCCCAGGCAGGTAGGACTCAGCCATCACCAGCCGTACTCACCCTGCACAAAGACCTCCGCGTCCATCTTACTCTACTTCCGTCAGCACTGGTTATGACCCCAGACTTGATCTCATCACCTTCACGGGGTGTCTGCGCACACCCTTGGATGTTTAGGCAGGGAGGCTGCCCATCATCCCAAGGTCAGTAGGGAGCTGTCCATGGGTTTTCAGCCGGAAGTAGCTGGGTCTCGTCTCCTTCTCAGGGCTGGTCGGTGGCTATGACCTTGTTGAGAGGTGGCAGCCCCCCAAACTGGAGCTGCACCAGAGTGGGTGGAGAGAAGTGGGTTCAGATCTGTGGTTCTTTTTTCCTCTCTTAATTTTATTTAGCTTGGGCCCCTCCAGGTCCTCACTGCTGTGCAGGCTTTGCTGTAGCTGTGGCCGTGGGGTCACTCTCGAGTTGCGGTGCATGTGTGGCTGCTCTTGTGGCGGAGCATGAGCTCTAGGGGCACCTGGGCTCAGTAATTGCAGCTCATGGGCTTAGTTGCTCAAGTGGCATGTGGGATCTTCCCAGATCAGGGATCAAACCCACGTGTCCTGCATTAGCAGGTGGATTCCTAACCACTCCAGGAAAGACCCTGCAATTCTTAAGACAGGGACTAGATGATTCGTTGGCGGCATGGAGTGAGGGGGACGCAGGGGTCAAAGATGACTCTGTGGGGCTGGTTATTGAGATGAGGAACGATGAGGGGTGAAGCCCTGTTTGGGGGGAAGAGGCTAAGTTCTGATTCGGGCAGGCTGGGCAGAAAACAGACCAAGAGTTGATGTTCTGAGGACCCTGAGAGTCAAGAAAGGGGGCTGGATGTGGCTTCTAGAATTGGGCCTGAGCAGTCTCTTGGGACGCTCGGAGTCTTGGAAGAGGAGGGATCTCTTCAGGTGAGTGTGTGAGAAAAGCCAGGGCAGACCCTGGGACCCTTGTGGTTCCTGCTCCAGGGCCATCTTTGTCTCCAAGTAAGAAGGCAGCCCTCATCTTCCGCACACTGGAGACCTCTGGATAATATTACCTGAGGAGGTTAACGCAGAACAGGCCTGCGTGTCTGAGCAGACTGCTAAGCATCGTCTCAAGAAACCTGAACCCGCGCCTCCCTTATGGCAAATGAACCTCTTCTCCTGGCTGATTCTCGGGGAAGCCCAGGTGGAACTCGATGACCTGTGACCCAATCACCCTCCGGCTTTGTGTGTTTCCAATGTTTCCCGTCTTGCCTGGTTTTGAACTAAATGTGTTCCTCACGCAGGGGAGGACGTGTTTGATGTTGTTACCATCCTAAGCAATAAAAAGATGTTGCGAATTATTAGAAGTTGGAGCAGCTGGTATTGAAATCTTTTGGCTCTGGATTCAAATTAGTGAGTTTCCTTTCTTGATAAGAAGTTGTATTAAATTCCAGGCCTTTGATTTAGTAAAGGATTTGCTTGCTCTCTAGGAAATGGCCAGAAATAGCGGATTGTGCCTGTCCCGTCTGTCTCCCTCTCAACTGTCTGTTCCCTCCAACACCATACCCCTCATATCCATGATTCTTGAGTTTAAAACATACATAGTGTAAAATTGAAACATACAGATAAAATGCTGTGAAATGAAGTGTTAGTCACTCAGTCATGTCCGACTCTTTGTAACCCCATGAACTGTAGCCCACCAGGCTCCGCTGTCCATGGAATTCTCCAGGAAAGAATACTAGAGTGGGTAGCCATTCCCTTCTCTAGGGGATCTTCCTGACCGAGAGATTTAACCCGCATGTCCTGCATTGCAGATTCTTTACAGTCTGAGCTACCAGGGAAGCCCATAAATGCTATACATTTTAAAAAAATGAAGCTTTTATGGGAAAAAAATGTGGCCTGTTACCTGCAGAAAGTTTAGAATATATAGATTTGCAATGGAAGAGAAGTAAAATCATTCACTCAGTGAATGTTTATTTTTTAAAATTATTTTATTTTTGGCTGCACTGGATCTTTATTCTGCATGCTGGCTTTCTCTACTTGCAGCGAGCAGGGGCTACTGTCTAGTCGGTGTGTGGACTTCTCGTTGCAGTTGCTTCTCTTGTTTCGGAGCACAGGCTCCAAGGCGAGAGGGCTCAGAGCTTGCAGACTCGCAGGCTTTAGAGCAGGGACTCAATAGTTGTGGCGCACAGGCTTAGTTGCCCCACAGCAGGTGGGATCTTCCCGGACCAGGGATGAAACTGGCCTCCCCTGCATTGCAACACGGATTCTTAACCACTGGACCACCAGCGAAGCCTCACTGGATGAATGTTGAAGAACAGCTTCTAAGCTGCCTGAGTTGCTGAGATGTGTGGGCAGGGTTCCCGCCGAGAGGAGGTGCAGGCTGCACTCCCAGTTGGATATTGTCAACGTCAGTGGGCAGCAAAGGACATACCGAGATGGGCTTCTGAAGAAACACTTGCAGGAAGTAAGGGTTCAAGAAGGAGAGTGAAAAAGCTGGCTTAAAATTCAACATTCAAAAAACTAAGATCATGGCATCCAGACCCATCACATCATGGCAAATACATGGGGAAAACCTGGAAACAGTGACAGACTTTATTTTCTTGGGCTCCAGCATCACTGTGGGTGATGACAGCAGTCACGCAATTAAAAGATACTTGCTCCTTGGAAGAGAAGCTATGAGAAACCTAGCCCTAGGCCCTGGAGAGGGGTGTGGGTACCCCTTCCAGTTTTCTTGCCTGAAGAATTCCATGCACAGAGGAGCCTGGTGGTTTACAGTCCATGGGGTCGAAAGAGTCGGACATGACTGAGCGACCAGCACTTCACTTCATAAGGGATATCATGCGATATTTTTCTTCAAGAAGGAATGCTATCTTTTAAGGAGTTGTCTTGGTGCTAGGAGAATGTTGCTATTTATGGTTGAGCAAGAAGACTCTTGAGAGTCCCTTGGACAGCGAGGAGATCAAACCAGTCAATCCTAAAGGAAATCAACCTGGAATATTCATTGGAAGGACTGATGCTGGAGCTGAAGCTCCAATACTTTGGCTACCTGGTATGAAGAGCCAACTCACTGAAAAAGACCCTGATGCTGGGAAGGATTGAAAGCAGGAGAAGAAGGGGGCGACAGAAGATGAGATGGTTAGATAGCATCACCGACTCAATGGACATGAGTCTGAGCAAACTCCGGGAGATAGTGAAGGACAGAGGAGCTTGGTGTGCTGCAGTTCGTGGGGTCGCAAAGAGTCAGACACGATTGAGCGACTGAACAACAGCATGGTTGAGCAGGTATTCCTGCGGGTGGAGGAAGTTTGGTCAATATGTAATGCAGAAACCAATGCACTCTTTCTCTGTCTGACTGACTTCATTCAGTGTGGTGATCTCCGGGTCCAGTTTCCCAGGCTGAGAAGCAGAGGCAGGACAGTGCTTTAGGTCTGGAGTTCCCTGACTGGACTGGCACCAAAGCCTGCTGTACATCACTGGTCCCTCTCAACTCTGTGATGGTTGGGTGGTGGATTGGTGGAGGCAGGGGCGGATACTTGTTCACTCCAGGGTCACGAATATCCACATGGGCCGAGGCTGCAGGGCTGTCACGGATCCAGTGCTGCTTATCACAAAGGTGGTCCCTTCGATACCACTTCCCTCATGGGTGGACCCAGCTGGGATTGTCAGGGCGGGGCTGCCAGATTAACAGCCCTCCGGACAACAGTGTTAGGGACTCTGTTTGGGAAAATAAATTTAAAACACTAGGGCTTCCCTCGTGGCTCTGACATAAAGGCCCCACCTGCCAATGACGGAGACAAGGGCCAGGAAGATCCCACATGCTGTGCAGCAGCTGAGCCTGTGTGCCGCCGCCACTGAGCCTGTGCTTCAGAGCCTGGGAGCCGCAAGTACTGAAGCCCAAGCGCCTTGGAGCCCATGCTCTGCAACAAGAGAAGCCACCGCAGTGAGAAGCCTGCAGGCTGCAACTCGAGAGTAGCCCCTGATTGCCACAACCAGGGAGAAGCCCACACAGCAACAAAGATCCAGCACGGCAAAAATAAAATTAAATGAAATTAAATGAAACGCAATCAGTCACCTGCAAACAGACACAAGGGGTCTTTTTGTGGCGACGGAAGTGTTCCACAAGTGGACTGTTGTGACAGTTGCCTAACAGTATAAATGGACTAAAAGTCAGTGAATTGTAAACTTACAATGGGCAGGTTTTATGACATGTAAATCGTGCTTCAGTAAAGATGTTGAAACATTAAAATGTTATCAAAAGTTGTTTTAATAGAATTTATCAGCCGTGTTGTCTTTATTACTAATGAAAAAGCATGCTGCTGCTGCTGCTAAGTCGCTTCAGTATATATATATCTATATCTATATATATTTTTATCAGAGTCAGGGTTTTCTTTTTTCAGAATAGGGGCATAAAATGTTAGAAGAATTGCAAAGGTACCCAAGAGTTTAAAAATAGTTTCTGAGGAAGTCAAGTTCAAGGGAAGGATGGGCACCTGCAGATGTGATTTTGGAGATGGAAAAGTTTTGCCAGCAGCCAGGCTGCAAGGCTGAGAAGTCTGAGGAGCCCACATGCATCCAGGGTTTCTAGAATTTAAAGGAGCCACAGCTGCGCTGGGAACCTGGTTGGGGGTGAGGTGGTGGTAGGTGGCAGGTGGCTTGGGACATCACCTGTTCTACATGGAGAAACTTGACATTGGCAGATCTTATTTTTTAGCATCTTGAAAAAGTGCTAAGTGTCTCAGATCTCATTAAAACATCAAACTGTGTCTATTTTTAAACAAGAACCATATGCTTTGTGCCTCTAGCAAAATCTTTATACCTGGTTCAGAGACTTTAAATACCACCCCTTGGATGCAACACTTCTAAATCAGAGAGGGGGAAAGTTGGCTTTTCACAGTGAAATGCATAAATACAATTTTTAAGAATTACTTGGAACCTAAGGTCCCTAAGTGAGCCATATGCTTTAAAGGTGATATAAAGATACAAAGGGCTTCTCAGGTGGCACTAGTGGTAAACAAACTGCCTGCCAATGCAAGAGAAACACAAGAGATGCAGGTTCAGTCTCTGGGTCGGGAAGACCCCCTGGAGGAGGGCGTGGCCACCCACTCCAGTATTCTTGCCTGGAGAATCCCACGGACCGAGGAGCCTGGCGGGCTACAGTCCACAGGATCGAGAGCAGTCAGACATGATTGAGCAACTAAACATAAAGATGAAAAAAATGGGCATTTGGTAAAGGTTGGGTGGGCTATTTGGACTTCTCAGAAGGACGTATAATACCAACTGTTCTATGTCATAACTAGAGTAAGTGTAGGCAGTCACTGGATCCAAGTCAGCATCTGAGTCTGTAGAAAGGGATTCGTCTGCACAATGACACCCACCTGCACCCTGAGTGAGCACTGTTAACGAGGCCCCAGAACAGAGCAGGGATCAGGGGCCAAGAGGAGGCAGAAGTGACTGGAGGCCCTCTGTCCACTAGACTGCTTTCTCATCTGTAAGTGGGAATATTAACGTAATCGAGTGGCTGTAAACATTTTGTATATTTTTTAAATTTTGTTTTTAAAAATTATTTACTTATTTTGGAGACGGGAGGGCGGTTTGAGAGGGAGGGGATATACGTATACCTCTGGTTGATTCATGTTGAGGTTTGACAGAAAGCAACAACATTCTGTAAAACAATTATTCTTCNGGTCTTTTTGTGGCGACGGAAGTGTTCCACAAGTGGACTGTTGTGACAGTTGCCTAACAGTATAAATGGACTAAAAGTCAGTGAATTGTAAACTTACAATGGGCAGGTTTTATGACATGTAAATCGTGCTTCAGTAAAGATGTTGAAACATTAAAATGTTATCAAAAGTTGTTTTAATAGAATTTATCAGCCGTGTTGTCTTTATTACTAATGAAAAAGCATGCTGCTGCTGCTGCTAAGTCGCTTCAGTATATATATATCTATATCTATATATATTTTTATCAGAGTCAGGGTTTTCTTTTTTCAGAATAGGGGCATAAAATGTTAGAAGAATTGCAAAGGTACCCAAGAGTTTAAAAATAGTTTCTGAGGAAGTCAAGTTCAAGGGAAGGATGGGCACCTGCAGATGTGATTTTGGAGATGGAAAAGTTTTGCCAGCAGCCAGGCTGCAAGGCTGAGAAGTCTGAGGAGCCCACATGCATCCAGGGTTTCTAGAATTTAAAGGAGCCACAGCTGCGCTGGGAACCTGGTTGGGGGTGAGGTGGTGGTAGGTGGCAGGTGGCTTGGGACATCACCTGTTCTACATGGAGAAACTTGACATTGGCAGATCTTATTTTTTAGCATCTTGAAAAAGTGCTAAGTGTCTCAGATCTCATTAAAACATCAAACTGTGTCTATTTTTAAACAAGAACCATATGCTTTGTGCCTCTAGCAAAATCTTTATACCTGGTTCAGAGACTTTAAATACCACCCCTTGGATGCAACACTTCTAAATCAGAGAGGGGGAAAGTTGGCTTTTCACAGTGAAATGCATAAATACAATTTTTAAGAATTACTTGGAACCTAAGGTCCCTAAGTGAGCCATATGCTTTAAAGGTGATATAAAGATACAAAGGGCTTCTCAGGTGGCACTAGTGGTAAACAAACTGCCTGCCAATGAAAGAGAAACACAAGAGATGCAGGTTCAGTCTCTGGGTCGGGAAGATCCCCTGGAGGAGGGCGTGGCCACCCACTCCAGTATTCTTGCCTGGAGAATCCCACGGACCGAGGAGCCTGGCGGGCTACAGTCCACAGGATCGAGAGCAGTCAGACATGATTGAGCAACTAAACATAAAGATGAAAAAAATGGGCATTTGGTAAAGGTTGGGTGGGCTATTTGGACTTCTCAGAAGGACGTATAATACCAACTGTTCTATGTCATAACTAGAGTAAGTGTAGGCAGTCACTGGATCCAAGTCAGCATCTGAGTCTGTAGAAAGGGATTCGTCTGCACAATGACACCCACCTGCACCCTGAGTGAGCACTGTTAACGAGGCCCCAGAACAGAGCAGGGATCAGGGGCCAAGAGGAGGCAGAAGTGACTGGAGGCCCTCTGTCCACTAGACTGCTTTCTCATCTGTAAGTGGGAATATTAACGTAATCGAGTGGCTGTAAACATTTTGTATATTTTTTAAATTTTGTTTTTAAAAATTATTTACTTATTTTGGAGACGGGAGGGCGGTTTGAGAGGGAGGGGATATACGTATACCTCTGGTTGATTCATGTTGAGGTTTGACAGAAAGCAACAACATTCTGTAAAACAATTATTCTTCAATTAAAAAATAAATAAAAAAATTTAAAAATAAAGTTGTTCCCTATGAAAAAAAGTATTTGTTTCTTTTGGCTGGTGCTGCGCGTGGGCTTTTCCCTAGTGTTGTGAGCGGGGCCTCTCTCGTTAATGTGCGAGGGCCTCTCACTGTTGTGGCCTCTCTTGTTTCAGAGCACGAGCCCCAGGCTTGTGGGCTTCAGCACAGGCTCAATAGTTGTGGAGCACTGGCCTAGCTGTTCCACAGCACACGGAATCTTCTGTGACCAGGGATCGAACCTGTGTCTCCTGCATTGATGGTCAGAGTCTGATCCACTGAGCCACCAGGGAAGTCCCATTTTGTGCATCTGAACTCTTATCCAAACAGTAGGTATTATTACTGTTTCTTTGGTCCGAGCAAAACTTCAGTCTGTCTTAGACCCCTGTGTTCACACAGAGTCCTGCAGCCTGGTTCCACAGGCTAGAATTTCCCAGCTGGGTGCCTGGCCCCAAAGCAATGCCCAGGCTGCTGGTGTGTCCAGGCTTTAGCCCCCGCAGGCCCAAGCCTGGCCACTCCACGGGGCCATACGATTGCTCTTTGTACATATCCTCAGGGTGGCATCAGGGACTGAACAGACCAGACAGTGTCCAAACCCTGCTGCTTCCCTGTATTTCCCGTGGGTGTGGCAGTCAGCCTACAATCTCTGCAGCCAGCAGCGTGAACTCCAGAGGGACAAGGAGTTCTCATCCACTTCTCTCCAGCAGCACCGGGGAGAGCCCACCTATGCGTGTCCTATGCGTCCGAGGGCAGCCACGGTCCTGGGGTCCGTCCACAGCTGCCGTGGCCCCACGCGCTCCTGCCTCTCTCTGTTCCCACACAGCCTCCAAGCTACTTTGTTCCTGCTTCCTCCTATTCCTGATGAAAGACTTCACTGCTCCTGTCCCAAAATACTAACTCACTGCTAATATGAAAGACCCGTGTGGCTTCCCTAGTGGTCCAGCGGTTAGGAGGGGATGCTGCTTCAATCCCTGTTCCAGGAAGATCCCACATGCCAAGGGCAACAAGCCTGTGAGCCACAACTACTGAGCCTGTGCCCTTGGGCCCAGGAGCTGCCGTGACTGCACCCACGTGCTACAACAAGAGAAGCCGCTGCCAGTGGGAAGCTCAGGCATGTATGCTAGAGAAAGCCTGCAAGCAGCAATCAAGACCCAGCGCAGCCAAAAATAAAGAAAGAATAATAATTTTTAAAAACCCATGTATGAGAACGCCC
The DNA here is from genome assembly GCA_006410875.1 of Neotragus pygmaeus. Taxonomy (NCBI): domain Eukaryota; kingdom Metazoa; phylum Chordata; class Mammalia; order Artiodactyla; family Bovidae; genus Neotragus; species Neotragus pygmaeus. The sequence goes on from SJYV01025548.1 coordinate 2,023,600, forward strand.
ACTTAAATCTCATGGAAGTGGCCCAGCTCAGGGTTGAGCCAGCCCTCCTGGGTCCTAATGCGGGCGCCTCTTGCCACCGCTTTCTAGGTGAGGGACTGCAGTCTATAAAACTACATCAGCGGCAGGGTTCTACAAGGTAGGCTGTAAGCAGCTCCCACGATTGAGGATTGAGAACTTTAAATTCCCTAGAGTGATAGTTAACAGACGGCTTGCTGGGCCCCCAACCCTGGGGTTGTGATTCAGCAGGTCTGGTGGCCCTGATAACCTGCATTTTTAACAAGTTTCTATACCCTGGCCAATGCAGGTTCAGAAAACCCCTGAGCTATCACAGGGCTAAGCCTGGCAGTAATAACGCACACAATACATTTCAAGTGTTCCTAAGAATCCTCAGTAAAGCTGTGCTTCATTAAAAGCCTCCCAATTATGTTATCTCTCCCTCCCCCCTTTTTTTTCTGGCCACACCATGGGGCATGCAGGACCTTAAGTTCCCCAACCAGAGATGGAACCCGCACTCCTTGAAGTGGAAGCACAAAGTCTTAACCACTGGGACATCAGGGAAGTCCCTCCGATTTTATTCTGTTTGAAAATTTTCCTCCCAAGAGTCTTGCCTGAGCTGAGAAATGAAAAATCTGGTCTCTCTCAGCTCACTTTTCTTAGAAGCTGAGACACGTAGCCTAACACCTGTTTCTAAGCAAAGCTATTGATGAATTACTTCTGGCAGCTCTTGCCTAGTTTTTCATTGCCAATAAAGTTATTGAAATTGGGATATACCATCTGTTTGAGAGTTTGTATCAAAAAGACAGGTGACGCAGCTGCAGGTAAAGACAGAGTCAAGCTGTTTCCACGGTAGACTTCCCCATCTGCCCAAGCTGACATCACTCCTTAGATCTGGCATTTGTGAACCAGCATTTTCCTGGAGTAAAGGATGAAAAGTCCTATATCACAAATGTGATTGGTTACTGGAAGCAATAACCACAGCTTCAGAGAAAGAACTCACCAATTCCCCACCAGCAGAGACAGCAAGTTCTACTGGAGATTACCATGCCCAACTTTTTGCAGTCTGCCAGTCTCCTCTGTCCATAAGATTCTCCAGGCAAGAATACTGGAGTGGACTGCCATTCGCTTCTCCAGGTAGATCTTCCTGACCCAGGGATCGAACCCACGTCTCCTAGATTGCAGGCAGATTCTTTACTACTGAGCCATCAAGGAAGCCCCAGAGATTATATACATATTTCTAAGTCTGTGAATTAAAATGTAGATGTGCCGCTGTGAAGTGACTATTAGACTTATTTTTAATATTTCTGGAAAATAGTTCCCTAAGAAGTGCTTGCTCCCCAACCCAGTGCTTTGAGAGTTTATTCTTCAAAGTGGATGGTGGCTCCACCCCAGGGAGACTCTCTGGACGCCCAGGGCACAGCGTCAGGAAGGCCAGCGCCCATCTTTGCTTGAAGGACATAGAGGAGCAGCATCTATGGGGTCAGCCAGAGCAGCAGCGGGGTTCTGAAGATAGTGGGGCTAGTGGGCAGCTGCTGTTGCTGTCGTGTGGGGCGAGTCAGTCATTTTTCTGAACACCCAGTGGTGATTTGGGCTTTCTGGGCTGGACCAGCCTCAGACTTGTGTGAACTGCCAATGCCACCAGCCGTATCAGTAAACAAAGGATGCTGCAGCCATCAAGCCATCACATTACAGCCACCTTGGCGATGCACCCTGAGGGGGCTCAGGATGTGCAAACACAGGATGCTGGTAGTGGAGAGCCGAGGCACACATCAAAGGACTGATTTCAGTAAGCCCGGACTCTTGCACCTCTCACACAGAAAAGTGGTAAATTCCTTAACTTGAAATGTCTGGTTTTCTTTAACGGTAATCTCGGGTTCTGACTACCTGGTCTTTGTTGCAAAAACTCCTACATATCCTGGCTCCCTGCTCTCTGTCCCCACCCCCAC